>JAABNX020000119.1:29218319-29232397 GCA_015163995.2 Mormyrus lacerda
AAGGTCTTTTCTTTCCTGCCCTTATATCGGTGGGATATTCTGGGGTTGATGTGTTCTTGGGCAGTTTGATGGACTCGACAGTCATCGACTGATGGAGGACAGTCACTAAACCAAAGCTTTCACTAGGGGGTCATTTTAATGAAAATAAATTAAAAAACACTATTTATACAAATAAGTGTGTATTAATTAGAGGTGGATAAATAACATTTTATGGGCGCGAAAGTCCCTCTAGAATAGCCCTATCAACAGCCCTGGACCAACAAGATTCAGTTGCTTTTCCGTGCCTCTTGAATGCGCTCACTGATTGTGTTTCCTTCTGGCCTGACTTCATTAAATTCTTCTGCTTTTTCTGGTTACATTTTGATACTTATCTGATAAAAGAGTCTTCACGCAGGTTTGTTTTTAACAAACAGGTTTAATTTATAGCCCAGCTTTTAAAAAAAGTGTCCTTTATTCAATACGTTAGGATAACTAGCATGTCTTTGATAGAATTTGTAACGTGAAGTCTGGCAAGGTGATGCTAAGATAGATATTTCTGTGAATAGATGATTCCAGGTCAGGTTCCAAACAGGTAACTTGGGGTGAAAACCTGAGTTTAGGCAAATGGATATAAAAACTCAAAGACCGCTGCTGCTGCTTCAGCTGACAAATAATTATTTCAATTGGCATGATTTTGTAGACCGCCTTTGATTTTATTTTACGAATGTGTGTGCGTGTGTGAAACTCCTGAGTGTCAGCGTGTGCATGTTTGTTCACGTACGTGCAGACAGGTCAGTGCGTGTGTGTGTGTGTGCGCTGGGAGGCGACGGCCGCCGCGTGCGTCGCTGCGGGGCCTTGGCGATGCAGATGGTGAGACCGTGATCTGCAGGCTGGAGGGGATTCTCCGACGTGGGCAGAGCAGCTGGAAGCCGGACGGGTGCAGGTGCTCTCGGATGATGCCAGAGAGGAAGCCTGACAGCCAGCTAATCCCCATCTGTCTTTCATCTGTCACAATACGACAAGAAGACAGAGCTGTGGATCGGCACAAAGGGTGAAACCCTTAAATGTCTTCAGATTTATTGCAGCTGAGCTCAGACTTATATCTCCCAGAAGGAGCTGCTTCATAATCACCTATCTGTAACACCACGCCTCAGAGTAGCCCCCCTTCTTATGCTTATGTACATAGGCATACAGGCGTATGGACGTTTTGTATGAGGCAATATGAGCCCAAGTAACATTGTTTGGAGAATTCCTCCACTTTAGCAGATTTGCCCAGCTCTCATGGGATCTGTTTCTCAATGAAATTAGCAGCCATTTCTCTTCCTTTACTGTTATGCAGAAAAGCAGTTATGGATGCATTTGAACAAGCTACCTATGCCTTAGTAAAGTCCACCATGTGAGATTTAGCCACTAGCGCTCATTCCTTTCTAAGCACCAGTGTACAGATAACCGCTAAATAAACCACTAAAACATTAAATATGAAATACACCAAAGTACACAATGTGACTGAATGTGAAGAACGATTATGCTGCTGAAGGTTGGAGAAGGCTGCAGGAAGATCTCAAAGGCTCTAGTGATTCCTTGTAGCACATTGAAAATCATCATGAAGCAGAGATGACGTGGCACCACCCAGACCTTTCCTAGATCAGGCCATCACTCTAAACTTGATGATAACGCAAGGAGTCTGATCAGAGAAGCTACCCAGAGACCATTGGCAAGAGAAAAGCCCCTCCGCAAAAAAAGCCACATCAAGTCAGTATGTGTCAAGGTTGAGCAAAAGCCCTTTTCCATGAGTTTAACCCCATATGAGTTTAAGATGAAATATCTTCTAAAACCACATCCAGCTTGGCCTGCCGGTTCCTGTCAGCTGCTTCAAAAGTCCCACAAGCTAACCAAGCTTAGAAGGTCTCCTTCTTAAGCCTGATAGCTCCCTTTGCTGCTGGTGTCCACAACCAGGTTTATGGATTGCCATCACGTCAGCCAACAAACTAATGTCCAGAGCTGCACTCTGCTGCTCCTGCAATGGAATGCCCCCTCCCTTGGTTCCAGAGCTCGAGCTATGCGCTGACTATATCTAGTCGGTATCTCTGGACCTCCCATACCAGATCAGGCTCCTTTCCCACCAGAGATGTTACATTCCATGGTCACTGTTGATCGGTCCGCCGAGGCCCCAGCCTTTGACCGCCACCCGATCTACACTGTATCAGACCCACACAGCTCCCCCTGCAGGTGGGGGCGCACAACAGAGCAGGCCCCGTTTCTTCCTTTGGGCTATGCCAAGCTGGGCTCCATGGGTGGAGGTCTGGCCACCAGGCACTCGTTTTCGAGCTCCTTCCCCAAGCCTGGCTTCGGGGGGGGGGGAGGGGGGGCAGTCTCCCCAATCCAGGCGGGTCACATGGTCCTTATTGTCAATCATCACAGGGGTTAGTATGAATCGCACTTAGTCTGGCCTCCCATCTAGGACCAATTTGTCCTGGGAGACCCTACCAGGGGCAATTGCCCCCAACAACATAACTTCTCGTATCAGAGCAGTGTTAATTGCGGCAGCAAATGCAAAATTTAATATACATTAATAACAAACATTACATGATTATACAATTATAATGTTTGTTATTATTATATAATATTTGTTATTAATGTTGGATGTTAAGGTATACGTACATGAGGTTTATGAATGTTTTATGAATACTTAATGAATACATTATGAAGGTGTACTGAACATTTTATGAATGTAATATAAAAGCATTATGATGGTGCAGTTAAAGTAAAGCGTTACCAATAAGGTAGTTGTAGTACTCTGAAAATACTTTTTTGATGATTTAAAAAGGTACTACAACATTACATTACTACAACTTAATTGCATCTAAAGGTCACTGAAACCCTTATATAGATGCACTTATGTATCACTTAAGAAAGGATGAAGTATGTTATTGATGTTATTGATTGAATGCATTTTTAAGCAGTACTGCGTGTTCCAAGCGTACTTTTAAATAGTGCTTATCTAATAGCTCTGCTTCAGTAGTTCAGTACACTTAAAGTCATAAATATGTTAATACGTACTGTATAGTCATGGTGCCCTTAATCACTGCTGAAGGTTGGTCTTTTGTTGTTAAAATTATAATGAGAACATTGAGCGGTAAATGTGCAAAATTTTGCCCATTGAATAATGTTAACTATAAGCACCAGGCTTCTCCTGAACAACTCTTTTATGAGTTTAATCGTAAAAACCCTTATGATAAGCTTCATTGTTGCATTTTCATCATGAGATGGTGCAGATTTCCGATGGAGATATACTACAAAATATTAATTGGTATGGAAGTAATTAGCAATGTTGTTGAAAAAAAACTGTAAATTTGAGTGAAGGTTTGCGGTGAGTGATCTAAGTCAAAAGACAACGAAAACGTTCAGTTATTCAAAAGAACTGATTAAACCAAACAGTTGAGTATAAAGAGTCACATTAACAGAGTATTCAACTGGTTGGTTGAAACAAAATCTTGATCTGGGATTTTACTCTCTGTACCGGAACTATCCACCTCTGCAGTTGGTGCACACTCAGTCACACATATGGTCAACTTAGACACTAAAGTTCACTTAAACTATATCTTCACAGTAATAAATATTTATTGTGATGAACCTTTGAAATTTATGTCACAGCACTCGCAGGGAAGCAGGTAAGGGAAGTCGTGGATACGGACAAAGGACTTTATTTGCGGGATAAACTCCAGACACGACATGCAAAGTTAACATGCAACATTAATGACCGGACTGAGGAAACAAACTGAAACGCGGACTAAATATCGTGAACTGACGAAGAACTCGAAACAGCTGTTAAACATGGGGGATCCACAGGAGGTTACTTAAAAGTATATGTAAAGTGCTTTTGAAAATGGTGACTCTTAGGAAAAATATTTTTATTACACGTTCAGTTATTTTAGTACATTATTAATATACTCTATATAGACAAAATTATCGAGACGCATCCCCCAAATAACTGAATTCAGATCCATAGCCACAATTGTATAAAATCAAGCACTAAGCCATGCAGTCAGGTTTACAAACATTTGTGAAAGAATGGGTCATTCAGAAGAGCTCAGTGAATTCAAGCGTGGGATTGTAATAGGATGCCGCCTATCAAATTTCTTAATAGGATGCCACTCAGTCAAATCTCTTCCTTGGTGGGAATACAACGGTCAATGTCAGTGGCCGAAACTCAGCTGCGAATGATAGACCATGTGAAGTAACATAGCCGGGTGGGCGAGTTCTGAGGCACGTAGTGCGTAAAAGTCACCAACAATCTGTTGATTCAATAAATGCTGAGTTCCTCTGGCATTGACCCCAGCGAAAAACTGTGTGTTGAGAGCTTCATGGAATGGGCTTCCATGGCCAAGCAGCTGCATGCAAGCCTCACATCACCAAGCACAATGCCAAGCGTCAGATGGAGTGGTGTAAAGCACGCTGCCACTGGACTCTCACTTATCTCACTTAATGCCTCAACATGCTAAGACATTTTGGACCTTTTCTGTTCCAGCATGACTGTACCCCAGTGTACAAAGCATTGTCCATAAAGACATGGTTGGGTGAGTTTAGTGTGGATGAACCTGACTAGCCAACAAAGAACCCCAGCAAACATCTATGGGATGAGCTAGAACGGAGATTGCGAGCCAGACATTCACGTCCAACATGTGCCTGACCTCACAAATGTTCTTCTGGATGAATGGACAAAAATTCCCAAAAGAACATTACAAAATCTTGTGGAAAGGCTTCCCAGAAGAGTGGAAGCTCTTATAGCTGCAAGAGGGGACCAAATCCATACTGATGCCTGTGGATTTAGAATGGGACGTCATAAACGTTCCTGTCGGTGTAATGGCCAGGTGTCTCAATACTTTTATCCACATAGTGCACGTTAGTGAACTGTTTTTTCACAAGGATGGTTGAGTTAGCAAAGCACACCTGCTGCTACTGTTTCAGTAATATCATGAAAAAGAAGAGAAGTGTTTCTTCAGAGGCAACTTAAAATGAAGAAAGCGACAACTTAGCTGCTATGACATTTTTAAAAAGGAATATAAACAAACAAGGTAAAAAGAGATTGCTGGTGTTAAAGTCTGATGAGAATTGCTGGTGGGGTATTTATTATTTTATTATTATTATTATTATTTTATATGGATTTCAGTTTACAGTGCTGGCATTATTGGCACTTCAGCCACCAGAAAAAACCTCACACTGGTCCATTCAGACGAATGTGGTTCTGAGGTATCACCCGTCGCATGGCGGCACTCAGCTTCTCCTCCTGGAAGTGGTTCATCATGTGCTGGGTGAGGCACCGTGTTGTAATCTTACCTCAGTTTACAGCCATTCATCGTGTCGGCATTCTCCTGTTCTGAATCTGTTGGCGGGGAATCCTAAAGGAATTATATAGGCTAATAATAATGGCTTCAAAAGTCTTTATTTTTGATAGTGATAATTATTAATATTATCTGATATAAAAAAATAGTAATAAAATATTTGGCCATGTTGCCCAGCCGTATGAGCAAAACAGAGTATTCAGGTAAAACACATTTATTGACTTTCACATTCCCAGTTAATCCATCCAGTACATCTAGAAATTGTGTAGGTTGGGCGGGGGGTGGGGGGGGGGTGGTATATGGATTATAAGTGCAAGGGGAGGAAGGGGCTATGCAGCAAATACATTGCTGTCGTTCTGACAGCATCTTTTCTAGTAAATCTTTGTTTTGCATTGTTCTGGGGTGGTTACTTTCACTATAACTGCTGCACACTTTCGCATACTAATCTGTGATATTCTGCTTCAGACAGTGCCATCAATTTTAAAAAAGAATCTTTTCATTTGTCTATTATTTTGTTGTCAGGTCTCATGTGTCTCTCATGAGGACTGTGAAATCACATTTATTTAGCGTCCCGGAAGCTACTCTGATTGCATTCGGCCCAAGGACGGTCTGCATAACGGAAGCAGAGTCTCTGATGCCATGAAACCTGTGGTTTTCTAGAGAGGACTCTCACAATAAGCATTGATAGTCTCAAGCCTTAGTGATGTTTGCCCCCTCTGTGAACAGCTTCTGAGGGAAAGAGAGAGAAAGCAGGACTGGTAAAATGAAGGAGACACATACCAAAAGCACGCTCAGACGTCACAGTGGCACAATGAGGACAGCAGCTTGTGAATCCACAGTAAATGATTTCTTCTGCAAAAGTAGCATAAGAGAAAAAGCTTGGGCATGAATGTTTTTTGCTTGAAATTGTTTTAATAACTCTTGGGTAAATGATTGTGTGTGATACTGCAACCATCTTAACTTCTCACTGTGAACTTTGTCCCTGACAAACAGCACTTTTTTATACTTCTAAATGTCAGTATTTTAACCGTGTGCCTTCATATAAAAATACAGGTCAGCTTAGTGCGGTCAGCTTAGTCGTTGCCTAAATCTGTTTGTAAATGGGAGCGAGTTGTACAAGGTATCGGAGCACAGGCATGACTAGAAGCAGAGAAAACGTGACCAAGTTTATTGACAAAACAGAAACCAGTAACATTTTTCAAGCCATTAACTCAACCAGCAGGAAAAACAACAATAGCAACAAAAAATAGTAAAGGAGAATCGACTTGCTTTAACAGCAATACTGTGTTATGGGTAGCTGATAGTTCACACGGTTAAGATGCCTGTTTAATTGTTTAACCATTATTGCAGTGTCACCAATAAAGGTGGTGGGGGGGGGGGATGTAAAACCATTCTGTCTGTGAGTCAGGGCCTAGTCACCCCGCAAAGTCACTGGCAATTCTGGGGAGCTGGTTAACCAGACACTCCTGGTTCCTATATCAACTGACTTCTTGCAGTCCTTATCACTGCTAACTGCAATGTCGACATGAGGTTTTGAATCAGCCTACACTGGAAATTATCCAGTGCTGCAGGTAAATAGCTCTTTGCCAGTCTCCTTGGGAACTGTCCTTTGGTCATGATGTCGTCCCATAACAATAAGAACAAAAACCTTTGGCATTAATTTGGATACTTTACCTTATACCCACACAAGGTAATGTATCTGTCCAGAAAAGCCCTGCGATTATTGTAAATTGTAACTGCACTTTGTGACTGGTTTGGTTGCTGGTTGGGCACCAAAGTAAATTGTCTCCTGTTATTATTGGTTTTAAAAGGCACTGACTCTTTACATGTACTGTATAATGCCTAAACTGGGGCTTTTTCAGTTCCCTAAGGTACAACCTAATTGAAAGTTGAATGACAAAGTGCTTCCAGAATCAGTCTTGCTGAAAAGTGGCTCATTGGGGAAAAAAAAAAAAATCACAGTTTGCCTAATTATAGACATGTGAATTACAGCTTACACTAGTAATGATATATGAATTAAGTGAATTATAATAATAATACTTAAATGTCGGTGGATGCACAGTTATCCTATTCAGTTAGTCCCTTTCTTTGCGTCTCCGAGTGCCGTTACAGCTAAAGAGAATTGTGATTCAGTAACGGTGATTCACTCGTGAGCACGGAGAGAGCAGCAGCGGCAACAGAGGGAGCCGCCTTTGGACAGATGCATTCTGGGCTGTCAGAAGGGCATGACAGCTTGGAATGCAGAATGAGGGAGAGAAGGTGAGTGTCGGCGGAGTGAGTACAGTTTATATCCACCCCTCATGACTGATTTCTGTCACGTTCCATATGCGCAATAAGAGATTGTATAACACTGTTAGATTTCTTTGTTTGTTTGTCTGTTTATGTGTGTTTGGTATAAATACATAAAGTTAAAAAAAGAAGAGGAATAAATGAACTTTACCTCCAGTAATAACGCTCTGACATAAGAGATTCAGAAACCCACATAATCTATAATTGACTCCAAAGTATAATTTGTTATGACATCATATCACATTTAAATTATAATTTCAGCTGGAACACTGCCACTTAACAGATAATTAATGAGACTTAGATTAATGATACTGCTAGGGCATTAATTGAGTATTGGTCATACATTGTCAGGGATTCTTCTAACATAAACAGACATTGTTCTCTCATATTATCAAGCCCACAAAAAAGCATGTGCTTTTAAATCTGTATATTTTTAATATATGAATATAATAATTGATGAGTATCTTTGGCAATTTTTTCTTTATTGCGTTCAGCTGTTAGTAGATGTTAATTTTAAGAGTGTTGTGCATTTTGACTGTGTACTTTTAGTGTTCATTAATATCTATTACAGCTGGAGGGTAGCGCCGTGGTTCGTCACCTCTGGGCACCAATATTCCAGCCTGCACCTTCTCTCTGTACTGTTATCTGGTTTCCTTTAAGTTCACTGTGTTTATGGTGAATTGGAGTTGCCAAATTGCCCATAGGTGTGAATGAAAAATATATATGTGTGTGCGTGTGCGTGTGTGTGTGTGTGTGTGTGTGTGTGTTTGTGTGCACGTGTGATGCATGAGTTTGCATAGATCAAATTTGAGGACCAAATTGTCCCCAATGTGCAGAAAACCTGAAATTTCCCTACTTTTGGGGACATCTTATGAGGTCCCTGTTTGGATAACCCCAGTTTTATAAAAAATCTGTGAATATAATCAAAAAAGTAAAAATGCCAAAAGTCTTGTATTTGGGTTGATTACTTATGGTTAAGGTTAGGGATGGGTAGGGGGTTAGGGTGTCGTGATTGGGATTAGGGTTTTTCCCATAGAAATGAACGGTCCCAATTTAGATAGGAAGACCAATGTGTGTGTGTGAGTGTGTGTGTGTGTGTGTGTGTGATTCCAGTGACCCTGTATAGGAAAAGTGGGTATACGGAAAGGATGGACATTAAATATACTTATTTTAAATAGAACACGTAATTGGTGAATCATGTGTACTTGTACTTGTATTGTATCTGATGTATTAGATTTTGCCTCCTGAAAAATTCATCATATCTGTAAGAGGACTAGGCAGTTTATGTGATCTATAGGAAATGCTGCACATTGATCTTGATTTGCAACAGACTGTAACCAAGAAAAAATAGCCAGTAATAAATAATATAAAATGAGAACAAAATAGTTAGTCGGTTGGTGTTTAGTACATTTATCTGAATAATTTAAATAAAACATTAAATGTCACTTAAACAGGGATTTAAAGCTTTATAATTGTCAATTTCAAATGATATTTTTTCTTCATAAGACATCAATGATGATTACATTTGTCAATAAAAATTTAATAATAATTGCCTTGTGCTTGATCTTGAAACTTGAAATATTCGTAAGTTGTTATTCAACATCATTTTAACGGTATAAGCATGTACAAAGAACTGGGATGCTGGGAGTTCGCACGCTACGCTGCTGCGCGGCGGGAGCAGCGGCCAGAAGATGTACTAGGCGAGATTGACGCGCAGAAATGGGAACGGGAGCCCAATGAACACAATTTGGGCTTACAGTCCTTTTCATTCGTATGTCTAGAAAGTTCGTAAATCGAAACTTCGTAAGTAGAGGAGCGTCTGTAATTCCAAATTATCTTGCAGAATATAATAATCTACTTGCATTAGCATAGCTGGAGCACATCTGCAATGCCAAAGAATGACCGAGCAGTGATGAAGTTGAAAACGCTCAGCCTGGTAAACTCAGTGGTTAAGGATCATTGGAATTAGTGGCTAAACTTCTCCCTGGGCTTATGTGTGAGTATCTCATGACACTTTTGACCGCGATGATGAAGTGCGGGCAGCCATCTAATAATCTGTGAAATCCACATGGAAGATCATAAAAATGGAAGCGTTTCTTGCTTCCGTGCTGCTCACCTAACAGAATTTCTTACAAGCATTCATGTTGGAGAGAGACAGATGCTTTGGTCTCAGAAATCCAATTTTAACCTTCTTTTCTTTACATTTAATTTTGGCAAGAAAGAGAAATATGTCTTGGTTTATTTGCTGATGCCACAGCAGAATGTAACCTAGAGCAAGGTGACACATATAGTAGTTTTTTGGAAAGATTGTTACAATGAATCATTGTTTACTTTGGTCTAGTGCACCCATCCATTCTCCATAGCTGCCTTGCTAGTAGAGGGGCTGCAGAGAGCCAGGAACCTATTCCAGGAAACACCTGACACAAAGCAGGGGACACAGCATGGCGAATTTAGAGACACTGGCTCCTTTATACGCATGATCTTGGGCTGCAGGAAGAGCAGCCACGGCAAACCTGCATTAGTACGAGGAAAACAAGAAACCACAAACCCAAAAGTTGTGAGACTCTGGTGACTGCTACCCAGCCACCAAGTGTACTTCAGGATCAAGTGTCAGAATGTGTACTTTCATTGATTTATGATATAATGAAAATTAAATTGTTATTCATTAAATTAAGTATTAAGTATGATCATTTTCTTTCTTTTCCTTGGCTCCACTTGAAACCTCACTCAGCATTTGTATCAGTCAGACTGTTGTAGATTGTATGTGTAACGTCATTGCCTTTTTAATTTTAAGAGAGACCATATGCTCAGTTTTCCACTCTGCCACTCTGGGACTATGCAGTTTTGACCAGCGAAGCACTTACTGTTAGCCCTGCTTATCCAACATACTGTATGTTAAAAAGGATTCTGTGAAGCATTGCAATCTGCCCTATAGAGTAGGCAAATTAGAATCCAAGGAACCTTCTGGGCTACTCTTTTGATTTCATAAGTAACGAGTAAAACTGACAAGCCTGGTGAACAAAAGAATGTCTAAAATGTTGGAATGGGGAGGTTGTGTGTCAATGAAAATACTACACAGATAAAAACTGATCAAAATGCAGAAGTACAGAATGTCTATTCATTTCTTTAAAATCTGTGATCAAAGTCTTGCTTCAAAGTATTCATGCCGATTTTCTAAAACAAGGCTAATTCGGTAATATTTTACCAAACATTTATTTGTGGGGGCACAAATAATATAGCATTATGCTATTACCTATATATTAATTTAAGCACAAACAACTTTCATCTCAATTAAATGATAATTTGTTCACGATTTATACTGCAGTAGTAACTGAGTATTTGTGCCCCCTCAAGTAAAATGTCACTGCAAATTCTATAGTCACAGATTTGTGCACCTTTCAGAATAGAATGGAGGATGCCCTGAAATTCCAACTTAATTCATGAATTGTAATTGAATTTGAATTATGGTTGAAACAGAATGCAGAATTGCGATGCGAATTTGAGTTTAGAATTAAAATAGAAGTAGAATTAAAATTTGTGGAAGTGAAATTGAAAGAAGCTTGTGACCTCTATAACACCAATGTGAATGAGAGCATGCTGGGATTGAAGTCAATGTCTCGTTTGTGCTGGGGGATGGGTCACACAAACAGTTTCAGATTATAAGATAAGGGGAACTGCACCTGCTGTGTTGGTACATGACCTGACCTTGAATGGCTCTCTAATTCTCCAAACTGAGAGAGGGAGCTCGAATATGGATTTAACTCATTTCATTCTGCTCATACATACCATATCCATTTAGACTTTTGTTTCACTATAACCATTTACGTATCATACTCAATGAACTCTTGATTCACTATGATTATACGTGAAACACCATGGATGTGTACTGTAGGCATAGCAAAAGCAACAGCAATTTAGGTAAAATAATCAATGCTGATTTACAAGTATGTCATAAAACTAGATCAAGTACCAAATTAATCTAATGACAAGTAAAAATTATATTTTTGCTTTATTGAAGAAAATGATCCAATGTGGGAAAAGTATGTGGAAGTATGTACTGTCAATAACTTTTACAGCAACTGTGTCCCCCATCTGCAGCAATAACTTCAGATAAATGTCTCCCGTGACTGATGATCAGTCCTGCACATCAGGTTGGAAGAATCTAACCCCATTCCGCATTAAGGCACAGCTTCAACTCAGGAACGTTGCTGGGCTTCCTTCAACAAACTGCTTGCTTCAGGTATTTCCACAACACTTCCATAGGATTAAGGTCAGGATTCTGACTTGACAATTCCTGAACATGAAATTTCTTCTACTTTCACCATTTTTGGTAGAATGATTTATGTGTTTGGGGTCATTGTCTTGCTGCATGACCCACTTTCTCTTGAGCTCCAGTTCAGTGACATATATCTAGATATTTTCCTATAGAATTTGTAAATGCATTTCGGAATTCAATAATGGCAATCCATCCTGATCCGGGGACCGCAAAGCAAGCCCAAACCATGACACTGCCATCTCCATGTTTCACAGGTGGGATAAGGTTCTTGGCCATCCTAAATTTGCCGAGTTTAACATGTCCCAAGGGAGGGGTTTGTGATTTACTTCAACCAATCTCATCGTATGAGGTCACTACATTATTGTATGAGGTCACCACATTATTCTATGAGGTCACCACATTATTGTATGAATACTGTCACTGGTTAAAAAAGTGAAATAAAAGCCCCTGCTATGTCGATCCTGATAAAAAAACTTAACAAAATCAGTATGTTCTAAGGTTTTCATGTTTGAATGCAATGCTTGCCTTTCTCTAAACATAATTAGAATTTAGTGATTAATTATCGATACACCACAGCACACAACAACAAAATGTGTTCTCTGCATTTAACCCATATGTCACATAGCAGGGGGCAGCTAATTCAGCGTCCGGGAGCAGTGCTTGGGGGCAGTGCCTTGCTCAGGGTACCTCAGTGGTGCCTTGCTGGTTGGGGATTCGAACCTGCAATCTTTCATTCGCTGCCTCAACCATTGAGCCACCACTGCCCACAATACTTCCCATTCAAGCCAAAAAGCTCTACAATGGCATCATCCATACTCAGAATATTCTTCCAATATCCTTCTGACTTGTCCATGTGATGTTTAGCAAACTTTAGATAGGCAGTGATGTTCTTCTCGAGCCTTCTCCTCCTTGTACAGCACTGCTGTTCTCCTGATGGTAGACTCATGAACACTAACATTACCCTTAGATCTTAAATTCTTCTTCCTGTTATCCCATTTTGGCATCATTTAGGGTGTGGACAATTCAAATTCAAATTCAAATCCCAATTCAGGAATGGAATGGGGCACAACTCATATATTCTGAATTTTTCACAACCCTTGATTTGTTCTTTTTTGCCCCTGCGGCCTGCCTGCTTGACCATTATTCTCTAACCTTTCTGATAAACAAAATGTTTTCACTCACACATTTGCCAGTGACCGGATGTTTTGGGTTCATGGCGCCATTCTCTGTAAACTCTAGACATCGTAGCACATGAAAATCCCGGGAGAGTGGCTGTATGGCACTCACAAACACACCCCGTTCAAAATAATTTAGGTCATGCATCTTAGCCATTCCAGGACTAGGCCCCACAGTAACAGAACCGCTTAACTTTCTCCGCCTGCTGCATAAATTCAGTGGAAGCTGCATGGTTTGCTGTTTAGAGAGGCAGACTGTTTGCTAACAAGCTGGTTCTCCTAATAAACTCACCATGAATGTATATCCCTATATAATACACCATAGAAATATGTGAACATGTACAAGAACGCCTGTGTGCAAGAAGTGCAGAAATCCTTACAGTGCTTTGCTTCCTTTTCCCTCTGGGCACAATTTTTCCACATAGCAGTGGTGAAGTTACTTTATGCTGAAAATAACAGCTTTTGCCGCACAAACATTATGACATGTTCCTCCACACGTTCCTCAGGGGACAGAACCAAACAGTCCTACTATGGACTTTGTCTCCTGGAGATTTACCTGAGAACACTATCCTGTGGACCTACAGATTGCAAACTGTTAGGCCAGAAGTTTTATTTAATTTGGTGCTGAAAAAAACTGCAGAAGTCTTGCTGAATGCAACAGAAATAGCTGTGTATTATCACAGAATAACAGGGCCAGACTTACGTGACATATATCCTTTATTTACGTTATAATCCTTGGAAGGATTTTGATTTCTTTAGGGATAGAACCTTATTTCCTCTCGAGTGGGAGTCAGTGAAAGTTTCATACTGTCCGATCAATGGCTCATCAGACCTTGTTCATAATCTCTCCAAGTCACATGCAGAATGAATCCTGACACCTAGATTACATGAGTCTATACCTTTGCAGTGTGTGCGTGTGTGTGTGTGTGTGTGTGTGTGTATGAAGTAAGGAAGTTTCAGGGACATTTTGGGCCCCAAATATGATCCATTTATATATACATACATACTTACATATAT
>JAABNX020000119.1:29232497-29245307 GCA_015163995.2 Mormyrus lacerda
TATATATTTATTTTTTATTTTTTTCAGAATTTATTCAGATCCTCTGGTTTCTTTTTTGGTATGCTTTTTCCATTGACATCACTAAACATTTCTTTGGACTCTAACCCAGCCATTCAAGGATTGCTATATTAAACTGTGAATTAACATTATTTTAATGTGTATGGGTTTTTATCATTTTCATATTGGAATGTGAATTTGTTGTCATGATCTGACCTCTTGGTGGAGGGAAGGATGTGTTTGCCTTCTGTGTTAGGGATTTACACCTTCATCTTCATAGCAATTGTGGAGACTTCTCGATGCATGTTGGCGGTGTGTTCCCAGATGAATATTTCACTTTGATATCTGTTTTGTCCTTTGCTTCTGCCAATGTAAATGCTCCTAGGATGAACTTGTGTACTTTGCTTGTCAGGCTAGACAGGCTCCTGTAGGTTTGCTGATCGTTGTCAAGAGTATGTTACTGTAAAAATGGATTCCACAATGTACTTGCTTTAATATCACTTTTTACTTAGTTAAGTGCAGAATTTCATTAAAGGTTTAAAAATCCAAAGATGTTTAGTCTTAAATTTAAATTCGTGGACAGGCCAGGCCATAGAATTTTATGACTCAGTGGCAGAATTCCAGATGCTTGTGACTTCAACAGCTGAGCTGAACAGTTGGCTATTATTAAATTGGGATAGTATCCTAACAACATATTGTCGATACTGCTGGGAGGTGCAGATGTTGATGAACCACCGAACAAATATAATATCTCACACACGTACTATAGCAACAAAATACAGACAGGCTTACCTGTGCTCTCTTACTCATGTTTATCCGTTCAGTCCATTGTTGCTATATACATTTTAGGATCAGTATGTTTAATTACCTCTTGGGCCATGAACCTACAACCTTTTCGTTATGATGGACTAAGCTGCTATTCGGTATTCAGTAGCACGTCCCCGGAAATGAAGATGCTGCCAAATGCTTCAGAGTGCTTTTTTGCATGAGAAATTCGCAACATAGAAAACCATAGACCACATTAAGCTAGAATGGGATACCATTGCTTATAATACAACAATTTCTGCTCCGCACTGTCCAGTTTCTTGTTTAAAAATATCTGTTCAGAGACAGATGCCAGGTGCACAAAGGCATTCTCCTGTAAGAGCTGAATAAAATGGCACCCGTGAGCTGAATTGGGTTTTGGAAGATGTGGGACATTCTGAGAAATATATGTCTATGTGAGATGAGTGCTTAAACTGAGTAGGCCATTTCCCTGTGTGCTTGAAGGGACAAAAATGATGGCAAACTGCAAGTACTATGTCATTATTCTTCTGCAGTGCAGCACTCAATTGGTTCATATTATCCCATGATTCTGTGAGGGGGCTTTTTCTCTTTTCCAATGAAGAGATTCTATAAACCTGCTGTAGTTTGTTTTTCATATCTGTTTGAAAGCAAATTATAAAAATGAAAAAGTTTCAAATGAATATATGCATGTTAACCCACTAATGTGAATATTCAGGTTACTTAGGCAGTACATCACAACCTCAATTAATTTTTTTCTTCACTAATGTAGGAATTATCAGCTCAGGTAAATTTTTATACCGTATCTCCATCAGTATTTTTTGAAATTAATTAAAGTTTAATTAATTAGTATTTAATGACGATTATTGCCTAATTGTTATGCCGAATGGTTGGTTCCTCCAGACTCAATTGCTGTATCCCCGTGAGTCGGTTAATGTGAGACTTAATTGGGATTCAGTAATTACCAGTATCGCTCAGTAACCTGGGTTAGAAGGCTCGTCCATTGAGCTGCATCACCAGGTAATGTAAACGATAGGTAGCGAAGCTCCCCTCACGGCCGATGAGAGAGAGTCTTGCGATATTTCAGGTGAGTTTAAGGTTTCAGAGCCTAGTAGCTAGATTTCACAGAAGCAGGGACTATTGTGAACACTCAATGAACGGAGACTGAAGTTGTGAAAAACACATGCATTTATTCCTAACTAACACTACAACTAACACAAGACAGACATTACATAGCATTTCATGTTAGAATGAAAGGAAGTGGGTTTACTTGGTTGCAACGGTGGGGTTGATCTTGGCTGTTGGCTGCAAAGGCCGATGAGCTGACGGGATGATGGCACTTGGGAAGGTGCGGAGTTTGGAGCGGTTGTTGGAGTGGAGCCCCTTGGATTTTCTCTCCTTGTGAAGCTTTAAGGTGAAAGGCTTTGTCTTGGCTACAGTTCTCTGTTGGGTAGCAGGCTTTCACCGGCAGGCTTCAGGAGGGCTTCTTGTGGGCTTCTCTTTTCCTGGGCTGATGTTCTTTCTGCTCCTCTTTGTTCTGAGGTTTTTATGGTCTAAAGTTCATGAATAGGGATGACCAGGAATTTGACCCCTGGACCAATGGCTGACCATCCATTTGGCGAGATTTCGGAGGGGGTCTGTACAGTATCAGTCCTTTTGGGATTTATGACCAGACTGATTCCCCTTTTACTGATGGTGTAAGCTGGTGTAACTTTTGATACAGACACTTTCATGATAACCTCTGACCCACTTTCATGGTAACCACTGACCCACTTTCATGGTAACCACTGAGATTTGTAATCACGAGTGATTGTCCATCGGTTTGATACCAAACATGTCATACCAGCCTGGCGGTTCACACCTCATACCATCTGTATTATTTAATTAACAATTACTTATATTATGTATGTTACTGACTCACATGAGAATACTGTATAGGTGTTTTGGTTTGCAGCTTAACAGATGCTACACTTTGTACAGACATTACATTATATATTCACATTCAACAGCACATCTTACCCTTAGATAGGTGTGGCCATTAGTTTGGGGTAATACAAATTTAAATTGCAAATCTGGGAACAACATATTTTGGTTGGTGTGGCTTATCCCAATTTATCTTCTCCCCAGAATGGATAATGTACACCTTAATTCAGTTCTTTTAATGCAGAATAGCAAGTAAAGAAATGCTAACAGGTCACAAAGATCAGATAAGGGCCACAGAGGAATGTGGAAGGGGGGGGGTGGGTTGTTGAGATACCTAGTTACACTTATTCAATTTCCAAGATTCTTCTGGTATAACCATGAGGACATATATGCAGTGGTAGCTATACATATTTATTTATTCAAATTTATATAAGTGTTCAAGTGTGAGGGGTAAAATAGGTGATACTCCGTGAACATGGTTATAAGAGTGGCACACAAAACACTAAGATTGTCTAAGGACACACACAAACAACCTGTATATTGAGACTAGCAATCATAAGCAAAGAAATATACAGTACAGGGCATACAAAAGCCGACTTAGAAGAAACTTTCTTTAGGCTGTTGGCCTGTTGGGTGAGTGGTACGTAAGGCAGGATGTCTGGGGAGGGGGTTGCGTGTCCAGTCGAGGGACCCCTATCCTTGAGTTCCCCTCTGCTGTCTGTAGGTCCCTAAATCTTTGGGCCATAAAAGTTGGAGTGCTGGCCTCCCTTGTGATCTTTGCGTGTGTGTGTGTTTGTGTGTGTGGGGTCACTAACCCCCCTTTGGTGCTTAGGCCAGTGAGTACCTCTCGTACCAGGGTAAGCCATGTCTCAGACAACCTGGAATCTCAGCCCTGTCATATGTGCATGTGTGATCCTGCACTAAGGACTTCATTATCTGCTAAGTAGGTCAGTGTTAGATTGTGTATTATGGTATTAAGCATCAATAAAACATCTGCGTCTTTATTCTATGAACCATGGCAGCAAGGATGGATTTAGTCACAGGAATCCATGGGTTTCTGTCACTTTAGCGCTTGATGCTGACCTCCTTTCCACAGGGACCAAAGACTGACTTGCTAACAATGGAACTCAATGCAGACATTGGGTTAGTGGTCTGGATTTCTTAGCATCCCCAGGTTAAAAAAACGTGGCCCACTCTTCACTACTCATTGCTGTCAATTGGAGAAGGGCGTGTCTCAAATAAAGAGATACAAAAATGGCAGTCCCATCATTCCTGGCAAGGATTCAATGCTTTATAATGATAAATTCAGTGTTGCTGTCGTGGCATCCCGTTTCTCCCTAAAATACACTGCACCATGGTCATTATCTGGGGCAGAATGAGTCATTACGGTCATATCACTGTTCGCTGGCAAAGTCATCCAGTGCCTGGGAATTAGCTGTGCTCCCATTGTTTGTTCGCAGTGCCAGAGCAAGTGGCTCAGCGAACAATCAGGAGGGGCCCCGACGTTCTGTCAGCCCCTTTCCGGAGCAATGCCTACCGCAATGGAGATGCGCGCTAGCAATTAGGGCAATATATCCAGTAAGCTGTCACGGCCGGATAAGAGTGTGTTTACATCACACAGTGTCACTAACCTCCGAGCCTCATTCTTCCCTCCCCATCACACACTGTGTCTTCAGTTTCTCTAGCGTCTCAGTTTATGTGCAAGTTTAATTATTGCCAGCTCTCCCTCATTTTCTTGAAGCATCCAGTGTAATGAAATACGTCCTTGTTCTGGAAGTTTTGGCCCAAACAAAGCCAGAAAGACAAATCAATATGGCTTCTCCGTGAATGCAGACTCCTCAGCATTGTGCTTCTCTATTTTCAGTCTTGAATCGGGAATTTGTGTAATGTGTCTGGATTTCGTTTTTCATGTTGCGGAGGGGTGACTATCAGTCAGTCAGCTGCATCCGTCTCACTCAATCTATGCAGAATCACCTGGAACCTTTTTAGAAAAAATATATTTTTCCCATACTGTCACTCTGAAGCTGGGGAACAAAGACAGTCCTATCTCACCACGTAAGGATTTACCCTTACATGAAAGAATCTTTGCATTTGCATGGCCATGTGGTGGGCAACTTGTAAAAGCTAAGATGCGAGACCAATCGATTCTGGACTGAGAGATGAACTTTCAAGGGTATTTGATGTATTTGCACATGACAGGACCACAGTGGAGCAGCAGCTCAGTGTGATGCTTCAAGTACAGAACAAGATGAATGGATGGCGGCTAAAGTGATGACTATCTCCCTCAATGCCTTGTGGGGGGGGGGTGAGTCTTCATCTCTTTGGCAAAGCTGCCTCTTATAGGATGCTGTGCTGGTGCGGGTCTCTCCACCAGCTGACAGGGACACTAAGACACACAAAGGTCTCATTTCTACTGCATGCTGTTCTGTTGCACATTTCAGATTCCTGCAATCTAATACAACTAGTTTCAACTAATTAAAATTTTCTTTTGCACGTGACTCCAATAAACGCAGTAGTATGTCTGAGGCAGTAATGTTTCAATTATGCATCAATGAAACATTGAATTGTACAAAAAATGACAAAAGGCCTCCAATGGAAGTATGCATATTTGGTTATACAATTTTGAAAGATCAACTGCTCTTGATGAATTGCCTGAAAAATTGCATCCAAGCTGAAGTTTTTTCTCTGTCATCCCTTAAAGTATCAAGTCTTCCTTTTCTGTTTCTCATTCTTATATCTACTTATATTTTCTTGCATATTACCCTACAGGTAATGTCCTCAAACAAAGTTCACTGGTCTCTCTTATGGCTAAAAAAATTAAAAGCTTGTTTTAAGCAAAAAAATTACTATGAAATATCATAAACCCGACAGTGTATGGCTCTGTACCCCTGATCAGAAGGTTGCTGGTTCAAGGCCTGTACTCATGTGAGTGATTTCTACATTGGGTCCTTGAGCAGGGACTGGCTGACCATGTTTTCCCATTGGGTTACCTTAGATCAGTGTTTCCCAACCCAGTCCTTGGGAACTCCCAGACAGTCCATTCGCGGTAGGAAGCTGGGAGGGAGCAAAAATGTGGACTGTCCGGAGATCCCCGAGGACCAGGTTGGGAAACACCGCTTTAGATGAAACGATCTGCAAAATCAATGCAACACTTCTCCAAGTACAAATTCATACTCATTGTTTCATGCTTTTCATTAATTAACATCTCCATCTTACACAGGCAATACACCAGTTCCTAATTGTAGTCAAGAATAACTGGAATCTAACCCATTGCTTGTCACTCTTGTGAAAAAAACAGCAAATGCCTCATATGAAACCTGTTGTAGGTTACATGCTCATTCCAAGCTTCCTTCACCTACTGTAGTTTCCACCTACAGTTAGGGGAATTGGTGTCTCTAAATTGCACCATTGTGACAGGCTTCAAGTTCACCAGAACCTTATACTGAATGAAAGGTTATGGATATAGCCACTATGTAAGCTTACATATAAAATCAGGCTGAAGATTCTAACGAAGGAAATTCATTGACACTTGGTTGTCAGGAAGGAAAAAAAAACTGATCAAGAGAGTACAAAACAAACCTGGACATTGTGCCACTGACATCCAAATTATGCTGAAATTCAGTTTTATTCATGATTTTGGGGCTCAAATACATTCTGATAAAGACAGAACACCGTATTGGCAGAATACAGGCGCTACCTGTAATTGTTGCACCTTGTATTTCCTGTTTTGTCTTGATGCTGTGGTTGGTTTTGGGAATATGTGGGAAGAGAAAGTTCTCTGACTTCATTTTGGTCTTGATGGTCTTTACAGACTTTTGAAAGGTGACAGCAGGGTGGAACCCCTGTTTGACTTGCTGTGAAACCAGTCATTTGAAATATTAAATACTGTGCCTCTTTACATCAATGACAGGCTTTGGGAAAAGTCAACAATGGTTCTTCGGGGAGAAGAAAAAACAATTAGACAAGGAAAAAACAAACTTGAAACAAACAAAGTCAGAATACCTGATAATATAATCAGTGCTGCTTGTGGCTATAGATTTTATTGTATTCATTTGACCAAAATCCACATAGAAACAGTATTTATTAAGCACTTTGATGGCGAAAGGTTTTATGAGTCATGCATAATCTTTCTTTAGGTCTTAATTAATATATTCAGTTAAATTATTTTAAATGTAGTCGTTTTACTTTTTTGGGAGGGATACAGCACTTCTTAAAACACATCCTGGAAATTCAATAAATGCAGGCACTGTATTTGTTACTTGTTTTTACCAACAGAAAAATAATAAAAAGCTTTCATGTTGTTCTTGTGCTGTAAGAAAATTATAATTTTTTTGTTTTTAGTTTATGATTGTTCCACCTTTACTACTTCATTTGTTTGTTATAGAGTGCCATTGTGCCATCCATGGGTGAATGACCTTGGAAATTATCTCAGTTAGTGGAGCATAAATGCAATAAAAAAGTTCATCTGCTGTGGGTAATATACTGTCTCCTCTACAGCCCTCTGAAACACCCCCCCCCACCTCCCCACCTCCCCAAAAAAAGGCCATGGGGCTGCTGCTATTCCTCAGCATCTGGCACTGCCAATCCCATTAATTTCTGTTAACATCCATTGGTTCCACACAGCTATGTTTCCCCCCTGGCGGAAGGGGGAGAGGGGGGGCGGACCCGTCAGGGCCGCAAAGGCCGTTGGTCGTGAGAAGGGTAGGTGAATGCAGTCTGTTTACTTTCACAATGAGCCCAGTTCACGTCGACCTACTGAGCCCAAATGGATGCTGTATGCTTCAAACATGGCTGCCATTTCGCTCTATCATCGACTGCATCCCTTTAGTTGCAGACCCAAACCGTGATCCTTTCTGCAGAAAATTTAGATAAACGAAAAACAATATAAACAATATTCTTATGCTGTCCATAGTGCATAATTCCCATCCCTGCTTTGTGGGTGGAATTTGCATGCTCTCACTGTAAAAAAAGTTGCATATAAATTAATTATTCATTCAACCAATATTATGCCTACCTTGACTAATAACCCTTCGTTAAATTTGCAGTAAACTTGGAGTTGGTAATCTGGCCAATGAGCAGGCTTCCTCTGTCAGATCACATCGCTTAATCCCCTCCCCCATCCCTCATCAATCACACCATCTACTGATAACGCATCACATCAATGACATTCATGACTCACGGATCTCAGAGGCAGTAAACAAGGATAACTGGACATGTTTGAATGTAACAGTTACGTAAATATTTGAGAACATTATCATCTGCATATGTGTGTCTTTTATATCTCGCGTGTGGTTTTGTACCTACTCATTAATTTGACTTGCAGAACATCCTCGTGTCCCTGTACAGCATAACTGGCTTGACGATGGACAGAACCTTCATGCAAGCTTCCTTTTGTGCTCATGGCTAATGGACAATCTCCTGACTTTTTGGATAGTGGAAGGGGTCAGTAAGCCAAGTGTGAATTATTTATCTCGGCTTACGATTAAGCCTGTAATTGGAATGTTTCTCACACACAGTAAAGTGGCAGCAGCTGTGTATCAATGAAAATTTAATCACCTCACACAGAGCCCCAGCAACCCTCCCCAACATTTGGACTCTTATCTGAAGGCACAACTCTCGTTTGCTTGTTTAAAAATGGAGTCCAGTATCGGATGTTAATGTGGCGTCTGATGAGTGCAGAGGTTTGCTCCTGGCAGCGGCACTGCGGCTCAGTCACCGACGGCGCGGTGGAAGCCCGTCTCCCTGTGGAACCCAGGGCCCTCGTCTGTTTTTCTGCGGTTTCCCCCCAAGCTCTGTCAATGGGATAATTGATCTCTGTCATGGATCCATGCCAAGTGCCTGCGTAGCTGTGGAAAGCCCTCACAGGACTCCTGCGGTGATGATCACCTGCGAGGCTGCTCAGGCTTCCTGGTGCCGGAACGTGTCTGAGGAAATGTCACGAGACTTGTCAGCATTAGCAGCTGCCGCAACAAGGTGCAAAACATTTATGCAAAAACAGCAATGCATTTTCTTTTACCAGGAATCCTCCATAGACATAAGTTTGGAAGTTTAACTACAAGACTTAAGCCTCTATTTAGATTAAAAGATGTTTTTGTCATGATGAAAAGGTGAAAAGCGTGTAAGAAAAAAAAAAGGTCTGTATGCTATTTTATGGTATTATTAAAAATGGTTTTAGATTTGGATTAGATAAAATAATATATTTCTCTGGTTAAACTGTAAAACTGATATAGAATCTCGTTTTTACTTAACCCTCGAATATGGGATAATTATTTCAGAAATTCAGCAACAGGGATTTTGTGTATGAAAGAAGAGATGGTCCAATATAGAGATCAAAGGATTTTTTTCTGTGGGCAGAGAAACACTTGATATGGTGAGGTCACGGCCGCTGCAGGAGGAGTTTACTGTCAGCAGGGGTGCAGAGAAGGAGGTCAAGCCCCTATGAATCCACTTATGGAAAACAGTTGAGCTATTAGCATCCTGTTTACATTTGATGACTCCAGGGGTCAGCAATTCAGGAGTGGGAGGAGCTTCTCTGAAGCGGAGAATATCATCCAGGTGCAGTTTATAGGGGAAACTAAGATCTTGTGGGTGTAGAAGCTTTAATAGTTCTAAAGGCTACAAAGAAGGGAGAACACGATGCAGTGGAAGTCTGATCAGAAGTCGAAGGAAGGGAAAAATATTTCCTAGAATGCAATCCCAAATCTTTTAAAATAATTCTTCCTTAGAATTTGGAACAGTGGAGTAAGCAGAGAAACTAAGAAAAACAGTTGGTTAGTTCACAAGTTTGCCCTTTATGCTTAGAGGTGGTTCAGTACCCCCTGAGCGAGCTGGGGGGCATGGAATATGGGTGGGGGGTAGGTGGCATCCAGACTTATTAGATTGGTGGTGGGAACACTTGGAGCCCACAGTCAAGGTCAAATAGGTCAGACAAAGGATGGCGGGAAGTCAGAACAACAGCAGCAGGGGGTGTGAAAACAAAGGATCTTTTGATGATGAGGCTACAAACTGATGCAGTTAGAGAAGGTAAAATAGGAGTGAGGAGCTGGTTCGCTGGTCCCCGAGACAACCAGGAGAAGGAGAGATGGAGATGTCAGAAGGCATTGAATAACCCTTCATTGGCATGGATGTTCTTGGAAGAAGTTAGTCTAATTTACTAATTTAATTACAAGCCTTCTTAAAATAATTGTAATCGTATTCAGAGGAGTTACAAAACCTAGTTCTTCCCTTTTTAATAACGAGGGAAAAAGCTACGGACCTTTTAATTGCAGATTTGATGAAATGGACATGCTGAAGTAAATGCATTTCTGCTGTTATGGTTTGCAACATGTCATGAAAATTAAACCATTCATGAATTCCTGACTATAAGTACTATTTAGTTCCTGGACCCAGTTGTGCTGATTGCAGGAAGCCCATTCTGTGCAAATGATTCTGATAGAGTAGCAACATTGTTCAGTGTACATACCTAAGAATCATTTAGCTTTTCATGTGGTGGGATATTTTCGATTTTTCAAGTAGCCTATGGCAGGTCAGTGTCACCCTGGAAATTAAATAGCAAAATGATTTATAATTGGAAATCAAATTAAGTGGCCAAGGCAAGGAAACTGGAAAGAAGAACCATGGCTTTTATTTTATTGTCTTCCAGGTGTAGCTGGCCATAGTTTCTGACTTTTATGCTAATGCTCGTGTGGCAAATATGGTGGTATCTGACAGAAACTGAGTGACTGCTTCAGAGCAAAAGCTATAAAGACATATATCACATTGCTGCAGTGTCAGTTTGAGTATAACTTGCAATCAGTATCAGCAAAACCCACAAGTGGGAAAAATCACAGAAGCAGCCAGGAAGTCAAGTAAATCGCTTTGTCCAAGAACATTATATATATATATATATATATTTATATATTTATATTTATATATATATATATATAAACAATAATCAACATAATCTTATTTTTAAAACATATTATGTTGTCAAAGGACGTTTAGATGTGTTTTTCAGCATTGTAGCTTAATGGTTTGGGAAGTGCAGTTATAATTGAAAGATTACTGGTTTGAATCCCTGACCAGCAAGGCACCACTGAGGTACCCTGAGCAGGTACCGCCCCCAAGCACTGCTCCCCGAGCGCTGAATTAGCTGCCCCCTGCTATGTCACATTGGCACATATGGGTTAAATGCAGAGAACACATTTCGCTGTCCTGTGTCAACAATGACAATTAATCACTAAATTCTAATTTTAATTACACTCAAAACATGTTTCTCACTTGAGTGAAAAAAGTTAACACTTCAATGTTGTTATTGTTGTTAATTATAATAATTTACATAATTTACAGTCTGACATATTCTGAAATCAAACACATAACAGAAATGTAACCTTATTTCAATTCTCTTTGTTCAGTTTTTGATTATAATGTTGTGTTTCCCTTGTTTTCAGTTCATTAAAAAATCTCCCCTTCAAGGTAATGAAAGATCTCTTTTCAGCTTCTTCATTATGGGCCTTTTTCACGACTGTCAAAAGAACCTTTGTGAATTACCATAATAAAGAAAATTTGATTTAAAATAGAGACAGATGTATGTGTTTAGTCATATTGAACTGGGTGTTCTTATGAAATTGCTTTTTTTTATCTCAACACAAAAACACCAGGTCACCTTGCCAATTACATCGCCAGAGCAGAGAAATGCCATTACAGATCAATAGCTACTCAGGACTGGTATAAATGAAAATGCAAAGACAGATAAAACAAGACCAAAAGTAGACTTTCTTTGAGTAGACACTTCAAGTCACTTCAAAACAAATCAGCAAGAAGGAATCATCTAAATTTTATAACCAAACAAAAAAGTAAAAGCTAGGATGTTCAGTGGGAGTGCTCACTTAGATACAATAGCATGAATTAATCAGCATTCATTTCACTGAATTAGGAAAGGCTGTTCAAGAGAGTTGATGTAATGGATGAAAGTATCACCCCACAATAGGAAACCCATTCAATGTGCGAACACGGAGGTCAACTGCAAAGCATATAAGAACAATATTATATAAATATTATAACCTATAACCTATAATAATGTCATATTCTGCCAGCATGCCGCCCCCCATTCAGCAAACTTTACCAACAGCATTCCTGCCATCACCCTGACCAGTGACTTTTACCACTGGCATTAGCACGTTATTGATGTTCCGTCATTATTAATTCCTGTTAGTTAGTCTGTCCCTGCAGAAACCCCTTTATTTGTTAAGAGAGAGTTATTAAAATTGTACGAAAATGTGAAATTTGCAGAGTTTATGAGACTTTGTGAGTTTATGAGACTTCTAATCTCAAAATCATTCAGTAACTATCATCCGTAAAGAGGTGTAAAATAATATGAGAAACCAACGGCTCTAGACCTCACAGAAAACAAAATCCAATATATCAAGATTCTTTACAGTTACTAATGACTGACTCCTCAGCGTTAATTAAAAAAACTGACAGAGGTGGGGACATTGTTGTCATGTGCTCTCAAAATCAAGGCTCTCAAAATCAGTCCCAGGAATCACGCTATGAGTCTCACTAGGAGAAATCTTTCTACCTCAGAGGAGGATGTGAGGAGTAGTTGAAAAGCTTCCTACACGCACTCTCTGCTAGGAGTAGGAGTTCACGTTTAAAAGAAAATGACTTCACAATTTCACGACATGCCGAGTAGACAAACAACGTTAATGGTGGCATTTTGCAATTGTTTTTTGAAATCGTGCTTACTTTTTGTAGTCTTCTGATATTACAGAAAGGCAAGATCTTTTTATTAGCTCTGTGTTGTCCAGCGTTTTCAACACGATTCTTTCTTTCTGGACTGCGAGTGCCGATCTTTATCTGACTGCCATCGTCTGGCAGCTCCAAGTGGCTTGTGACGGCTCCAGAGCTCCCCTAAATCCTGCTTGAGTTAGAAGTACTTTCCTAGGATAGTAGGATCAAAATTGACTCAATCTAAGATTTTTGAGTCACTTAGGGCCGTTTTCCTGCTCTGGGATGCTTTATAAATTTGGGCACAGACATGTCTTTGGTGTTCCTTTCTGCTCTGAGGTGCTTTATAAATTTGGGCACAGACATGTCTTTGGTGTTCCTTTCTGCTCTGAGGTGCTT
>JAABNX020000119.1:29272790-29299673 GCA_015163995.2 Mormyrus lacerda
TAGTTATATGAGGATGTTCCTCCTTCCCCTTGGTTATATGAGGATGTGCCTCCTTCCCCTTAGTTATATGAGGATGTTCCTCCTTCCCCTTGCTTATATGAGGATGTGCCTCCTTCCCCTCCTCCCTGCCTTCCCAGTACAACGCTTGATGGAAATGGGCCAAACACTGTATAAGGGGCAAGAATGGTTTGAAAAAAGGAAATGGATATTAATAAAAAATACCTATATTGCAATATAAATACATACATAATGCATTATAAGTATTAATAAAGCATTACATCATCTTCTTTTGACAGTTATAAGGCATTATAGTGTTGATTATAATATTTCTTAAGCTCTAATGTAGGTTTGATCCATAATGCATTATAGATTCCTTCAAAATGCATTATTAGTATAAAGTTAAATAAAAAATAATCATTATTTTGTGCTGTGCTTTGTGCTGCATTATAAAGGTATCTATAGTGCATTATAGATCCAAGTTTCATGAAGATTTCCTAAATCATGGCTGTATTGTTATACCTTTTCATAAATATTTATAGCCATGTTAATAATGCTTTACGACTGCATTATAAATGTTATTAAAGTTCGTAGATCCTTATAGACATGGCATTCATGGAAAGTGTTACTAAAGTTTGTTATTTGCATAGAAAATTGATACTGTAGATAATACGTGATCTTGACTCCTTGACTCATACCCAGGGACACTTACACTACTGCCTTTTGAGCTGATGAGTTTTCAAGTCACTTCCACCTTGCAGACTGAATCTTTATCCAGACCCTGGATAGTGAAGACAAAAGTACTGAATGGGGATAGAGGCTGAGGCTCGGAGGACAAACTCAAAACGCGGCTTATATCAGCACCAATTTGTAGCAGCACGAGATCAGTTACTGGAGGTTGAGTCTACTGAAAAGGTCACTGAGGTGATTCTCTACAGACATACACAAGTGCAAATGCACCAAAGTTTACCCCCTTTGGCTGAATACACTCTGGTCACAGGACTGAAAGGGTCCTCTCCTATATTGATGTAGACCACAACCTGCACATCAAATGCAGTCAGAGGTGGATTGCTTTCCTTCCTGAACGTATACTTGGAGGTATCGGGTGAAGGTATCATAGTCTCTGTCCAGGCAGTCATGTGACCCGCAGGGCAGAGCGCGACGATGAACCCCTCAAACGCTTGTGTTACTCATCGGGGACTGTCTAGGGCAAAGGGTCACGCTGAGAGTGTGTCTGGCAGGAAACGATGCAATATGCGCAATCCTCTGGTTACTGCTGTGTCTTTTTGAGGGTCTCTGTACAGAGACTTTAAGAGGAATGGTTGTGCAGCCTATGTACAGCTCCATGGATGTGATTTTAACGTTAAGCTAATTTCCACTGAGTGGAACCTTGAGAATGCAAAGTGAAGCAGTGCGATCTCAAAGGCAGGTCCACCTTAACATCGCTGTTTTGGGAAACCTCAACACTGAACCAATATAGTAATAATAATGTTTCAAGAGGCTAACATTTATTATTAGATGACAGCCTGCTTTTTTGCAAACATCAACTAAAGCCAGTCCTGTGAAAGCAACACAACCAGGCAGCTTTTGGATTCCCCAAACAGCTGTTAGTTATTACAGCCTTGTGAACTGAGGTTTTTAATTGCATACGTAAACGCTGTTATCCTCTTACCTCTCAGACAATGACAAGCTTACCGCGACTTCTGTTTGCTTAGCTTACATTGGCTGGGGGAACCTCAGGCACTAGATAGATAGAAACACTGCTTTCTTTTGGGTGTATCTGACAGGTTTTCTGCCATATCCCTCTTCATTATTCATATGAATGATTAAAAAATATCTATACCAGGGCTCTTCAACTCTGGACCTCGATTCCAAATCCAGGCCTTGTTTTCAGTTCTGCCAGGTAGTTAGTTTAATAATTACTGATTCTGATTAGTCAGAGGCTTCACACCTGGCTGACAGGTAAAGGAAGGCTGGAAAACCAGCAGTGCTCGGACCTCGAGGACCCTGAGTTGAGTAGCCCTGATCTGTACTTTGGGGGGAGGGTTGACGATGATTGATGTAATGGTGTCTTGGGGGGGTATTGGAGGTGGGGCCATGCTGGGGACTGTACCACTCTTTTCTGTAAACTACATCAGCAAGATCTGACATGATCATAGTTAATGCTTTGTAAACTATGCTGGCTTAAAATAGAAACTTCCAGATTTTCTGCTGGCATCCAAGGATCCTTTATTAATCATTCTGAAGCTGCTGACGCGCTGATACAATGCAGCATATGCATCGGAAGAATGTGCTGCTTTCTAGGTCAAAGCGCTGTTACTACTGAGTGCCATGAACGGCAGGGTCTGTCCACTCTGGAGCCAAGTGCCCCTTTACTAAAGCAGGAAAAAAACAAGAGGGTCTTAATGACATGATTTTTATGTCAACGGTGTGGAGTTGCAAAGATTTACTAAAATAAGGACAACTTCGAATGTGGCGCACACAGCCGCAGAGCAGGACGACTGCTGAAATCTGCAGTACAGAGATCAGATATGCACAGCGAGGCCTGTGCGGTTGGCGCAAGCCTACCAGCTGCACCTGCTACTCGGGTGCTCCACTGGATGATGGGGATACCGGGCTGTGCACTGTACACTGTACACTGCACACTACATTCGCTACCATTTGAAATTCACAATGGACCCATGGATTTAGGTCCACCACGGTGCCTTGGAATGTCAGTCCTCATATAGTTCCAGGGACTAAAATGAAAAAGAATTTAAGATGAAGAACAGATTGTGACCCTGATGATCATACACTAATGTACCTGTAGAACAAGACTTTTTGTCTGTTTTAATAGTGTAATTTCTTCATTGGATTTCTTAACAAAATTGCATACACGGGTAAGAATAGAAATTCAAGGGGAAGAGGATTATGCTAATGTCCATTTTATTCCAATTAGACTTTGCCAGAGTAGAGTAGAATACGCACCAACGTTTATGCATCTCCTCTATACAGTGTATATAAAGGCTGCCGCCCAGGCAGTGTGGAGCATATATCACTTCAAAAGAAATGGATGGATAGGCTTCTAGTACTTACTAGTGGCCAGCCAGCCCAGGGAAAACCGGTTTTGAGCTTGTATGGTGTAGGACGCGATGGGACCTTGGTTGTCTGTCCCTGGTCTTCAGGACAGCTGCGCACTGAAAACTGTGACCTCATTCACAACCAGGCCATTCAGAGCACCAGGAGCTCCTGGGGAACATGATGAGAATGAAGTAAAGTACTCATACACACAGATGGGGACATCCTGTCAACAAAGGCCACAGAATCCTTTGATGTGTATCTGACCGCTTTACCTACAGACAAAGGTAAAGACACAGGAAGGCATATACAGGACAGATTTCACTTAAACAAAGAGGATGCAGGACAGGCCAAAGGCCAGCAGAGCATAGGCCTTTGGGAACTGGAATTTTCCGGCCCAAACCTAAATCAACCAGATATAGGACAATAATATGACTAGAAACATTTCTGGCCCTCAAGCAAAATGTTTCAGTGCTCTAGAGCTGAAAGTTCAGCACGTGAAAAGCTGAATCAGCATAACAGGAGACACATCAGGGGCCATTACTCCACTCCGGCTGCAGGTGTCATGCTTTTCTGACATCGGAATGAATGTCGGATGCAAATTCTTCATTTGGCTTTCATGAAGCCTTTAGCAGTAAGTGCACAGGGTAGGACCCCTCACAGAGATGATTGCACTTGTGGCAGCAGATACACCGTCCAACACCAGCACCAAGCAGATGTACTTCCCTGCGTATTTTAGCTGCACATTCCTGATCTTCAAGTCCGCGGCAGAACCCTGCAGTGGGAGAACTAAATACCCGAGACTCACAAGAAGAAGATCCATAAGCCCCAGTGGATATTATGTATCCTCTGAAAGTACAGAACCCTAAGGGATCTGGAATTAGACAAAACATGTTCATCTTCCAGGAAGGGAATTATTGCTGCATTGTCTTAGAGCAAAGATGTTCAGACTAAAGAACCTTTCTCTCTGGATCATGGATTGTACTGTAAAAACATCGCTTCAAAAATTTTTGGTAATGTTTGGTAATGACTTTTGTGTTTGCGAATGGTGGTAGAGTGTCACCCCAGAAATCTTTTTTTTTTGTCTTGCTGCCAGAACTCCCCTCCCCCCATTTTTGGGAATAAACAAACAGACAAACAAATAGTTCAACAAACAGATAAAGAAATACAAATAAAAACCTCAGGATCTTAATTTAATAACTGAGGAGCAATGTGGGTCCTGAGGCTAAACCAGTTACTGTAAGAACCAGTGTTCTGGAATGACAACAACTGTCAACAACAGGAGTTAAATAATACATTAAATAATACATTTAAACACCTTGTGAGGCTGATGTTGATTTTACATCCATGACTACATGGCAAGCAATAAAAAAAAAGACAGAAAAGGAATCGACGTAAGGGAACATGAGAGAAAACGAAGCAGGTGACACTGGCAAAAGGTCTGCGATGTCTGGAAAGCAATCAGATACTCAGCTGGCTAATTAGCAGTGATCAGGATCCACAATTACAATCACTGAATCAATTTTCATACTCATGTTTTTTTTCCTAAAAAAATTTGCCTACATAAAAATATGTATAACTATTAAATTTGCACTGTATAAACAATGCGTCTGCAGTGAAACCATCAATTTAAAGATAATCAATTTAAACCAACCGGTAACAAACCATCTCTCTGAGGATATAGACGTATAAACTTTCAATATCTATTTGTCATATAAAGAGCCAGCTGTGTAATGGCCTTACACATCAATCCCCCCCCCCCCCCAAGAAAACAATCCACAATTTTATGTTGATTTTGAACTTCAACAGAGTCCAATAGCTTTAGCTGAAAGAGGCAGAAAATGTTTCTCTGGCAGCCTGGAGAAAGTGATGATAATCTGCTACCAATCTGTTCTGCATAATATGAATGGCTAATTGCTGGGCGTCATTGAGTAACTGCCTAAAAAGTCCTTTGATATACAGTCTTTTTCTCAAATAAATAACACGTACAGTGTTAAGTCTATTTACTCTAATTTCTTTTGCGATTCATTATAATTATTAGCAAAAGCTGTATATTTCCCATATTAATCAATGCATTCAATAGTACAAAAGGACCAGATTTATCAGTACAAAATTTGCCATTCTTTTGCTAAGAAACAAGAAGCTGAAAAGTAAAATGACACTACAGTATTCCTGCAAGATTTATCGGTGCCCCTTTACAATAAGGCTACCCATATAAAGGGTTCCTGAATGGTTTAAAATCTGGATATTAATTAGGTTATAAAACTTTGTAAATTATTAATAGACAATTTTTAACAAGTTATAACACAGTTTTCTTTTTATTAATGAGTTACTACCATTTACAAGAGGCAAAAGGGAGCCTTAATATAAAGTGGCACCGATTTATTTTCCATCTGTAATACGTTTCACTTTAAGTGCACTGTACATTACAATCATGGCAGAGTGATATAGCAGGACTGTATGCTAAACTATTACCCCAAAACCTCAGCTTCTATACAGCTGATGTTATCCTAAAAACATCAGCACCGCCTCTAACATTTAAAGTGAAGAGAAACAGGAGAAAATTGTGCTTTTGACACACAGTATGGTGTTTAGACTGAAAAGAGAAAAATGAGGCTGCATATTCTGCATAGTAATCATAACGCACAAGAAAGAATACAGAAATATCAGCTATTAAAACAGGAAATTTGTGAAATGAATAGAACAGCAGCTTTGAAAAAAGCAGCTGACATATAATTGAGAATAGAACGGCAGTTTCCCTCAGTACAGTAGACTTCAGGGATTTTCTCCACTTTTTGGTTGATGTAATAACTCAGACCTGACAAAGCCTTGGATGAGTTATGCTTCTGTCAGGCTAGCAGGAACATAAAACAACTATATATTTCTTTATCAATTTCATGCTTGGGTTGTTTTTTTCCCCTGAACTGCCAGTGATACCTTTAACCACCAGGTTTGCTGTGCTGCTTGTTGACCTAAAGGGAATTCTGGCTACACAGGTATACCATCCAGAGTCATCCAGCTCGCACTGGTGATTCTCAGGTATACCATCCAGAGTCATCCAGCTTGCACTGTTGATTCTCTGGTATACCATCCAAAGTCAGCTTAGCTTGCACTGGTGATGCACTGTCATGCAGTATCATGCATCTTGGTGTACATCAAAGCATTGTGTAACTCAGTGAGTTGGGGGGGCCCACCTGTGATGGGAGAGTTGCAGGTCCATATCACAGCGTCAGCAGAGTGATTCAGCAAAGCCTTTTAACCTCCAAGTAGCTCTAGGGCAGGGCTATTCAACTCAGGCCCTCGATTCCAAATCCAGGCCTTGTTTTCAGTTCTCCCAATTAGGTTAATAATTACTGATTCTGATTGGTCAGAGGCTTCACACCTGGCACACAGGTGAAGGAGGGCTGGAAAATCTGCAGGACTCGGCCCCTGAGAGCCGTGAGTTGAATAGCCCTGCTCTAGGGACTGTCTCACCCATCATTACCAAAAGGAAAAAATAATTATATGTCTCTTCGTATAAAAACATCTGGTAAATGTAATGAAGGCATTGTAGTAAAATAACAGCACCTAGAGGTATTAAAATTCTGGACTACCGTACAAAAAGATCAGTGTTTAATTGTTGCAAAATTATTATTATTTCTATTATATTATTTCTTTGCTTCTCAACTGACAACACTGAGGAATTTGGGGTAGATGTGACAAGGACGACTGAGGGAGCACTAGATGGGTACCGGAAATAGCAGAGTCCCAAACCAACGTGAGGCTTCAGCAGCCCCCATGCCATGGTGTGACGTGTGTGCGATGCCACTGACACACGAAAAACCGTTTTCGGAAAGTAATATCACCAGATTTTAATCTGGTATGGCATCACAGACAGTGAACAGTCTGAGACCAGTGAAAAGTTAGATACTGATGGACAGCGAAAGAGGGAAAAAATGTAGGCAAGCCCGTAATCTTTTGTGCTTCGATATTTTAGGAAGCAGGCAGTTGTGGGACAACTACTCTGTTACTTTTCAAGATGTCATTGCCTCACTTTGGTGCGGTTTAAAAAAAACATCTTACACACAAGAAAACACGCTTTATGGGAGTGTTAATGAAATACAAGGTATGCTCTTTCATTAAATTCTCTTTTCCCAACACCTTTGCTGATGATCCAATCGCATCAACCCAAGTAGCAGAAACGATTGATTCCTGTGTGTTGTCACTCTCGCGCAGAAAGCACATCTTCCACAACGGCAGAAATATGCAGCACAGGAATCCTTTCCAACCATGGTGACTTAGCATGGCTGTAAATTTGCAGTGAAAATGAAGAGGCTACAGAACAAACTACAGAGCTGTACAACCGTACAACAGGCAGGGAGACGGACCGATAGATAGAATCTCTTATGTATTGACATTCACCGTGTAAGTTATTAAAAGGCACGCCGTGTATGATTGTAAAACGCACAGAGTAAATGAATATTTGTTCTCGTCTGTCAGCACACACTCAAATAGCCATTCGGTATCCTCAGTATTGACAATATTCCTGACTGCGGTCTGAACAGTCATTACTCTTCCCTTTCAGGTCACTCAGAAATGTGAGCAGTAATCAATAGTCTTCTTCTCTGCACATCGCTGATGTGCATTTGTAGAAGGAAAAGATTAAAATGCATCTTAAATTTTAAAAATGCTTTATCCTGAATATGTCGGTAAGGAGGGCAGAGTTGACAGTAAAGTACGCTCTGTTGTGATGACCTGCTCTCCTAGTGATATGGGGACCGTAGTGGTGAGACGACTCGGTGCCCGTCACCCATTACTGAGCGGAGGGTGCCTCGGCGAATGTTGCGCTCGGATCACACAACCCGGCAAATTACCTGCTGGTGCAGTGGTCAGTGATGAGAGTAAATGAGCTAAAGGCTGCAGAAGTCAAGACTGCGCGGCGCAGAGAACATGCAAGGAAATAACACGGTACAATGTAAAGGCGTATGAATCCTCTGCAGCAGTCTGGGAGGAGATAGAAGCGTCAAACAGGGCCGCTCTAGGGAAGAGCTCTCTAATGTCCAGCCAGCCTCTGTGGGGGCACAGGGGGCGCTTCCAGTCCTCATATTGTTGAGCTGAGGCACTGGGATCCTGTATGTGTTTCCCAAACCGGTCATCAGACACCTACAGACCTACATTTTAAAATGTGGACTCTGGGGTCGGGAGCTCAGAAGGGGCAAAAACATGGACCGGCTGTTGGTCCCCAGCACCAGACTGGGAAACACTGCTATATGTAATGCTGCATATATCAGCGAAGAACAGCACTCAAATTCTGTTGAAGATAAAAGTGTGCCATAAAATAATGATAATAATGATAAAGGAATATGATCTCCCTCACCGTTTCATTCATTCTGCGATTCAAATCAATGCCAGTAACAGCAAAGAAGCAGCCGTTATCAGAGTGTCCATGTGAATCTCATCCTGGCTCTTGGCAGCTTTTATGAATGACAGCCACTCAAATGCCACAAGGGAGACTCTTAACTTCCGAGCCACAGCGCTTATCAAATTGTTTAGTACATTGAACATGCCCACATTATCACCATTCTGTCAGTATGTTAGCCTATAACCCTGAAACCTGTATTTGAACATATATATTACATTCCTTCCTTCATACAACAAACGGCATTTGACCAAAGACAACAATTTTTGCTGTCATTTCTCACTTAAACTGGTCTCCATTTCAATATGATAGAGAGAGAGAAAAAATAATTTCGCACATACCGCTTGAAATATAAATACAGGCAGTCCTTGGGTTAAGACCATCCGACATATTGGCGTCTCGTACTTACGAACAGACTGCCATAAAGCCTATTATATTAAAAAACCAAGTTAAATGCAATGGTTCATGACACAAACACACACACTACCTAGTGATGCTCGTGAGAACATTGTGTGACTTACAGGTTGAGGTACAGGACAGTAGCAAATGTAATTACTTTTATTATTACTACAAAATAATAAAAATTATTATTATTCATCCATCCATCCATTTCCTGAAACTGCTTCTCCTGTTCAGGATTGCGGGGGGTCTAGAGACAATCCCAGAGGCTACAGGCACGAGTCAGGGAGCAATCCAGGATGGATAGCCAACCCATCACAGGGCACCATTCAATTCGGGAACTCCAGTTGTCAGCTAGATCTTCCACAGACTATTTGAACTAATTTAAATTAAAAACTACCACTGCAAAGCACATTGATATCAGCAAACATTTTAATCTTCTTTAATACCTTTTAAAAAATATTTTAAATGCATAGGGCACAGCTGTCAATCTAAGCTACAGGAAGATCCTGTTCAATAGCTGGCAGCACATTGCATGACCTTTTCCCCAGGAATGGGTTTACCCTTCTTCTCTGGAGCCTCACATTGAAGAAGTGTGTAAATATGCATCAACGTTTGGACCCTTGTGTTATTCACATCTCACATATGGGCATTTTAAAGAGAGGGACAAGGGTTAAAGGGAGTAGAGAAGGGTTAATAATAGACAAGGCATTCAATTTAGTCGTTTAATCAGGGTGACTGATAAAGTTCCACTCTTTACCTAGTATTCAGGAACAAAGCTGCTTTCGCTAGAAAAATAAGTGAAACGGGGTTTGACAATGATGCCATCAAAGTGAGATAACTGCTTGGAATAGCATCTAGTCCAACAGCTGAGAACTTAATAGGGTTAAAGGTAACATTTCCCTTTAGGAAGCAATGAAACTAACGAAAGAGGGATTCCGTTTTGTCTACAGGCTCGTGTCCATATTAACCCATAATTACTGTGACACTGTAGTGCTGCCATCAGCCTTACAGGAGCAGCGTGCGGCTCTGGGACTTAGGATGCTGGGCCTGTGAGTAGAAGGATGCTGGTTCAAATCCCATTGTCAGCAGAGTGATCATCCATAATTGAGGAGCTGCATCCATAATTGAGGCCCCAATTGCTCCAGCGACTAGCTTACCCTGAAATGTATGTCACTTTGCATAAAAATCCCTGATAAATATAACATACAATAGACACCTGTCACGTCTTGCAGATTTTCTAAATTACTTATTGCAGTTACCAAACCTTTCAGAACAGCAACAACAACAACAACAATAATAATAATAATAATAATAATAATGATAATGAAGAAGAAAAAGAATATAAACCCACATTCTTTAATGTTTTTCCCAATCCAATTTCATCATAACTTCCTTGAGTATTTTACTTCTCTATCAGATTTAAAAAGAAGAGATTGGCTCACTACAAACTCCCTGTGTCACATGACCCTTCTTTGATGACCTCTAAAGAGAAATCTTTCACAGCCCTATACCAAGTGAGAAGAGAAATGTGGCTTTTGGGCTCACAGTGGAATTACTGTGCCCTGTCACTCAGTGAGAGAAGCTGGTGACTGACAGTGATGACGTGTAATAATTTCACTCGCTGTGGGTTTAGAAGCTTCATGTCTCCCATCAGTACCATATACCATTTTATGGTCTCACAAATATGTGCATCATACCTTTTTCAGAAAAATTGTCAGTCAATTTTGCAATACTGTACAAAGGTAATTCTGGGTAATGTGCTTTTTTGTTTTTTTTTTGCACTGCTTTTCATCAATATTCCAGTTGTCAAGCAACATCCACAAAATTCACAAAACAAAGAAGTTAATTTGTACAAATAAACTCCAGACTATCTTGTTTTCATCATGTTCCCACACAGAATGAAAAAATGACATTATAATTAAGAGAATTTCTGTTTTAATTAGATTTGCCTGACTGAGCAGCAACAAAAAGAGATAACTAAACCCATAGCAATGGCATCATTAGGTATTAATTATCTCCCCCATTTAATTGGAGCATCCCATTAGAATACAATTCTCATGCAAAATATGGCAATATTGAAATTAAAGCCAAAATGTAAATAGTGTTTCACAATTACTCAAATTAATTACTTATTTGGCATAAGCAAAAAGGAAGCATAAACTTTGTCAGAGGCAAACCGCTACCTGTGTCTCATTGCATGTTGGGATACTGTGCCATAGAATATCAGCTGTCCCCTGGTCAAAGCCTGTCCTCTGGAATTCTCTGCCATGCACTCATAAATTCCAGTATCCTCCAGATGGAAATAAGGAATTGCCTCGTACGGGTGGGAGATTTGGACCTTTCCCAGGAGGGTGTGTGCTCTCCCCGGACGGGAAGGATGGGAAGTGGACTGGAACGGGTTGAACCGAAAAGCTCATTAATGCTCCCTGTCTGTCAGCTGGCCTTATAAATAAACATCCCTGAGAGGTCAAGCGGTGACTTCAGCAGCTGTGAATGGAGAAATCTGGGCAAAGAAGGTTCACTTTTGAAATGGAGCAACTATTTGAAAAGGGTTCAATTTGTTGCACCACCAAAAGTAAACATGGTTCCACTACACTGCAACAAAAGTAAAACAGGAGATGGCATATTTATAATGGCGTAGCGTATTATATGGATGGGGTATGCAGGAAAGACATACTCTCCTTAGGCTAAACATTCTAGTTTAACACTCTAGTTGATCCCTTGACTACTGAAACCGCTTCCCCAAACTGGACATCTATTTTTGGCTTATATTCCCCCATCACGACTATAGGGGATAGAAATAATTAAACGAAATTCACGCCAAGGAAGCCACGTTGTCTTTCATGTCCGTGGGGGAAAAAGAAACATCCGCAGGATATTGTGAGTAAAAGCAGGGGGTGTCACACATTGGCAGGGCGCAGGGTATTCAATTATGCCCAATAGGTCTTCATTATGTCTCAGAACTGATTAATTAAAGTCATTATGCAGACAGGACCATCTCATTATATCTCTCTTGTCAAGGAAAAAATGTCTACAGTGTTGCAGCAATTGTTTTGCATATTAGTCAAACATGCTGGTAAGAAGGAGGCCAGTTTAAATCATGGGAATTAATCATATAATCCACCTGCACGAGACAGTAAAAACTCTCTCCTAGGATAAAGTCACCAGTAACGCATGTATGTGCAAATCACTCACATCTGACACTGCAGGTGAGATGGCAGGCCTTTGTGGGTGGCTATCATTCGTATATCACAGCTGGACCCCTCAGAGTAATGTCTGAGGATTTCACATACAGTACGTACCTGTAGTGTGTATTTGTGGCTTGAGGAAGAAGGCGTCAAGCCACAAGCGGCATCCAGCCAGGGTTCCCACCACCCTTGCGGAGGACCAGCGGTGCTGGCGAGCTGACCGTGGACCGTCAATGGTAATCACGTTCCCCATGTCAGGTGCCTCAATCTTGGAGATGTACAGACTCACGGTCTCCTGGGAAATGAAGCTGCGGGTATCCTACTGCAAGGACCTGGGCTGCTAAAACTGTAGCAGTATTTCAGCCCTGAAAGTACCTTGGATTTTTGAAAGGGATACCAATAGAGTAGTTGCACCTCTGTCTAAGTAATGGTGAGATTTAAAAAAAATGAAATAAAAAAGTTTCACCGATAAGCTTTTACAGCCATTAAAGAAGACTTAAATAAGTTTCCGGCAAAGCTTATAGCCTTATCGCTGTGACCTGACAAGCTTTGTTGAAACTCCTCCAGTTTCTGAAAGTATCCCTGCAATTAATCTAAGGAGCTGACCTTGGCGTTAGGATTGGAGGGGAGATGGAGTCCTACTCTCTGTTGTATTGATACGAGGTTAAAATAATAGCTTTCAGAAACATAAAAGAATACGCTATGAAGTTAATGCAAAATAAATAATTTCGATTTGAATTTTACTTCTGAAGATAATACAGCTTTTGCTGAGTTCATTGAATGATACACACTCACTGGCCATTTTATTAGGTCCACCATGCTAGTAACAGGTCGGTCCCCCTTTTGACTTGAGAACTGCCTTAACTCTTCATGGCATAGATTCAACAGAGAGCTTGAAACATTACATATAGACTTTAGCCCACTTTAGCCCACGTTGACGTGAAAGCCTCACAGATTTATCTGGTGCACCTTCATGATGCTAATCTCCCATTCCATCACATGCCATAGGTCAGGGCTCCAGGATGTGACCATTCCATCACATGCCATAGGTCAGGGCTCCAGGATGTGACCATTCCATCACATGCCATAGGTCAGGGATCCAGGATGTGACCATTTAGTCCGGTTTTCCATAAATCCGAGGCATTTTCATCTAGAGAACCACCACTGGCCGGAGGGCTTTTTTTCTATTTTGGCTTATTCTCTATAAGATCCTAATGCAAGTTGTGTATGAAAATCCAAGTAGCCCTTTATGAAATTCTCATACCTGCCTGTCTGGCACCAACAACCATGGAACTTTCAAAGTCCCCATTCTGGTGTTTCAAATGAACATTAGCTGAAGATTCAGACCTTTTTCTGCGTAATGTGCGGCAGATGCATGACTGGACTGATTAGATGTTTGCTTCGATGAACAGTGGAACAGGTGTCCTTAATAAAGTGGCCAGTGTATATGTAAACTATAATGTTAGCAGCTCCTGGCACAGAAGGTGCGTTGAGTAAGGCTCTCCCGCAGGCCTTACGCACAGCAGCTTATTTCAAAGTGCCGCATTAGACAGAAACTGAAACTAAAAACAGAATTTTTTTCCCTCGTCCCAGATGATCAAACACGTTTATGACAGGATCTACAAGTAAAAATGAAAAATGAAAAATGGCCTTAGCCCAATAATAACTGCTGGAGTTGGAGGCAGATTTTTATTCTGTGTTATTTTAAATGAGTTTGATCAGGCAGATATCAGTCTTGCTTATGCTGTGGGGGTTGCCCCGTTTTACACACATCAACACAGCAACACATCTCCTATATAGACTCTCCTAAAAAAAAATTTTCCATCTCTCTCCCCATCAGCTGTCTGGCCCCATCCTGTATGAGACAATATCTGCAGGCTTGTTTTACAGCAGTTTTACTTTTGCCCACATAACAACCTGACTAAATTCTCCAGAGAACCGAGGGATCCTCACTGATAATCTAGTTTTGCAGATTTTTCGCTTTTATGTTTTTTTTTCTATCATGGTAACTACTTTTGAATCTGTAACTTGTGATACTTAAATATGTAAGTATACTTCCTTCGCTGTTGCTAAATGTCATGAAGCCATGATGAAAAGGAGATAAAAATGGAACTGGATGTCATTGTTACAAAGCAGCTCAATTATATAGGGAAAGTAAACAAACAAGACAGACAGTCAGAGATCTCTACATCTAACGTTGTGGTCATAAGCTACTCCACCGCAATATGCTCCGTCTAAACCCAAAAATGGCCACAATAATCTATAGTAATATAATACTGAAAAGGGCTGCTTTGTGGAACCTGTGAAAAACTAATAACCTTGTTCAAATGAGCCGAAAATATATTTGAATCAGCTCTCAGAAATGAGCATATTTAATTTTCCAAGAGTTCAGTGCAATGTGATTATAATATTAAAAGGCCCTTCTCCTTCACAGCCTCCATAAATCACAGCCTTTGAAGACGTCTCTGATTTCAGACGGGTATTAATATTAAAGTAGCTTGAGCACTTTTTGTTATCCGACTTATCCTGTTTGTGCTCTACTAAGCAGAACGTATCCTTAAGGGTAGAAGGGCTCAGTTAATAGTGGTCAGCTATGGACATAGAGGGCCAGTCTATGGGTTGTCCTAGGGCATAGTGCAGGGGTACACCCCGGACAGGATGCCAGTCTAGCACACGCACATGCTATTAGCGCTGCAGCCACTGAGCCAGCATGCCACACGGACGGCTTTGACGTCATGAAGATTCCCCTGAAGGACGTTCTTTGTCCATGACTGCTCAGCGTTCCGTTTTTCATGAAAAAAACTAGCAACATTTGCGGTTTGAGATGAAAAATAATTAAAATGTTCTATCAACTTTCAATTTTTGTCTCAGTGTTAAATACAAAGTTATGATATTGCTAACGTTGTGCTTAACCTTAAGTGGGACTATTACAGTTATGTGCAGCAAATAGTTGCAGGAAACATCAAACTTTCCACTCAGAAGCGTTTATTTGCAATCTCCAAGCACCTGACTGTTCCTCAGAAACTGATTCCTCCTCTACAGGCTCACACATATACAGTTGGATACGTAAATGCTTCATGTTTTACCTCACCTGTAATGATCTTTCTTGGTTCTGAGGGAGCCATTGCAGTGTCTCACTGTAAACTAGCCAAATGTAAAAGAGTCCAACAAATAAGGAAAAACAGTTCTAGGACCAAATAACTGGGCTGTAAAAGTGCCTGTAGAACCACTTCTGAACCAAACCAAGTTCACATACCTTCTATGTAGACACCAGAGAACAATTTGAAAAATAAACACATGAATAAATAAATGGCACCTTTAACAACTCCGATTCCTAGGCGCATTCCTGAGATTTCTTGGTGCCTAACCTTGTTTTCTATGGTTCAGCCTCACCTGAATATCAAAATTACCTCGTTCTAATTTAGGTCAATAAGAAAACTGGTTGCAGTTTGGGAACGTTATTGTCACTGTGCTGATTACAGGTACATAATCAATGAAATGCATTAAACATTTAACCAGGTGCAAATAAAAAATGCATAAATCCAATAAATAATAATAAATTATAGATAAGAATATAGGTGTAAAGTTTGGTTCTGTGATAAATATACGAAGTAGTCCAGTGAGATTGATTGTGCTGGGAAATATTACAAGATTCAATGATAAAGGAGCGTTCAGTCGAGGTACCACGTTGTGCGTGGAGAATCAACACTGCAGTACATTTCAGCACATTAACAGCTGTGGGGAGCCTCACCCCTAAATTCCACAGTAGAATTGGATGGGACTTGGTGTGGTTACTTGTCAGATATACAGTGTTGGGGAGTAACGAATTACATGTAATGGCGTTACGTAATTTTATTACAAAAAAATTTAATTATAATCCGTTAAAGTTACTAGCGAAAAAAGTGTAATTAAATTACAGTTCATGATTACAATTTTAGTTACGTCATAAGATTGTATGCGGAACCTTACTAATACTTTTTATTGCTTTTCGTGTTTTTCTTATGTAAAACATCCTCCTTTGCTATTTCCGGACACAGGGGAAAGTTTGAAACCATTCGATGCTTCTGATTGGTTATCCTGTCGCGTCTACATTTGTAGCAAATTTTGCTAATTAACTTGCCTGAGCGGTCAGAGTTTCCGTTGCAGGCAATGGCAGACAAGGAAAGGAGTGCATTTCATTGCTGGAAATATATAAAAAAACATTTTCGATACATTTACGGAAAAAGGCACAAATTTAACTGTGCAATGCAGTGCGTGTTTACCGGCTGTAAAGATGTTGTCGACATGTAAACAGTCCATGAACAACGTGAGGAAATATCTAGAGGTAAGTGCAGCTTGCTGTAACTGCAGTCATACTAAACTAGAAGGGAAGACATGCCTACCTTCAGCGTGCCACGCCATGCTTCTCAAGTGTAATGCCCGGTACACACTGTGTGATTTCAGCAATCTTATAAAATCATTACCGATCACACTGTGCGATACGGATCTAATAGTCTTGGTATGACAGGTATGCAGACTGTACGACGACAACACCAACTCCATCATAAGATACGGCGCATGGGACAACAAAACAAAATGTAAACACTGACAGCATGCGTAAACCCACAATGAATGGCTAAGTGTGTACCGCGCTTTTAAGCCACACTGCCACTTCTGATCCCGTTGACAGAAAACGCGCCGTTCACCTTCAATATGCTAAGGTTACTGGTAATTTATGTTAGGTCTGATATTAGCACTCCTGACATGCTATGTAGTATTGAGTTTTGAAAATGAACTAGCTAACCCCTGGTCGATGCAGCCTTTCCACTCTGCTAACGCATGTTATTGTACAGATTGATTTATTGATTTGTGATTGAAAAATTGACTTAAACAGAGTAAGTGATTACACAATCAGCTGAAATTTTATATCCTGTCATGCGAGAACTGTTTTGTTCAGAAGTAAAATGGAACCATTTATTTTCGCAAGTATATAAAATGTTTGTATGATAATGTAATCCTGAAGCGTCACGGTCAAATCACTCGTAGTTTATCTTGTTTTGACTCCCTAAAGTTTCTGTTTCTGTAAAGTTTATATTATGAACACATTCGAATTCAATAACTGAAGGCTGAGTTTTAACTTTTTTCTTTGTCATTTTAGGTATATTTTATGTAACATTTATGTTATGACTTGTTACACTGGGGAAATCTGGGTTTTCACTGAGTACGAAGCAAGGATCTATTCTTAACCCGTTGTTTAAAATTATTAGCTTGTATGGTATGTTTGGTATTTTTATTAAATTGATCAATTATAATCATGTTAATTCATGAATTGAAAGGAGTTTGACAGTAGTCGGTGTTAAACACTGCCAGGTTACAACATTTCAAAATGGTTAACGGTTGAGAATAATCATTCACAATTTAGAAAAGTAATCAAATGTAATTAGTTACATTACTTTCATATAGTAATTAAAATAGTTACACTACTATTACATTTTAAATAGAGTAACTTGTAATTGTGACGGATTACATTTCCAAAGTAGTCCTCCCAACACTGCAGATATAGAAGAATAAGTTGGAATGGGAGACACAGTATGCTTCACTACAAAGATCTGAGCAAATAAATGTACCACCGTAGCATTTCTGCACAGACGCACTACGTGCAGATGGCTTGACCACAATCTCTTGGTGAAGGGAGTTGAAGGAATGTGGTAAACAGTAACTAGAAGTTTGTTGGAATACGCCTTGAATAACTACTACCTATTGGTTTGAAAATTAGGTGGACTAGTGTTGCTGTATCAGTCGAGGACTATAATGGTGCTTGCAAGTGTAACGGGAGACTAGGAGGTGCTCTGGTAGCTGCCCGCAGGAGGTAAAACCACAGTCACCCCGCAAGGCACAACAGATAGACTTTATTTGTTCCTATGAGGGATTTTATGAAGTACGTCAGACAATAGCACAGGGCTGAAGACAAAATCTACAGTGAAAAGAAAGAAAAAGTCCTCTGATTCCTTCTAAATAGAGACCAATTTCTGAAAGTCCATCACACTTCTGGTGAAAAAAATAAAATAAAAATATATACAGAGTAATAATGTAATTTTTCAGTGTTATGAATTCCAGAGTGTCACTATATGAGACAATTACTGTAATCCCAAGAGTTTGTACATACCTGAAAATGTTCTTTCAGAATCAAATTAAAGAGTGATTCTGCAGTACTACAGTAGCTCAGCCACAGGACCCCAAAAGGAGAAGCTAACTTAGCAAAATATCGTTCTCCAAGGTGCTGTGGTGGCCACACAGGAGAACCAACTCCTGGCCCTCCAGACACGCCGATGCTGGCCTCACTGCTGAAGTTTGTGAGATGTCGCACATCAAGACAGAGATCTTGCGCAATTGACTTTGCCATTTCTACACTTTGGAGTGATCAAGAGGGTAAATCTCCCACTTAGTGCTGCTAAAAACTATAGGTTACCTTTTAAATAAATGCACCAATAGTGACTGGAAAGGTTAACCATTTGGAATAATTAAAACAGATTGTTAGAGGAGGACAGGGATATTTGTAATGTTAAAGCCTCGACAAATTTGACCAAATGTGCTTCACATTTATGCCGTAAGTAGCTATACTAAATCCAAAAAAGATGGGCTAGGAGGAATAATTACAAATGAAAGCTTCCAGGACTTTAGATCTGTTGCTTACTCTTCAAGAACTACAAGTATTTTTGAAAAAGACAGTGTGTCCTGTTTTAATATTCTGTCAAGACAGATATGAATCATACATTGTCCCCCGGCTGATTTTCACGTAGCATTTTTCCACCTTATCATGTGCAAGAAGTTGCCAAATTTGTAAAGGAATAGAGGAAGACCTCCATCTATCATCTTCATGTTAGAACAACTACGCCTTTTGATTTTTATCTATACATTGTAGCGTCACTTCATGTAACAATGTGATAAACCCATCATTCATCCCTCAAGTGCTGCAGTAATACAGCAGAACTTACTCCACACCTTAGCAATAACAGAGCACCATTCAATCTCCACAATAACGCACGGTGAAAGTTTTGCTAGATTTTTCTTGTTGATTACTCTGTATGGGTCAGTCATTTTAATTACATCGGTGGTGTTTGTCATTTATTTAACATTCCTCCTTAATTGTGAATTGTGTTGGGACAGCATGTGGCTCAGAGGGTTAAGCCCCTGTGTCTGCAATCGGGTGGCTGCCCTTTGCCGCCAGGCTCACTCTCAAGCACTGCGTGTCACGGAGAGCAAGATAAAGTAGGTGAAAGGAGAATTTCCCCTTGTGGATCATGCTTCAGGAGCACGGCTTGAAATTAAAGCCCTTCAAGTTCCAGCTTGTGAGGAGGGAAGTGAGGAATCTGGGCCGCCTGGCGTCTGCAGAGGGGATCAGTACAGACCCAGAGAAAATCTGTAGGGTTATGGATTGGGTGAGGCCCACTAATAGTAGAGAAGTTCTACAGTTCTTAGGGTTAGCAGGATACTACAGGTGCTATCTAAAAGGCTACGTTGGCTGTTCCTCTACCATCTCACCTCCAGTGATTCCATGAAGAAGAAGCGAAGTGGCACAGCCCAGCCCAGCCCTCTTGATGGACATATGAATGTGAGGAGACTTTCCAGTTCTTAAAAGAAAAGTTGACAACCGCAGTGCTGGGCTATCCAGACCACAGCCTTCCCTTCAGACTGATGTGTTGGCTCAAGTCCAGTGTGGAGCTGAGAGGGTCATAGCCTGTGACAGCAGAGGCAGAGCCCACCTCAGATGAGGTTCCCTGCCCATAAACTCCAGTGTAGTTTCTCTGAGTTGGTGAGAAAGGGGGCCTTCTTTTAATGTAGAGGAGGCTAGTGCTAAGAAATGGCCTCATGTACCACCGCATCGGAGACTGCAAAAGGTGGAGCTTTGGAGAAACTAATATTAACATCACAAGAAATGCTCTCCATGACAACTCTGGGCACTGTGCATTTCATAGAATGTTGCAGATGATAAATGAGAGATTTTACTGGCCAAGGAAATCGAGGTCAGGTGTGACCAGTGTGAGAGGTGCTGCTTCAGAAAGACTCCCACTGCAGGCCTCAGGGCTCCCTTGGTCAGTAGGCACTGCAGTGCGCCCACAGAGCTGTTTGTGTGGATTGTTTTTTTTTCACTGGAAACGTCAAAGGCAGGTATAGACGATGTGCTTCTTGTTACCGATCACTTCTCTTGCTATGCCATGGCGCACCCTACTAAAGCCAGCGTGTCAGCTTTTTGGTCTAAGGAACTGTGGAGGAACTTCTGCCAGTTTGGATTCTCTGCGAAATTACATGCAGACTAAGGATGCAATTTCTATAGTGTAGTTGTGAAGGAACTGTGTAAGTGTATGGGCAGCACTGAGACCCACACAACCCCCTAACACCCCCCAAGCAACGGGACCACTGAAAGTTTCAAGTGGACTCTCCTGAATATGCTGGGAACATTGGGGCCTCACTTGAAGCCACGGTGGCATGATTAGGTTGATGCCATGACGCATGTCTACAGCTGCACATGGCATGAATCGACCGGTTACACCCCGTGCTACCTAATCTTTGGTAGACAGGGTCAGTCGACCTGTTTCTCGGCTCCCCACCACTACTAATAAGCAGTGTGGATGAGTGAGTATATTCAAGCACTGCACGACTATCTGACGCAGGCCTACGCCCAGGCTAATCAGTCATCCCAACATGGCAAAATACAACAGAAAAAAGTACTATTACTCTGCCTGAAAAGCAAAGAGTGAAATCTAGGGATGGAGTGAGGAAGCCACTGGCTTGCCTGAGTTTGGGGTGCAACTAGAGGATGGTGGAAGAGAGAGAGAGAGAGTGGTTCTCCACAACCTTTTTACACAGTGCATGTATATTCCCAGTGGAGCACAGAGGCAAGCGAGGCCAACGCTGAGTGAGATACAGAGGATGATGCAGAGGGGGCCACTGCGTGCTGGCGCATGGGCTGATGGAGAACTTGAGGGCCTCAAGACAGGATAGGATGCACGCACTGCATTGTGCTGATGGGCCCCAAACAACTAAATGTAATTGAAGAAAATTAAAAAGGGAAAAAAAAACAATAACCCAAATGATAATAAAAATAAATCAAAATAAGTAAAGACTAACCAAAGTAACTTAACTGTCCCAAAGTTCCGGGCAGTCAATCACTTGGATTAAGCCCATCACTGCACTGCCTTGTCCTGCCGTGAGCTACCTTGTCTTGCCTTGCCCTGCCTTGCCCGACCCTGCACTGCATTGCACTGTCCTGCCCTGCCCTACTCTGCCCTGCCTTGTCTTGCCCTGCCTTGTCTGACCCTGCACTGCATTGCATTACCCTGCCTTGTCTTGCCCGACCCTGCACTGCATTGCCCTGCCCTGCCTTGTCTTGCCTTGCTCTGCCTTGCCTGACTCGGCACTGCACTGCCCTGCCTTGCCCTGCCCTGCGCTACCTTGCCTTGTCTTGCCCTGCCCTAAGTCTCTTATTCCTCTCTCTGTACCTCAAAGAACCTTGTGTAACTTCCTTATATCCTGCTGGGTCAAACCATGTGACTAACCATAGATATCTAGTAGTAAAGATAATAAACAGCTTTTAAAACATTAACTTTGCCACAAGAAATACATTCTAAAACTGATCAATTATATTTTATAAATGACAACCATAATAAATACACAATAAGTAGTCGCCTGCATAATAAATACTTTAATACCAATTCAAAACTTATTCCCTCTGTCAGATAATCATTGGGAGAATCTCATTACTACTGAGCTGGTACTCAGAATTACATTACCCAGAAGATACCTGGGCTCAGGTCCTTTGACTGGTGACCCTGCCCTCCTGCTCACCGATGGATGGTAGACTCTAAAACCTTACAATACATAAAACGTCCATCACAAATAACCATATTCCAATTAACAAGCTGAAATATGACAACAATACTAGACTATTTTTTTGTTTATGCACTTTTCAAATTTTATTATTTGGTTGCATAGGACACTGTTACAGGTACAATGCAGATGTGACTCTGGATGGAGCTTTGCCTAGGATGATAAGCCTAAGTGACACATGGTCACAGAGGAGGTAGACATGGAGGCAGGCAAATAGGCGAAAGAAAGGGGCATCATTGTAACTGTCAGTGGTGCCAACTCACCTCAGGCACCCGGTACCCAAATGAGAAATCCGCTCAGGGATTGGCATCATCCAAACAGATTATCATACGAGTCACAAATCATGAAAACAGAGGATATCCAGCGGAAGATCAGGAGAGGGTGGAAGTTGTGGCAAAGAGACAAAGCAAGAAGAGCAGCCGGGCATCTAAAGTAACAATGCAAACACCTTGATGACAGCTACACACACACACACGCACACACACACACACACGCCCTATTCCATACATCTTTCATTCGCCATTTTCCATGACTGTGCTGTAGATGTGTTAGAGCAGGGGTGTCAAACTACAGTCCTGGGGGGCCGGAGCCCTGTGTAGCTTAGTTCTTTCCCTGTTCCACCATGAATAATTCAGCTCAAGAGCTGTGTGGTAATTAGCACAAGGAGTTGAGTCGGGTGTGTTAAATGAGGGGAAACCCAAAAATGGGCATGGCTCCGGCCCCCCAGGACTGGAGTTTGACACCCGTGTGTTAGAGGGTTTTATTTTGTTTAGTCTGATGGTGGAGACACCATGAACTGAAGAAGGGGTGGATGTAAGACAGTGGCTCAAATACACTACTAGTTAGTGCCATTGTTTTGTCTGTAACTCTGAGAGTCCAGTCATTCACATTGCTTGTCCCTTCCAGGACACCGTGGTTTGGAAGTTGACTTCTTACAAGGTGCCATTTTTAATTTCTTTTTTTTTTATGTTTTATTACCTTGTAATGCACGGAAGCAAGCAGGCACTGTGGTGTACAGCAGCAGAAACAAGAGCCCTCTTTAAGCTAAAAAAGCACGACTTGGGTCTCGATTGCAAAGCGGAAGCCCTGTGTCCACAGTCACTTTCCCTCTGCACAGCACGTCCAGCCACATGGCAGAAACACGACGCAGAATTCCAGGGTGCGAAGAGCTTCTCGCAGGCAGGGGACATGTGCAGGAATATATAAGTAAAGGTAAAATGCCAACATTTGACCCACATTTTCTTTGAAAAAATATTTTCTCCTACCATGAATAATATAGTATTGTCCCTTAAATGATGACACATACCAAGACCTCATTTTTCAAGAAATACTTATTAAACCCCCAGTCACAAAAAATACTTGTATAATGAGCAAGATGCTATGTTACATTAGTCCATTACAATATCCTACCCATAGAAGGAACTGCAGCCATTTATTTAGTAAATTCCTTGGCCCAGTTGCGCAAAGCTTTGCGCCAGCAGCTGGTTACCCAGAATCCACCGCGCTGAGAACAGCTGAGATTAAGGCCCAGTGGTGATGGAAACACACTTTGGTATTTTCTTTTATTTCTAAACATCATTTTACAATATTAGTCAGTGTATGTGACTTTTATCTTGTTTTCAGTTATTTTATATGTAAACAAAGCCCCATTCGCTCTTTTGAGTTTTGGCAGCCCCCCCCCCCCCCTCCCAGAACACAGCTGGTAGGGGGTAAATAGGAGCTCCGGCGTCACTGTAATATTTTACTGTAATCAAACTTTTTGTTGTAATCCTTAACATATATGTTATTCTAAGTAATACTACTACCCTATTCTTTGATCACTGTTGGCTTTTGAGAACGATTTAATTTGGCGCCACACACCGAACCGGTCTGTGATTGGCTGCTGAGATCTCATAGTTTCCCCTTTGACTGTGTAAATTTGCTTATTTTCTACATGTGGGGGTCAGATGTGTTTATGGTGTCCCCTGCAGGGGCAAATAAATGATCTATACCTGCCAGCAAGTCGTCCTTTGCCTGTGCTCAAATAGCAGCTGTCATAATATAACAACTCAGCTGTCTACAGGACTGAAGCACTGTGGGCATGTGCACAGAGCCCGAGCTGACTAGGCCGTACAGTTGCCGTGAGGAGCCTGAGAAGGGCATTTCTGAATTCATACAAAAATGAGGTTGGCTAATGATCAGAGCTCACTTGATTAAAAAGGGGCTTCTGTCCTCTCCGGTTGCAGGCCCGATAAAGGTGAGGCTTGAGTCCCATATTAATTTTTCATGGAGTGAGCAAATTTCACAGCTCATCATTTCAAAGATACTCTTTCTATCAGATGATCAGGGACCATCTGGAGAGACATTCCTGTGGGTGATGGGATTTAGCCTCGGGTATCAAATTAAAGCCATGTCAGGCTAACACTAAGAAACAGGCTTACTGCTAATCGCTGACATTGCTAAAGGCTTACTGTGCATCAACACAGCAATTACGCTGACTGACTAACGTGTGCTTCAGTTATCAGGGCAAAAACGTTTCACAGCTGCCTTTTGAGGGCTGTACGTGTGAGTGTTTATATATTCTTTGTGTTTAAAACATTAATCAGAGAATGATCTACGAGTAGTACTCACGGTTAAATCCCAAATCAGTACTAACAGTGGGAATACAGTGGGGTAGGATGATCTCAGGAATTTTAGGAAACTGACACTCCATCTTCACTCACATGAACACTACGTCTTGGCCTCCCAGCTCACAATGGTGCTGAAAACATTGGTTGTTTTACACCTGTAGATCCCACTGTGTAGGCTGGCCTTTGGTCTTCTAATTAGTGCTCTTTCTTCATCCATAATTCATATCCACACCGATGTTGATGTCTTTACCATTAAATATCCACCTGCCGAAAAGTTAGAAGAGCCAGTGCACTTCCTGTCGGGAATGTCGTCATCTTCTGTAATGTTGTCATAAATTGATAAAGCAGTAAATGTCTCCTTTTTAAAGAGAAAACTAACCCATGGCAATAGCGTCATTCACCTGTAATCATTCTCAGGGATACCCTTAGCTGTACAGTTGATAAAGAGTTTTATTGTCATCAGAATTGAAAGGATAAACAATGGCACTTGGTTCTTGAGTGAAGACAGGACCAGGCAGGGTATCTCTCCCCCCCAACAAATGGAGTCAGACAGTTAAGAACTCAAGCTGAATAAAGGTTAAGGCCTCAAAAATATGAAACATGCTATGTTAGATTTTTCAGTGTAAAGCTCTGGCTATACAGACGGATGTGGTCCTTTCAAGAAGCAGTAAATGTATAGGGGCCCGTTTGTTCCACCTCCTGAGAGTTGAGACCTTGAGAGTACTTGCCACTTCAAAGAGACATTATCTCTAACCAACTGGTGCCTTGCGTGACGACCACAGAATACAAATGATTCCCCTACAGGCAGTTTCAGAACACGGATATACACGCATGAGCACACGTAAGCGGAGAGCAAGCATTTAGCCTCCAAAAACACAATTACACTCCATATGCTCACATCAGTCATCAGTGTCAACAAACAAGGAGACACGTTAATGATTGCGATAATGATACGTATGAGAAGATCTGTTTATGTTTATCAGTTCATACCAATGTTTGGTAAAAGCAGGAAAAATAAAGCGACTATCCTCACCGGTTTATTGAAACAGTGATAAACATTAACGAAGATAAATCTATTTAGGCAAGACGAGCAGAGAACTGTTTCTGCTTAATAGCCCTGTGAAGGTGATATACTGCATAACAAACTTGCTTGATCTGCTTCTGGTCACATGCTGTCCTCTGTCTGGATCTCATGTATATAGGCTAGCTGCATAGTTTAAAAATAAAAAAAAAAAAACAAACAATCGACCCGGCATATCTACACAGGATTAGTTCCAGATACCAAAAACTGCAGATGCTCAAATCCTCTTTATAAAATGGCATGGCATTTGTATATAACCTACCCACATCCTCCCATAGACTTTAAATAATCTCTGGATTACTTCTAATACACAATATGATATAAATGACATGTAAATAGTTGTTACACTGTATTGTTTGGGGGGATATTGACAAGAAAAAAAGTTTGTACATGTTCAGTACATGCCAGGAATAACATAACCTTTCCTTCTTTCAACACTTATAGATACAAATTTCTTGATTTTTCTTCTTGATATTTTCAATCTGCAGTTGGTTGAATCTGACGTTGCAGAACTAAATAGGTAACAAAATCTTTCATTTAGAATGTTCCCACGGCTTTCCAGCTATGATTTACTGCTGTCAAACTACAATGAGCTAAACTATTTTGTTATGTTTAAAGAAAAATGAGAAATTTCATCAAAGAAAAGGAAAGCCACTATTCTCAGACCTTTGACCATCATCCTTACGGCCTGGCAACCCTAAACAAGAGCCGCAAGCTGCCAAAAGGGAACTGACGGAGAATCAGCGCGGCACACGCCTGACGACCAGAAGGGAACTGACGGAGAATCAGCGGCTTAGATGTCATACTTGAATTGCATTGATTATTTTTTGATGACAATGACTTGCCAATCAATCAGGGTCATGCGGTTACATGCACTGGACACCTAGCATTTGTTTTGTGTTTGAATTTGACTTTTATATGCATAAAGGTTCTAATTCAATGCCCTAACCTCTACAGTGAGGTCAATAAGTGTTTGATTACCCTATGATTTTGCAAGTTCTCTTACTTAGAAATCATGGAGGGGTCTACAATTTTCAGCATAGATGCATTTCCACTGTGAGACACAGAATCTAAAAAGAAAAATCTGTAAATCACATTGTATGATTCTTTTAACAATTTTTTTGTGAATTCCTGTGTCAAATAAGTATTTGATCACTTGCTTATCAGCCTGATTTCTGACCCTCAAACACCTGTTATTTTGCTTTTCAATAGTCCAGCTACACTCTGCTCATGATTCTAAATTAGTAGCACCTGTTTGAGGTCGTTAGCTGTCATAAAGACACC
>JAABNX020000119.1:29329676-29340621 GCA_015163995.2 Mormyrus lacerda
TGTCCTGTTTCTCACTGCGTGTACATTGTCCTGTTTCCCAGAGTATGTGCATCGTTTCTCAGCTTTGGTTATATAGAGACACCCTTGAGCAGAACTTCTGACTCCATGCATTTCTGTTTTCTCATTACCGAATCACAACACTAGCCACACATTATGGGCAATTTACACACCAGCTCACCTGTATTGCATGTTCTTGAACCATGTAACAAAACATTAGGTAAGAAATGCACCGGAGGAGAACATGCAATTCCACAGACACCTGGCTGCTAAGATCCACAGTGCTACCCTCTGAGACATCACAACTTCACACTTCAAAATTAATCTTCATACGTTGAACCCCACCCCACCCCCCACCCCAAAAAAATTCTCACACATATGCAAACTTAAAACCAGTTAAACGCCTAAATGCTATATCAGCAAGACCATGATTTTGGGAGCCACAGGCATCAGGGAAGATTAATTTTAAATGTATGTTTTTGCACAATGGTTATGGCAGTTTAGAATATTTGGCTATGCAGACCACCCTTTTGGTTACAGTGATGAGCAAGTGTATGTCGAGGCACTGCCTCTTGCCAAAGCCAACAGTCATTTTCAGTCTGTACAATCCATAAACCACACAGATAGCTGCCTTTCTGTTTATCCCATCAGGGCTTAAAGGGGAAAAAGCAGCTGTATATTTGGTGCATTTACTGCATAACCAAAGTATACTGGTAATTTTAATGCTATTGTACATTAAGTATTTAATTGTATGGTATCAGTGAGTATTCCAGATATACAAAATCTGTAAATCTGTGTCAGTAATTATTTTTAAACTATGCAGCGGGAGAGGAAGCTTTCGGTACCGATATTCTTGGAAACCCAAGTGGTCTGTTTTCTTGGTCCAACTATTTAAATTTACAATAATAATCACTATGACTCCTATTCAAAGCTACTCAGCAAACAAAAAATGTATATATTTTACATTTGTTTTTTCAAAAAACAATACTCATCTATAGCACACAAATTCAGCTTTTTATGCATGTAAATATGTGCATCTAATGTCAAATACATATTAGATGATAAACAGGATAAATCCACTTGTGTCGGGCATTAGGTTAATGATTGAAGTTAAAAAGACAAAACAGTTATGCATGATATGTGAAAAAATCTAAGTGCCTTTAGAAGCATTGAATGGGGAAATTAAATTAGCCTAATACCTATACATTCAAAACGAAATGGCAAAGAGAAGCCCCTACAGTACGTTCTGTATGATTTAATGAAACGTTTTAAGTTGTTGTCTTTATTCAGGGTGTTTGTTTACATATGATTTCTTTGTATCTCCTGTTTCTCATTTTTGTTTCACTCCAACTGGCCAAGGGGACCATGAAGGGGAGCGACTAACCCATGCGATGTGGAAGGTTCGACTGTATTTTGATATCTTATTAGGTTAAATTTTTGCATGTTTAACAATCTTTCATGGCAACTGGACTTACACAAGTGATAAATGAGGTTATACTTAAAAGCAGCTTCCATTTCCATCAGTCAATGTCGTGTATTTTTCTGTGAAGACAGATTTTGACACATTCTTGTAAAATAACCTTGTGACCCCAGTGTACCTGGTCCCCTGCCCTGGCTGATGATGAGAGGCTGCACTGCGCTGGGAATTAGAAGGGAGGGGGTCCTGGTCTCCCCTATACCATATCTACAGCAAACCCAAAAGTTCTGATAACACTATAAAGGAAAATGTCCAGAAATAGCCAGCCCATACATTCACAGGCATACAGTGTCATGAAATTTAATGTCACAGCAGGAGGACATTCTGCCTTGCACGGGCACTGCATTCACAGCATAGGAAAAGCGTAGGCAGTTCAGCACCGATTCCTCGTTAAACTAAATAGGCAGCCTTGCCTTATGACTGCCTGAGTTCTCCATGTGAAGCACAAAGCATTTTTATAGGTTGTTCAAGCTCACACTGTTTACACCATTTACCAGTGATATGTAAACAAAACAGCCACTGTACACTCTTAAGCAGTGCGGGTGTGAAATTGCCACTGGATATCACTGGCATTCTGATGGATGAAACTTACTTTTTCTCTCCACTTCTCTCTCTCTTAAGTACTGCAAGCCGAAGGTGCAAGAATTTCTGATAAAGAAATTATTTGACAAATAGAAACTGACAATGATATCTGGACAATGCTGCTGGATGAATGAGAGGTTAATGAGGAAGAAGACATCAGCAAATGTCGGGCTAAGAGGATGAAAACACAGCAGTGCCGTCACACACTGTACAGGTACTTGCCCTCATTAATGCATGCACTCTATATTTACAAGAGGTGAAGAGGTATCTGGAAATTAAAAACAAAAGCCAATCAAGGCTATATGTTAATAATGGCTCTCTGTACTGTGTCTGTCATCTCTCATAAAAAGATATTAATGTTATCGGACAAACGGGGTCATTCTTCATTTGGAGTGGGAATTGAGGTGGATATATTTTTTAAAATCGATTTCCTTAATCAAAAAAATTAACTCATGTTGATTAACACATCCTGTTATCCAGATCTTAATTCTAAATATACTTTACTTAGAGCAGTTGTTATTCTGCATTATACATTCCTTCATAATGCATTATAATGCATTCATAAAGTATTATAAATATGCTATAACTATTTATAACATGGCACACCACATTATAGCCAGTTGCATAAGGCAATATAAATACTCTATTTAGGTCTCATCTATAATGCATTATAAATACCTTCATAATGCAGTACAAAGCATTCTAAATTATTATGCTAACCATTGATTAAGATGTGTATATGGGCATTATAGATAAGAGCTTCATAGAGCATTCATAATGCATGAGAAACATGGCTATAGTTTGTTATGCCTTTTTATAACTATTTGTAGCTGTTTTTATAATGCTTTATGAATGCATTGTATTGCATTACGAAGGTATCTTTAATGCATTATAAAAGAGGGCTTCATAGAAAGTGAGGTTTAATTTCAACAAAAAAAAAATATTTTCAATTTATGTTTCAGTGTGTCTGTTGAAAGAATTCCTTTTGATTAATCATGTTACCAATGCTCCTTTATAGCCACACATTGCAAAAAAGATACTAAACCATAGCCACTGTTACACATTTCATCATATCATCATATCACCCTTTGCCAAAATGAATATGTTCTTGAAGGAAAGGCATTGCAATTTGAGGAAACTGAGATTAAAGAAACTGTAAAGAACTCATTATTCCAACAGTTCATGTAGGATACTCTTAATAAAGACGGTATTAAATTAAAAAGAACAAAAATCTTGTCACAACAACTATAATGTTATGATCGCCCGGCGTGCAGGAAGACGGCGATGCCGTGGAGTCAGGAATAGGGGTTTGTTCCTGAAAGACACAAGACAAGCCGAAATAACAGGACACAAGTGATCACAATCAGGGTACTACACGTGGGTAATGAGGGGATGTGACACACGGAAGGAATTTTATTTTGTTGTACAAAATTTCAAAATGAACAAACTATTACATATTATTTACATATCAATTAGTCCCTTTAATTCCTCTAATTTACGGCATTGACATTAATAACTGACATGGTGTTACACCAGTGAGTGTGGCACCAGTGACATTCTGATTTTATTATTTTTTTTACATGGGTGCCCCGTGGGGATAAGGTGACCTTGTGGAATTATTTGAAATCACTGACATAAAGGATAAGCGGGATTATTTTGGCAAAATTTCACTTACCCAGCCCCTACAGTACATAACATCAGTGACATATAGAAATTATGTGCTGCCTGAAAAACAAAAGTATTTATCCAATAAAATGAGCGAGTGTGGACCACCTTTCTCTTCAGGATCCTAAGCTACTATGTTAAAATGTAGAAGTGCCAAAATCTCTATGACAAATGTATTTTTTTTCCATTCAGACCAGGCTACGTTCTTCCATTGCTCCATAGTCCAGTTCTGACACTCATGTGGCCATTGTAGGTGCTTTCAGTGGTGGACAGTGTTAAGCAGGGGCACTCTGACCAATCTGTGGCTATGCAGCCCCACAGATGTCAAGCTATGATACACTTACAGCATTTTATCTTTACTAGCATTAACATTTCCAGCAATTTGGGCTACAGTAGGTCTCCTGTGGTATAGGCGCAGATGTGCTAGCCTTCACTCATTGGGCTACAGTAGGTCTCCTGTGGTATAGGCGCAGATGTGCTAGCCTTCACTCATTGGGCTACAGTAGCTCTTCTGTGGTATAGGCGCAGATGTGCTAGCCTTCACTCATTCGGCTACAGTAGCTCTCCTGTGGGATCGGAGCAGATGTACTAGCCTTCACTCATTGGGCTACAGTAGCTCTTCTGTGGTATAGGCGCAGATGTGCTAGCCTTCACTCATTGGGCTACAGTAGGTCTCCTGTGGTATAGGCGCAGATGTGCTAGCCTTCACTCATTGGGCTACAGTAGCTCTTCTGTGGTATAGGCGCAGATGTGCTAGCCTTCACTCATTCGGCTACAGTAGCTCTCCTGTGGTATAGGTGCAGATGGGCTAGCCTTCAATCATCATAAATGAGCCTTGCATCAATGAGCCTTGGGCAACCACAACCCTCTTGCCAATTCACCGGTTCCGCCTTTCTTTGGGCTACTTTTGGTTGGTACAGAATACCAAGACCTGCTGTTTGGGAGATGCTCTGACCCAGTCGTTTAGCCATCACATCAGATACTTATGCTTACTTCATTTTTCGTGCTTCCAACGAATCAACTTCAAGAACTGACTATTCACTTGCATAGCATATCAAGGCAACCTTGACAGGTGCTACTGTAATGAGATCATCAGTGTTATTCAATTCACCTGTCAGTGATTTTCATTTTATGTGTGATCTGTGTATTTATTATTTCAAATGTCTGGTAATGAAGTTTAAGTCTTATGAACATATATCAAAAGCAGATGGGCAGTGAGAAAATTTGACACGAGCTTTTGGTTTGCACATAGCCTTTAGGGTTACTCCTATTTCAAGTAGTAAGATTTTGATTGCCATGTATTTACAGATATTAATGGTGAGAGGGGAGAAAAAAATGGGAGAAAAAAAACATAATTTTTCAGACCTTTCAACTTCACATCCCCCTCTGGCAGCAATTATAGATGCTGGTCTTTCTGGATAATTGTGCTGGTGCTATTTTTGTCACCCCTCCTTGGCAGATTTCCGTGAATTTCCTAAAGGTTTTTGAAAATTTGGTCTCAGGATTTGCAGTTTGCATAGGTTGAAGTCAGACCTTCAGTGTGTGTGTATGTTTGCATATCACATCTTTCACCTGATTTTGGAAGGCAAATCTGTGCATTTCACCTCCTCCACATGACATGAGCAGACTTTCTGGAATGTGCACCTGATGTGTAGCACTTGCACTCTACCTCAGTAGGTGCCCAGCCAATATCAAGTATTGTACAGCACTATACAATAATGGAGTGACCTGATGCACAATCTAATGGAGGATAAATTTATCAGACCTCAAACTAATTTGGCACAACAATGATAAAAGCCTGTTCATTCCCCTGCTGTACATCCTATGCATTGTTGGCGAAGCCTCTTTTAAAGCTCCCACAATGAGGTTTTGGGTCTTTGTTATTGATCAGTATGATTTGAGCTTCTGCATTACCACTATAGTACTGTTTCTCTTCATAGATCAGGTTATACAGCCTTATGCAGCCAAAATGAATTATGTTAAAACTTTTCATCTGCTGACCTAGTGTACAGTATATGTGCTCCAAAAATGTTTTAGTATTAGAATACATACAAATTAGAAAGGGGGGCTGTCAGAACTATAGCAGTGCATTCCTTGGACAGCAGCGCCACCTGCTCTGCCCATCTAATGCCTACTCCTCCCACACTCAGCAACCTGTACAATCTGTAGAAGTACTGGATGGATCAACTGGAAAAGTGAAAGCCAATTAATGTGCCTTTACCTCGGTGTATGCATCACTGCATCCCTAATTGTTATGTATAAAAAGTCCCGGAAACAAACACTGTAAGCAAACTACTTGATTAAAAGTAAATTATTCAAACAGTATTTGTACATGAATGGTTTTGTCCAAGCTTTTTGATCCATATAAGTGGTTGATCACTATAGCCATGATCACTATAAACAGTTCACTCCTTCACTTAAAGTATACCAATTCCTTGCCCATGAAACAATACAATACAATACAATCAATTGACATAACTAGTGAATTAACTTCATGGGATACTGATTACCCAAACAAAGTGTAATGGTGGGCATGTTCAACAAAGAAATGGACACATTGGATGGTAACTGCAAATACTGAGGTGCCTCAGGGAGAGGTTTTGAAATGGCTGATCTGACATAAGTATAGTTTTACATTACAAACACCTGTCAATTTCCTTTCTTTGCCTGATTAATAATTTTGCACCTTACTGTACATCCAAATCGAACAGTTGGACAGAGAATTAATTTGCTGAAGGATACCACTGTGAGGCCAGTGACAAAGACTGGATTACCAAGGAAAAACAGCATCAAAAAATATTCAGACCAATTCACACAAAACTAGTCTGTGCTGGTAGCTTTCAGAATATTTTATGTGTTTGGAGACTAAGAAGAGAATCTGAAAAAGTAAAGGACAAAAGGCACAATGAAAAGGAATTCATGATTCTAAAGAACACAATTCAAAGAAATTCATCCAGTGGCTATTTTACAAAATGCGTGCAGCTACATATTTATATTGTGGATCACACAATGAATGAACCCACATTAGGGAGCAGAAGCAAGGAAGTTTAACTAGGAACAACTGAGTGAATCTACTCAGCTTGTATACCATATTTTCGGGACTTAAACTGAAAAATCTTAGTTTTCTAAATCATAAGAAGGAATATTATTCACAAGAATAACACATAAAGGCATGTTAAAAATCATTTTGTTAGTACTGTGCCAGAGACCATGTATTTAGTGGTAAAGGAATTCAAATTTTTAATGCTGATGGAATTAGTACTAATACTGAAGAGGCTGAAGGCTGTAATGCACACTTCAGGTCCTTTTGCATGTCATAATTTTACACCACTGATTTATTTGCCATTTTGCAATTAAAAAATGTAATCTATCGATTAAGATGTATTACCAAAGAAACTGCATTGTTAAATCTATTTGTCTTAAAATACGTAATACAGTTACAGTAAAACCTTTGCGAGTAACTTGGTTTGCGAGTGTTTTCCAAGACAAGCAAAAAATTTTAATCAATTTTAACTTGATAAACGAGCGAGGTCCTGCAATATGAGTATTACATATACGCTTGGTCTGGCTAGCGTCACGTGACCACAACTGAGCCGATGGTTCTCTCTCTTTCTTGCTGTGGGATTATGGGTAATCATCTCCCTTGCTCGGTCTCAGTCGGCATGGCTCACTCGTATAGTCAAAATTTAGTAGAAAAGCACCATCCAAATAAAGGCGTAGCAGTGCGAGCGATAAATCTGTTTAATGACAATCTGTTTAACGTCCACATTTTCACGAAATCAAAGCAGCTGTCATTAGATAAGTCCCTTGTTAAAGTCGCACTAAAAGAAAAAGATAACATTCAGCCAACAGATAGAAATGATTCCGTTATAGTGAAAGTCGTCCTACAAAATAACCCTCCTCTCTCTCACCTCCCTCACACCATCCATGATCCTTCTCAAAGGTAAAGTGCAGGTTAATTTGTTTTATGTACTTTTTCTTTATATTTTGTATTAATCATTTATATATGAATATTTTTGGGTTGTGGAACGAATCACCTGAGTTTATATTACTTCTCTAAAAGGAAAATTCGCTTTGATATACGAGTGCTTTGGATTACAAGCGCTAATTCACTCCGTCCTGCATGCCGAGCTGATGTAGCGCTTCTAGAGCTGTAGAACACATGAAGCACCTGGAAGGTAGACTGGGGGGATGCTGAGACAGAATAAGAGAAAGACAGAATGATCACAGCAAGTGAAAAAGGAAAATGAGACAGACAGAGCTAGTGAGGTAGGTAGAAGCAGAACTCTCCAGATGCTGTGGCATGATATCAAGACCAACCTCGCAGGGCAACATCAAACACCAGCCTGTTTTTATCGACCCAGCAGAGATTATTTCTCAGCTACCTGCATCGCGCTGTGGTGGCTGGAATGGATCAGCACTGACCAGCTAACAATACCAGTATTTCCGATAAATACAGTTTTTTTTTTTTTTTTTTTACACAATCAAAGTGTACAATACAGAAAGCCCTGTTGATTTGTACAAGTCTACAAAAATACCTTCAAGGTCAAATGTGCGATTCACAGGTGTGCTCCCCGCAAAGTTGATTGCTTTATTTACACAACACTGACAATAAAGCACATCATGGGAGAGAAAACACAAGGGAACATCACAGTGGGAAAGTGAGGACGAGTCTTTCCTTGCGATTACGAAGGTGGTGCTTACAAGGTCGACTGTGACAGTCTGGCTGATTTAAACACCTCTACCGGTGCCAGAACAAGGACCCTACAAGGCTCCTCAATACGACTGAGCTTGGAGAGACCACTCTTACTGTACTGCGCACAGCAAAACAATTAAATACACCGTTTGGTTGTGCTTCATCCTTCTTAAATATGAAAGGACATGTAGATGATGTGGTAGGTTCTGCTAAAGCCATCTCATTATACTGTGGGCAGGCAAGTACAAGTGTTTTATTAAGCATGACATAGCACATTTAAAAATAATATAAAATGCATAAATTCAAATGGTATGGCTCTTGACCTTTAACTGACAATAAACTATTATGCGGTAATGATTGCAGAGCCTCCTGCAGCAGAGAGGCATTTTGGATTCTGACATGACTAGTGACACCTAATTTTTTATGGGAATTATTGACAAATGTGATTTTCACTGGCTAATAAAATAAAAGGTTCAGGAAGGTCCTTGAGAGGAACCATTCAGAGGAAGTACTCAGCTGCCACTGGTACTTCTCCATAAAAGGATAAAGGATGGCAGATCTTTAAGGTAAGGTGTCCTTGTGCTCCATACATAAACATGGACCTTCAATCCCCATACAGCTTTCAGCTGCACAGGCCTTCGGCATTCCTCACTCCTGGAAGGGTGGGGGGGCAGGGCAGTTCAGTATCTCCACCTTTTATCTCTTGGATGACCATGGTTTTTATACTAAACAGCAAGCTTACACACAGAGGTGTAAGACCAAGATTTTGTTTCGGCCAGCCAGTTGAGTACTCTGTGACTGCGGGTGCGTTCGACTTCATGCAGCCGCTTATGATGGCTTAAAGCAATGCATTCTGGTCCTGACGCAATGCATCATGGTTAGATGTTCTTGTAGGACTTAAGCCGGCGCTGCAAAATGTCACCACGCGTCACCATGTCACATGGTGCACAAACATCGTTAGAGCAAGACGACTTAAGACAGATCGCGCAGCACCTCTCAGCCGGAGGTATTTTCAGCCGTATATTGCAAACGCCCCCCCATGGTGGATCACTACCTTTTTTACTTGCAGATAAGAAAGCCATTGAGGAACCTTGATAGGTCCTTTACCATGCTGACAAAATATAATAGTCTTTTCAGGTTTTATAACTTACCAAGATGGTCAATCGTTTATAGTTTTCGGCAAAGGGGTGCAAAATAAATTGCTGGCCCTATGTGGAACTTATTAGGAGCTAGAGCTGGAGTAAGCATTGAATTACAGAGTAGAAATATGAACAAAGGCCAGTCTGAAAGGCACATATCATTAGCAAGTGTAAATAGCAGGCACTAGTTAGTCATTCATAAGCTGTATACACTCAGACAATGTTAAATATCAGAGGATGAAATACAAAGTACGCACTGAATTGCTTCCTGCCAAGAATGTCACCACTGTAACCAATTTTGGTGCACACTGATAGGAATGTCATTTAAGGATTAGCATACTCTTGAGAATGATACAGTTATGGCTCTGGGCAAATGCCAAGGTGATTCTGAGGTCTGAGCTGAGCTACTGCTGTTGTGCCAGTTTTCTTTTTTTGTGGTGCTGATGTAGCTTACCACTACCTTAAAGTGCAATATTTTGCTATTGTTGCTCTAAGAGGAAAGCACGACCTCCGGTGTTTGTTTTCGTATTAACTGGGACATACATTACTTTGCAAAGAAACGACACGAAATAACTTTAATAATTTATTAAGGGGCATGCAACACCTTCAACAACTGGTGCTGTTTATGTATCTATATATTTGTTATTTCCATATAAAATGCCTTAAAGCCACTTTAACATCCAAAACAGAAACTGAGTTAATACCGGCTGTGAAATTCTCGCGTAACAGAAAGCAGAAAGTCGGGGGCATGATCTGAAAGAAAGATGAAGCAGTTCATACGCAATAGCCAATTTGGTAATCCGAATGAATAAATGAATTTATTAACTATACGAAAGTTGCATGATCTGAGATTTGATCATTCGGTATAAATATGAGTGAAATCCATTGCACTATAGCCGTCAATGCTCATTCACCTGCACATAACTGTAACGCGCCGATGTCGCGTTATGTATTAAAGGCTAGACACACAAAAAAAGTTGACATATCATGCCATAGCATACCATATAACTAATATAACATTGCTGCAAACAGTGTTTACTTGTATTATGTATTAAAAATAACATTACTCGCGCAAGTATGTGTTTTAACCAACGGGCGAGCAGGGGAATGGCTGAGAGAGGAATCAAGGTCGGCAGACAAAGATCCAGGAAACGGGGTTTATTCCGGGCACAGAACGGTAAACAACATCAATGGCCGGACTGGAGAAACAGACTTGAACGCGGAGTAAATACACAGGACCAGTCAGAAATAATACGAAACTGCTGAGAGCAATCAGGGTTTCACTGGAGGTTAATGAGGGGGCGTGGCACACGGAAGGACAGGTCATGGCAGAATGTGCAGCACGATTGATCGAGTCTCCTGAATCTAACCTTAAAAGAGATAGAGAAT
>JAABNX020000119.1:29340721-29358491 GCA_015163995.2 Mormyrus lacerda
TGTGTAAGTTTTTATTTTACTTTTATTTTTTTTCCAAGGAATAACGGAGAGGTTCCCATGTCCTTTTTTAAAAGCGCTCAGTCAAGAAGGTTAATTCTTTGCCAGTTGGCAAAGCAGGAACAACGCACTGCTTTTACTTTATTCAGGTGGTTTAGCCTTGAAGTCCCTTATCATTCTTTGGGTGTGTGTGTGTGTAAGGGTGCTCAGCTGTGCTGAAAGATGCACTTTCGTCAATGCAAAATAAGTTTCCCAAGGGCTTTAGAGGCCATTTTGTCCTTTTTGCTAATCTGGACTTAATATGAAAATGTTTTCTCCAAACCGGGGGCTGATTAACAGTGTCACAGTTTTTCCTTTTTCCATTTTACCCTTGAACTAAGTGAGGAATGAAGATTCTTAAGCAACGCAACTGACATCTCAGACAACAACTATACATAGATTTTACTCTGTGTAATTTCTTCAGTACAAATCAAACCTTTAATAAAATGTATTGATTGTAAATTAAAAGTCTTTGTGACTTGAAACATCTATCTATCTATCTGATTGTCTGTCAATGTATATCTCTATTTTATCTATACTATTCTATTTTTATACTATTTTATAGTATAAGACTTAGCATTAGTTCTTGCATGCTCCCTTAATAAATGCTCTACCGCCTAACAGAGCCAACGGCAATAAAATTTCAAGGATCCCGAACAGACCAGATGGAGCAGAGTGAGGTCTTAATATGACAATTTCCGATTTCCATATGGATCCCATACGAAAGTAGCAGCTGGAATATAACATGACTGACTGGTCAAGAAAACCTGCTTTTATCCAGGTAACTCGGAGCAGCTGCCTAATTTAAATTCAGATACTCATGACAAATTGACGCAGGCCGCTGTCCATAGTCCTGGCCTTGTGCCTGACAGCCATAGTGTTGAATGGACACGTCATTATTGCATAACATACAGGTACTAGACTCTAATGAAAGAGGGAGGGGAAAAAGGACACTAGCAGATATTTATTTAGGTCTTCATTTATTCTCCTCGCCCATATCCATTTTAGAGTTTGCTTGGATTTGCCTGTAAGATGTGCATCAGGGACATCACAGATTCTAGGACCTTAGGCTGTGAGAGGTCATAAATTATTGCTGTAGACTGTTCTTTAATGTTCTTTTTCGCTCTGCTCCTGAATGACTCTTCAGAGGCACACCGCAGTGGGGTGCAGTGGGCAGTAGACAGTCCTGTGTGTCGTCTACTTCATATAATTTTCATACAACAATTTATTACATGTTGGTCTTGGATGACAAGTCATCCCATTGTTAGTTGGAGAAAATATATATGAATGAACCCACATGTCCCAATAATGTGATAAAAGCCTGTTTTTTTAATGTTTTGGGGACCATTTTTTTTCAGCCCAAATTACATGAGCAGTAATATCACAGGATAAGGAATCAATGACTTCAGGGCAATCAAATGGAGACAGAAGACTGATGTCAGACCATTCAGGTGAATCATGATTTTTTTTGTCCAGTATTAATATTTACTATCTATTAATTTTGTTTCTAGGTTAAGATGTAATTTTTTGATGCTAGTGATATGACTTGACTTTACCGATTTTCGATTTTTCTGCTCCACTCTCATCCAAAGCTTATGCCTGTACACGTGTTTTTCAGTTCCTCTCACCCCCCCCATTCTATCCCCTTCCTGACACATTTTTACTCACAGCTGTGCAACATCAAGCTCGTTGTAAATGGTGCTAGGAGTGTCCTCATTTTGTTTTTATCTTTGCATGACAGCACAGAGGATTCAAATAATGGAGCTCTCCAAGGTAATGCATAGCTTCATTACTCATACATACCCTTCTTTTGTGGGTATAATTATCACAAGACATTCAAGTCTTAACCAAGATTCCACACTGAACAATCAAATATTATGTTATATTGCCGAGGGATGTAGTGCAGTGTGGTGGATCTAAAAATAATCTAAAGAATAACACTGCATCCATTTAGCATCACTTTACAATGTCTTTTGTCAAATCATTTGCTATTTAGTCTGACATGGAACTGTAGTTTGGGATTTTGCAGTTAGAAGGACTAAGCCAAGAGTACTTAACATGCAAAAAAGCAGAAATAATAGGAACTGAGGTATAACAGCAGAATAACATTTTTTTTTCTTAAAATCTTGATCAGATTTTATGTGTTTTGTAGATATAAAGTTCAATAATGTAAACATGGTCTATGTTTCACCCTTAACACCCACTGTTATTTCTTATGTTACTATTTGCCAACTTAGGACCATTTTTTATATCCCCCTACAGGGGTTGGACAATGAAAATGAAACAGGCTAATACACTGTCTGAGGTTTCACGCCTGTGTATGCGTATGCATGGTCTGGTGGCCAGTCTTCTCTGATTGCACCTTCCATCAGTAAGAACTGAGCGTGAAGGTTGAATCAGCAGAGCAACAGCACAGCTGTACATAAAATATTGCAATCTGCACAACATAATGGGAGACATATCAGAGTTCAAAAGAGGACAAACTGTTGATGCGTGTCTTGCTGGCGCATCTGTGACCAGGACAGCAAGTCATTGTGGTGTATCCTAAGCCACAGTATCCAGGGTAACGTCGGCACACTACCACGAGGAACAGACTACATCAAACAGGAGTAACAGTAGAACCAAGAGGAAGCTGTCCGGCCGGGGTATCCGGGCACTAACCCAGATCGTATCCAAAAAATATGAAACCACAGCTGCCCTACTGCAGAATTAAATGCGCACTTCAGCTCTCCTGCTTCCACTAAAACTGCTCACTGGCAGCTGTACAGGGTCAATATTCACGGTCAGGCTGCTTTAGTCAAACCTTTGGTCACTCACACCGATGCCAACAAGGGGTTTCAATGGTGCCGGCAGCACAAATCTTTGGGCTGGGGACAATGTGAAACGTATAGTTCTCTGATGAGTCCACCTTCACCTGGGGCTTTCCAACACCCAGGAGAGTTACGGTGTGGGGAAGCCCCAAAGAGGCTCACCCCCTGGACTGTCGCTTACCCAGAGTGCAGCACGAGGGGTGGATCAATGATGGTTTTGGCTGCAATATCATGGCATTGCCTAGGCCCACTTTTTCTAGATTGGTGTGTCACTGCCATATTCACCCAATATTCCATACATTGTACCCTGATGGAGGCGCCATGTATCAGGAAGATAATGCAGGAATACACGCAGCAGGATTGGTGACAGAGTGGTTTAACAAACATAGTGAAGTTGAAGATCTCCCATGGCCTGCAGTCAGCAGATCTAAATATCACTGAGCCACTTTGGGGTATTTTTGGAGAAGCAAGTCAGGAAACATTTTCCTCCACGGGCATCTTGTGGTGACCTGGCCATTATTCTGCAAGCAGCATGAGTCAGAATCTCTCCGGTCGCTGTGCAGGACCTGTATCTGTCATTCCCAAGGCAAACTGATGCTGTATTGGTCACAAAAGGCCATACACCAGATTTATAAATGAATGTGGTCTAAAACCAGGTGTTTCAGTTTCATTGTCTAACCCCTATGTGCCTAAAGCTTGTAGATTTGTACCGTGTAAGTTGACTATAAAGAATGCAGTATTTTTCCATTAAATATAAGGTTAGATAAAATATACTTTATTGATACAAAATTCTTTTGCATACAGCAGCAATGCACATAAAGCGAATAGAAACAGGCATGTAGCGCAGGACAAGTGCAAAGACGGCAAACACAGTGCAAATAGTACTGATTGAATGGTGGCGTATGCAGACGAACATTAAAAGTCCAGTGTTATGAAATACTGTCTTGCCTGGTGTTTTGGCTGGAGGTATGGGTTGGCACATGAAGAGGAAGACTAAAAACTGATTTTGGTATTATATCATACCAAAGTTATATCATTTATTCAGTTCAGTTCTATTCCCTTTTTGGTGGATATTTTTATTTTTTTTTAATGTACATAGATATGATACAAAAGGTCCATAAGGACTAAACTTTAATATCATTGTCATCCGGGGACGGAGCAGGAACATAACAGAACTTTTAGAAAGACGAGTTGTATTTTTATTAGGCTGGAAAGTCTGCATGAAAAATTTGGGACTCTTTGGACTATTGGACACAGGTAAAATACCAACAATGATGGTTGCTTTCTACATTGCTCAATGTTAGTATGATAATACATGAAGCATTTTTGTTACAGGATTTAGCCGAAAATATTACTTGAACAAAAGTAAATGGCAGGGGGCAGATCATATGTTCCGGACTGTTTCAGAGACAATGAGAATCATTGACCTGCAGTTATTTTATAATGAAATGAAACCACAGATCACAGAATGTTATTGTGCTTTGTGTTTCTGTTTTTGGCATCATTTAGTCAAAGTGAAAACCAAGATAACAGGTCCGGTCACACGATGCAATACTTGCAGGACATGATAATTGCATCATGCATGATTGGTACAACAAGCAATATTTTCATACAGGACTTTCTGCTAAAAGAAGAGAAGAGGTAATGAAAATCTGGTGGGTGTGCATTGGCTATGTTTAGATGAAGGGTTAGTCGGTTCACGTTTGTCATTCTTCTCCTGGGTGTGGAGCTGTGGTAGAAACTCCATTTGACAGACACAATCCCAGACTGCCTGCACCTTAGGTCAGGACCCAGCGATATGCCGCTTAGGTAATGAAAGGCTGACAGCAAGTATTATCGCAACCATCCATTTTCTTATAATGGCATGTTGTTGTAGCCATTTTTCCTCTCAGGAAATTTATAAATGAAATATGTAAATGACAAAATAGACACGTGAATGTAAATATTCAATAATTTATTCCTAAGTATTATGTTAATGTGTTTGTAATGGGCAGACTAATTTAGATAAGGTTACTAAATAATGAACTTGTTAATGCCATCTTTAAGCTTAGGGGATGGCTTGTTTTGGATGTGAATGCTCGATTTGAATTTGGTTGGGTGAAAGTTGCAAAAAGAGATCATGGTTATACAATACTTAAGTTCTCTTTGTCTCACTTTGAACATTTAGATCTTTTTCATTTTCTTGTAGGATCAGTTGTTTTTACAAATTTCATTCAGGGTTTTGTTTAGAACAATGAAATACATTTTATACACATATACGCAAAAAGCCGATACAAATGTCATCGCCAGCCGATATCACCTGTTCATGTGGCACCTAAACTCTGCTGTCTCTTGGAATTCCAATTCTAATTCCAATTCTATTGCAGTTTGTTTTTACCTGGTTTGTCTGTAAATAGTCATAAATTCTTGTAACAAGACTAGGGGAGTCAAACCAGAGAGAAAAGACTAAACGTTAAAACCTTTGCATTAGAAATTTTCCTCATATCCCTCTTCATGCACCTTCTGCAGAGATGTAGAGTAACATATGCCTGTGCTAGCCAGTGTTGTATCCTGCTTCACAGAGTAACAAGGGTCCTTAATATAATTTCCACATTTCGTCATTTAAGAATAAACATTTAATCATTATTGCTTTTTTTTTTTTTTTTTAATTGCAGTATCTAGGTAGTGGAGGAATTTTATGTCTCAGTTGGTGAAAGCTTCAAAGAGATCTACTAAATGAAATAGCTATTAACAAAGCAACAAAAATGACATTTGTTATGTGGGTGGTCTTGCTAATTCTGCTCATTAATAGAAAAAAAGTCCTACATAAATCAGGAGACTCAAAGTGAGTCCAACAAGAGCTGCAGGTTTTCATTCCCATTAATTTTCCTGGCCTAATTAGTAGTTAATGTAGCATTTTATCTATTCCTTTCTCAATGCATGAAAAGAAAGACTTAATTAAATGAGAGACACAAAGTTATACAGAAGAGACATATGTATCTTTGGAAAAAATCTAAAAAATCTTTGCTCGAGATTATTATTATTATTAATAGGAGCATATGGAGCAAAATACCTACACAGAGATGAGACTTCATAAGAAACTTTTAGAAGAAACTTCTTAGAAACAGCCATAAATAATAATAAAAAGAAGAAAAATCAGAAGTTTCAAAATATGTGTGCCAGTTTGAGTTAGAGGTCTGCGACCGGAGCCAAGCCAACAAGGTATCTGTCATGCTGTGTGCAGGGAGAGTGAGCAGGGAGTCAGAATCAGGTAGCAGAAGTCCAGGAAACTGGGTTTATTTGGGACAAATAGGCAGACAAGGCAAAGTACGGCACAAGAAGTCAAATAACGAAACTGGGGAAATGTACTCAAACACGGACTTAAATACAAGAGACTAATATGGGACAGCTGGATACATCGGGATTTTACACAAAGAAACAAAGGGGGCGTGGCACACAGAAGGATCGTATGAGTAGGTCATGACTGTAATCCCCCCCAATGGCACGCACTCCAGGCGTGCCTCAAGAGAGGTGACGGACGAGACGGGACCGGGGACACAGGTCCTGGAAAACAAAAGCAGAAACATCAACGAGACACTGGGAACCGGACAGACACACAGAACAGGCACAGAGACAACAGGGTAGACAGCCACTGACAGACTACAGGGAAGGCGAACAGACATAGGGGCACCAGGCAAGGAGACACAATGGGAGCACCCACAGGAGGAAAAAATTGGACCAGGAGCAGACACAGGAGGCCCGAAAGGAAAGGACGGGGGACAATGGGAAGCCTGAGGGAACCCCAGTGGGTGGAAGGCGGCAGCCACAGGGGCAGCAGGCGACGGCGAGGCCGAAGCAGGAGGGGTCTTCGGAAGGTGAGGAGGCAGGCAGAGGGACAGGCGGGGAAAGCAAGGAGGAAGTTGGTGGGGACACCAGGGGAGGCGAGGAGGAAGGCAAAGGGGACCCCGGTGAAGGCAAGGAGGGAGGGGAAGATGCAGCAGGTGAAGGCACCGTCCACTGACGTGCTGGTGCGGGGGAACCCTCAGGCGACCGACTAGTCAAAGCAGGGGAACCCGTAGGCAACCAACGAGACTTTGGAAGTGGGGCCGAAAGCGGCTAACGAGACACCAAATGAGAACCCGCAAGCGACCGCCGAGCAGGAGCCGAAGGACCCGCCAGTGCCCCAGGAGCCACTGCCTAGAAGACAGCGTACTAGCCAGGGGGCAAGGCAGGTGGGACCCAAACCTTGCGCAGGTGTCCTCTCCCCTTGCTGGGATTGACCACGCCGGGGCGATGATTAGGGTGACCCCTAAGTAGGAGTTAGGCTGTCATGGACCTCTGCAGGGCCAGGGACTGGTGGTGCAGGAGCTGGTACAAGAACCATGGGGACTGGAGCCAGAGTCTCTGTGGGTGGAACAGTGACGGGCGGAGTAGAAACCACTGTGGGTGGAGCAGGGATGGGCGGAACCAGAGCATCAGGAGCAGGATCCTCAGGCACGGGTGGAGCCGGGGCCTCTGTGGGTGGCGCGTCAGCCACCAGGACTGCAGCCTCTGTGGGTGGCACCTTAGCTGCTGGGACTGGAGCATCTGCAGGTGGCATGTCAGCTGCCCAGACTACAAGTCAGAAACAATAGGCACATCAGGCGGGTCTGGAACTTCAAGCATGGGCAAGCCAGGAACAACAAGCATGGGCAGGCCAGGAACAACAAGCATAGGCAGACTAGGAATCATGGGGGGCGGAACGTCGACCACTGGTGCAGGGACCATGTGGAGCAGAACGTTAACATCTGCCATGGGAACCGCTGGAGCTGGAACGTCGGCCGCCGAGACACTAACTGCTGGGGCCAGAATTTCGGCCACCGGGACCAGAGCCCAGCAAGGTGGCGACGCAGCAGCCGGGACTGGAACCTCATCGGGCAGCACGTCAGGCAATGCAGCAGGGGCCTCTGCGGGTGGCAAACACAGCAGGAACCTCAGAGGGCGATGACGAAGCAACTGGGACTAGAACCCTGCAGGAGTGTGCGTCAGCTGTCAGGGCTAGCAGGTCATGCCCATCAAGCATGGACTGCTCGGGAACATCGAGCACAAGCAGATCAGGAACATTATGCTCAGGCAGACCAGGAATGTTAGGAACAGGCAGGTCAGGGACATCACAGACAGGCAAGTCAGGACTGCTGGAGGCGGAGCATCGACAGCTGATGCAGAAACCACGAGGCGGCGCTGAATCAGTCGCCCGGCAATGCTGGGCTTTGCGCCTTAGCAGCAGGTGTTGCTCCTTTAAGGGCTTTGGGGATCTGTGGTATGGCATCCTCAAGTGACCTGGCCGCTTTAAGAGCCAGGCTAGTCCTGGAAAAGGGGTGTGCTGCTGGCAGCAATCTGGCAGACGGCTGCTGGGAAGCAGCGGCGGTGATGTCGGGGTTAAGCATCACCGGAGTCCAGATCGGGAGGGGTTCCTCCTGACATTTGTTGGGGAAAGAAGCAACGGAGAGAGAGATGGCCCCTAGGAAGATTGGCAGTTCTTTGTTTCTCCGCTTATTTTTTCCCTCCGATGGTGGAGTCAAGGGCAGTTCTGGGGGTTCCAGTAATGGGCTAGGGGATACTCCGCTGTGTAGGGCCACTTGTTGCATCATCACTTCCACCACTTTGTTCCACAGCTGCTGCAGGTTCAGCTGAACATCCCCTGTGAGGAATGCATCCTTAGTCGAGGAAATCCCCCGCAGGATATCCCCCACATGGATTGCCTCGGCGCAAGTTGCGGGGTCCTCCTGGACCTCTGGCTGTTTCAGCTAGTGTACCGCCTCGCTAACAAGATCACCATGATCAGCTTTGGTTAGCTGAGGCGTCTTGGGGAATTCCGTCATTCTGTCAAGCCGTGTGTAGGGCGAATGAGCAGGGTGTCGGGATCAGGCAGCAGAAATCCAGGAAACTTGGTTTATTCAGGACAAACAGGCAGACAAGGCAAAGCACGGCACAAGACGTCAAATAACGGAACTGGGGAAATGTACTCAAACGCGGACTTAAATACAAGAGACTAATCAGAAATTACACGGGACAGCTGGTTACATCGGGATTTCACATGAGGTCATGAGGGGGGTGTGGCACACGGAAGAATCGCACGAGCAGAACATGCCAGTATCAGGTTTTGGGCCCTGACAAGGTATTAGTTTTTTATATTCAGCTTCAGGCTCAGGTTGTGTTCGGGGTCAGATTTTTATGCGGGATTTATTTTTTTTTCATGTGCAAATCACATTTTGCACTGCTGGGTGCTTTTCATGGGCTTTTATTTCAGGCTTGAATATACCTTTCTCTAGCCATGAGTCTTATTTATATATTTTTAAATGAATTTGGAAATTCTTTTAAATTGTGAAAAAAGCTGCCTTCCTCTTCAAGTTAGGGCTGTTGGAACAGCATTGCTGAAGGCTCAGAAACTATAATAAGATAAAATAAAAATTTGCAAAGTTTTACTGGAAATCCAGATTCCACTGAAACCTAATAAAAAAACTGTCCGTCCATGTATTTTCTAGGCTCACTTAGCAAGTGCAGAGTTACTGTGAGCTCGAAGGAGGACAAGCAGGACTCCAAGCAGGGCACAGGTCAGGGTACCAGGTAAGGCACCAAGCAGGGCACAAGACAGGACACCAAGTAGGGGACCAGGGAGGGCACCAAGTAGGGCACCAGACAGGGCACCAGGGAGGGCACAGCACGGATGTTGTGGCAGTTCATTATAGGCTGCACACCCATAGTTGCATAGTAATACACACAGTAATCACAAAGTAAGAAATGCAATACTGTAAGCCTCTGTGGCTGTGATTGAGAGGTCGCCGGTTTGAGCCTGGCTTCAGTAGAATAGGCACGTGCCTGTGGGCCCTTGAACACGGCCCTTGAGCCCCAGCTCCATGGGCACTGCTGTTGGTAGCTGCCCTTCGCTGCTGAGCTTGCCCTCACATACTGTATGTGTCTGTGTGTCATGGAGAGCAAGGTGGGGTGGATAAAAAGAGAAATGCCTCACGGGGATCAATAACAGTGTCATTATTATTATTGTCTACCCATTTATTTTCCAACTGCCTAACTGTTGCAGTGCATGTCATTATACAAAGACATGAGATGATCTTTCAAATGTGATTTTTTCAGTGTGTGTCTACAATGAACCATTTGAACATCTCTTTTCATCCACTGAATATTCCTTATCTGATTCTCACAGTTTATGCCGTCATGGTGACGATGCCATATACACAGTCCAAAGTTCCAAAGTTCCCTTTAATTTTTCTATTAGACCTTCATAAGATAATAGCCACCCTTCGCTATTAATCTGCAAAAATAAAAACTTTGACCAATCTTCTCATTGGAGAAAAGGCAATAATAATTGCATTTCCTTGGAGGGGGGCTGGGGTGGGGGGGGGGGGTTGTTAGAGGGCTACTGCCTCAAATTGTCAGAAATAATTAAGTGACAGGCAATTTGCATAATGTGGATACAGGGTCCTGACTGTTCACATGAGATTCCTATGCCTGAGGCAAAGTCAACTTTTTAAAACAAAGTCACACCGAGTCTTTTGTCCATCTGGGGCTGCATGGGGCCAGAGCTGCATTGTGTGCGGTTATTCAGTACAAAAACAATATATTTCATCACCGACACCCATCACTGCATAATGCTGAACTAGCAGAATTCTAGGGTGCACTAGAACACATTTTAAGGGACACGGTTAATTGTACTGAGGCGGCGTTGTTGATTTGGGCAGTAAAAACTGCAGCTCTGAGTTTCTCTGAGTATCTCTCATTGACGAGATGAAAGCAATAAAGGAGCAGTAAACATTTTAACTTGGAAAATGAGGGGCTCTAAGAAACAATAATGCAATAAAGTTAATGAGATAAATCCCAACGCACATTGGGATCTTTGCAGCACCGGTATGGCAAAAGAAGCAGCTTATCGCTTGGTTACCTTTCTCACCTGGTTTGAATTATACATGAAAGTTTGTTCTGATCTTTGAATAAACAAGCAACTTCATTGGGATAAGTTTCAGTTTAATTAGATCCAAACTGCGCCTTGATTACTGCTGAAACTTCAATGCTAATGAAGACATCTTGTGTTAAGAAGTGCAGGTGGAATGTGTCACAGAATTAATTGTCAGAATTTTTATATATTTGCATATTTAATTGTATTTATAATTGTATTGACTATTGACAATTGATATGATTTTCCGCATAAAAAAAATTACATACAAATTCCAAGCAAATACTTCTGTGTATAATTTGGAATTTGTAAATCCAGTATTATGGAATACACAAATTATATTTCGTTATCAACAACACTTAACATGTTTACATATTTGATAAATTAGTTTGAATTCTACTGCATTATATATTATATTTTACTATATTAAATATACTATATAGTTTTTTGTCAATCTGTATTTTTTTTTTTACCTCGATTAAATTTGTTTTTGTGTTTTTGTCCCTGCTCACACACTGTGCACTCAGAGAATTTAATAAAACTTCATTTATTAACTTGACAGTTTTTCATTTGGTGGTCCTTGGGTATCATGGGCAAAACACTGCAGGAAGCCAGCAGATGTGTGGGCATGTGGCTCTGGAGAGGTGTACAAGAAGAGAATCATAGGGCAGGCAGTGTCCCAGGATAGGGGCCCTCCTCAAAGGTCAGATGATGACATCACACTGCCAGCCAGGAGATTTAAACCCACAGGGCCACGCACAGTCCATCGTGATTTTTTGTTCTGGAACTCATATTTAATAGAGTTCCAAGAAAAACACAACTTATCCTTTAATACAACAGAGATAGCAAGAGCAGAATTTTATAGGAACTTTTCTCAAACCATTGACGGAAGTGTGGGATGAGAAATCGCACCATTTAAAAAAACAAAAAAAAAGGACATATTTAACTTTCTGATCTTTCTAGACTGAACTATCTCTAAGCATTTTAGGCATAAACAATGTACCTTTTAGTTTAAGGTTTAGTTGCTTTAAAGCTTTATTTTAATTTTTTTTTGTGTGTTATTGAGTAAAACCCTGATCAGGAAAATGCTGCCTTGAATTTAATAATAATAAAATGTTACATTTCACACTGGAATCACAAAGTACACTTCATGAAATATTTATGACATCATTAAACAATTAGATTTGCACAGGATGCATTATCTGTTCATCTTTGGTTATTTTCAGAAGTGTTTTACACAAAACCTAGTTAGTGTAATAAATAAGCTGAAGAAATAAATATCAATAAAAATTATTTTTAAGTGTCCAAGAAAACTAAAGTTTAATAACCTTTATCTTCCTACAAAGGGTGAGAGGTTCACGCTGCTCGGCAAAGGTGACAGATGGGCCAAGCAGGAATATTTAGTTTTAAAATTTCATTTTTTACTAAAAAGCATTTTCTAGCACAGCTGGACTTTATGAAAGGATCTTCTTTTGCTATCCCCTGAGGAATCTATCCTTGCATTTGATTGGTGTTCTGGCAGTTTTGCTTAGTTAACTGTGCCAGTGGTTCCACAGTATGCATCTAAATGGCCAGAGTTCCGGTTTCATTAAACCTGAATTGATGGGTCTGACAGGCTGTGTATAGGAATAGGTAGCATGTCTCTGTTTATATTCACTTCATTTCAACCTCTAATGCAATCTTCCACTGGGCTTTTGTGAGCCCTCTCCCCAAGGTCTGAAAAATCATAATATTTGGTCAGTCTCACCTTTTGCTTGATTCCAGCTATGAGCTAGAAACAAAAATTATTCTAATAAAAGTCAAGAAACAACCCTTTGAAAATGACAACAGATCTTTCGGTACAATTTGGAAAATTCTGTAGTGAGATGGTCTATTTAATACCTTGTTGGTAGGTTATGTGAATTAAAATCTGAAACATACTGTAAATAAGATGAACATAGCATTGATCAGTTTGTTCCGGTTTTGTAGCTTTTTATACAACGTAGCATTTGCTAATCCTGAGCTTTTCCTGGCAAGCGTAAGTCAAAGAACATCTGCTATTTTTAAGGTAGCGAACCAGAGATTTAATAGCAAAACTTTAAGAAATTTAAGAAGTTTGAAGTCACTTGACACCACAAGAAATTGTTACCGTAATCTACAACTGGAGTCATACCACACATCACATGGGTGAATGGCACAGAAATATTACTATTTATGGGCTTCTTAAGAAGCTGGCTGCATCTTTTTTTAATTATGATTGTTCTCATAATATTCCATTCAAGTCAAATCACACTGCCCATGCTGTGAAGTGTAGAGTTTTGTGACCAAGAATCACACTCAATAACAAATTTAATGTTTATATATTTATAAATTTACCCTGATTATATGCCCGTTTAGACTGAAGGCCATTGGGGATGCTGTTATGTTGGATGTAGACTGTCATGACCTGCTCGTCCATTGCTCTTGTGTGCCAGGCCACCCTCGTTACCTCGTGTTAATTCCCGATTGTAATCACCTGTTGCCTGTTATGTTCGGTTTGTATTTAGTCCGCGTCTGATTCCTTGCCCACACGTACATGGATATTTTTTAAAACGGTGCTTTTCCTCCTACGTTTAAAGAAAAATCCCCGTCCGCAAGAACATTGTCTTTTAAAATATTTCCGTCCACATGAAACCGCTAAAATGCGCTGTCAAGAGCCAAACCAACAGACGCCATTATAACTCTAACCGTACTGCCATGTTAGCCAATCAGAAGTCTAATTGCCAGTCCTGTTAAGTTGAAAACCATGGCGCACATTCTGACGCCTGTTTTGATCAATATAATGCGAGAGTGACTCAACATTTATCTGTACACATGTAAGAAGTCCTGTCAGCAAGGTTAGCACAAGCACTATTTCGGCCACCATTGCTCAAACTCGCCTAATGTACAAAGCAAACAGCGTACGCTCTGATGTTAAACAAAGTGGACAACGGCGCACTATGTGACGTTTCGAGCCAAAAACTCTGTTTTCCCTGTCTACATGTCGACGCTTAAAATCTTCACCTTGGATGGAGTTTTGCAAAAGCTCTGTTTTCAATGACCTGAGACGCCGTTTACGTGTGGACAAAAGCCCAAGATGTATAGAAAAAGGTACGTTTTAAAAAATACCCGCGTACGTGTGGACAAAGCATGAGTCTGTTTTCGTCAGACCTGTCATTGATGTCCGTCGCCGTCTGCCCTGTGCGTTTCAATAAACCCTCGTATCCTGCATCCTTGCCTGCCTGCCTCGTCCGTCCTCGCTTCCTGCCTGTTCCCTACCAGTGGTCACAACGTAGACTATGAACTCAAACATTTCAAACAAGTAAAAATAACCTGTCAGAACCAGCAGAGATTCTTTTGTTGATTTTGGTTGGTTCATTTTGGGTATTTCTCTATTAAGCAACTCAAGATCTTAAACCTGAATTAAATTCTCAGCATCACACAGCCTGGCAATTGTTTTGTTTGTGTTTTGACAAATGCATTGTGGCAAGTGCAGAAAAATGGTGCAGTCAGATGTGGTCTCATTTTAGAATATTTATTATGGTTACTTGCAATTCATGCATGTGATTTTAAACTCTCCAATAATTGGTTTGTGTTATATTATTTAGCTACAGGAGATTACAGGTAGTAATTAAACTGAATTTTACAAAAAATGTATTATAATATTACGCAGTATGTTTGCACCATGAATGGGTTTGCTATAATAAGTGTTCAGTTTTGTGTTTCACAGTATAGTCCAATAAAAGGATAATCATATATACAAGTAGGACTTAGGGAATTTTTATAAATACCAACAACTGAACACATTAAGGTGAGAGTATATTATTCAATGTTTATTGCCTCCAGTTAGAAAATGCTACAGCATCTTGAGAATGTCTCATTAAAATATAATTGAATGGCAATGCATTAGCCTGATAAACAATGTCTCATAGTTTCCTTGGACTAGTGTTAATTAGCGTTCTCTTTTGTCAGTAAATGGAATTTTAAAATAAATCATTAAATAAAAGAAATATGAGACAGACACTGACTGTAACTTCTTCCCTAAACAAAGTTTCATCCTTACTTTTTCCATGCCCTCTTGTTCCCTGCAGGATTGTTGGGCTCTGGAATAACGCAGGACAGACAATAACCCAACACAGACAATTCACACTTGTAGATGACTGGCATCTCCAGTTGAGCTTAGCATGTCTGTGGAATGAGTTTGAAAACTGGAAGGACAACACAGACAGCGTGCAGGCTCCACAAAGGGAGAGTGTGCAGGTTCCACACACAGGGAGAGCTTGCACGCTCTACACAGGGAGAGCGCGCAGGCTCCACGCACGAGGAGAGCATGCAGGCTCCGCACAGGGAGAGCGTGCAGGGTCCACACAGGGAGAGCTTGCAGGCTGCACACACAGGGAGAGCGCGCAGGCTCCACATACAGGGAGGGCAGAGTGTCGAATGCTGTTCTCATATGTATGAAGCCACAGGGATAAATATTGCAACACTCCAAAGTTTTTTTATTAGCCTTTTTTCGAGAAATTAATCTAAAATTATCAACTGGAAATATTACCACAATCGCATGTGCTTTGCCTAAAAACAGAAAATGTGTGGATTTACTGATTTTATTGTGTTTTTCAAAGCTTGATCTTTTTTCTAGTGCATAACCCATTTAAATGCAAGTATACTGAAAGTCTCCAGTCTTAAAATTTAATTAAGCATGTTATGTGCACCTCGCAGCACAGGTGTGCAATGGTTACCACTGTTGCTTCACACCTCTGGGACCAGAGTTTGAGTCATATATTGAGTTTCCATGTTCTTCTTCTGTCATCATGGGGTTTCCTCAGGGCATTCCAGTTTCCCCCGCAGTCCAAAAACATGCCGAGATTAATTGGAGTTATGAAATTGCCTATAGATGTGACTGTGCCAGTCCAGTGAGCACAGTCACACCAGACTGAGCGATTAGTTGGTATTCCATTGGTATTCTTGGCAAACCCCCAGTGATCCTGAATAGGCGAAGTGGTTACAGAAATTGGATGGATGGATGGATGTATGTATGTATGTTATGTGCTGCTGAGCTACCTACGTCTTGCTAATTCATTCATCTACCTCAGCTCTTCACCTGCTTTTGCATTCCGGCCCATATACTCCATTTCAGATTTTCGTCTGTTCCCTTTGTGTGTGTTTGTACTAGGGTTTAGGAAGTGATTTCTGTTTTCTGTTCAGTTATGCTTGGCTTTGTTTCTGTTAGTCAGGGAGTCGGGGAATTTGTTTGTCTTTTGTTTCACCTTCATTTGCAGTTAGGAAAGCTAGATGGGACACACACAGTTACAGTTAGTCACAGTTAGTCTGGGTTCTGTTTGTTATTTTTGCTGTGGGTCACTTCTGCAGTCCTGCACCGGTAGATCATTGTCCATTTGCTGTGTCCTGTTGGCGTTTCCCAAATAATCACTACCTCTTACCATCTGCCTGTCTTGTGTTCCCCTTCATTCTCCTGCCCATTTTCACTACACCAGTGTTTCGCAATCGGGTCCTTGAGGACCCACAGCCAGTCCAGTTTTTTTCTGTAGAATAAAATGCAGCATAACACAGCAGTATCTACGTACGAAGTGAAAAAAATATTTGTTGGAAAACATAATTGACCCTATAGATTTAATAAGTACTGGCAGAACCTTTAGCACTAATGATGTCACGAATGTTGTTTTTTCATATATTTTTGCACAGTTCATTAATCTTACAGATTATTGGGGCTCTTTTCCCTTTACAGAACTGCGACAAAACACTGATATTGATATTTTGGATTGTCATGCATGAGCTGCTCCAGCTATTACAGATGGGTTAAAGTCAACATTTTGACACCAAATTTCTTTCACTTCAGTCACTCTTTTGTTCTTGTGCATTTTAGATTGTTGCTCAACATGATCTGTTTTGTGTCAGGCTGCAGCCCATGAATGGATGTTCCAATTTCTCGTCAAAAATTTGCCAGTACATTTAAAAACAGTCGTTATTCACTTCGTGATTGAAGGCAGTATAGAATCTGAAGATTCTAGTTGAAGTTCTAAGTTCTTCTTTTTTTGATCACCAAGGAAGAAACGTGCTCTGTCTTTGGTACTTTCGCGTGCCTGGCACTTTTGTTTTGTGTGAAAAGGGTTACAGTACTTGTTTGGTGGCCTGATCTGATGCCCGAAAGGCCCACAGGTGACCTACCAAGTACCATTGTACCCATTTGCTTCATGTCCTTTGTTACTTCCCAGGATGTCGTACGCCAGGGTTCCCCAGTTCCGGTCCTGCAGGGCCAGTCTGTGACACAGTTTGCAGATTTCCCTGCTCAAACACACCTATTAAATCTGGCAAATAAGGTGTGTTTGAACAGGGAAATCTGCAAACTTTCTTGCAGGTTGGCCCTCCAAGAATGGAACTGCGGAAGCCTGTTATACACATTTATACTTGACAGAGGCCAAAGTTCTTTAGAAATGTGCTCATTCCAGCCCCATGAACATCAGCTCCGTTTTATTGTGAATGGGGTATAGTTTACTTGCACAGGCCTGTACTAACTCATAAGTATAATTGTATTTCTAGGGTGCATTATAGACACCTACAGTAATGCATTAAAATGCTTTTATAAAATATGATAAACATGGCTGTATCTTTATATATATTTTATTAAAAATAAAAAAAAAATTGGGAAATCACATGTACATGAGTATTCACAGCCTTTGCTTTGATGATGCATCTTTAGCAGCAATTACAGCCTCAAGTCTTTTTGAATATGATGTGACAAACTTGGTCACCTTTCCTTGGGCAGTTTGGCCCATTCCTCTCTGCAGCACCTCTCAAGCTCCATCAGGTTGGATGGGAAGCTTCGACACACAGCCATTTTAAGATCTCTCCAGAGATGTTCAATCGCATTCAAGTCCGGGCTCTGGCTGGGCCACTCAAGGACGTTCACATTGTCCTGAAGCCACTCCTTTGATATCTTGGCTGTGTGCTTTGGGGTCGTTGTCCTGCTGAAAGATGAACC
>JAABNX020000119.1:29358591-29369608 GCA_015163995.2 Mormyrus lacerda
AGGTGGACTCCAGTAAAGCTGCAGAAACATCTCAAGGGTGATCAGTGGAATCAGGAGGCACCTGAGCTCAGTTTTGATGGCAAAAGCTTGTGAATACTTATGTACATGTGATTTCTCAGTTTTTTTATTTATAATAAATTAGCAAAAATCTCAAGTAAACTTTTTTCACGTTGTCATTATGGGGTGTTGTGTGCAGAATTTTGAGGAAAAAAATGTATTTAATCATTTTTTGAATAAGGCTGTAACATAACAAAATGTGGAAAAAGTGATGTGCTGTGAATACTTTCCAGATGCACTGTGTGTATGTATTTATTTATTCATTTATTTCATTATTTTTAAAGGATAACATGTCATAGCCATGTTTAGTACGCGCTATGACTAAGCTCTCACCTATAGGGCGCTATAAACATCTTCATAATGCAGCGGCTTATCCTGACCGAAATACTCCAAAAACATTTCTACTGTATTTTGGTCGGGTGGTCAGGTCATGTGATGTGACACCATCACTGTTCTTTGTAGGTGGCTTGGCGTGTCCAAACCTTTGACTGGTACTGTATATTCATTAATGTTTTTTTATTGCTTAGGATTTCAGAGGTTCATGTTTTATATTATTTCTGACAAAGGAACGGTAGGAATTATTGAAAGGAAAAAAAAAAACATATTAACAAGCCGGTAATCACCTTGTTTAATGATTAGTTTCACATAGTCTACCATAGCAATGATATAATACAAACTAATTTGGTAGTAATTCAAAGAGCCTTGTGGAATTTGCTTCGTGCCTTGAAAGAAAATTAACAACCATACATATTCTTATTTGTGCATCACTTTTAAACAACTAGATTTTGTCTGAATGTCTAATTAAAAAATGAAATAATTTGATGTTTCCGGGTATAAAATTGAAATATGTCAAATATATATAAATATCCTTTGGCCACTAAGTAAACAGCATTTTTTTTACACTTTTTAAATTTTTTTATTATAATTTCTTTTCTAACGGAGCCCCAGTTCATGTTGCCTTGGAAAAGCCTTTGATGTCTGTAGGACACTGAATTGATTTTCCATTTCAAATGTCCTATTGGAACTTTTCTCCTTCAGACTCTGAACAGTGGGTGGAGAGCAATGGTGTATGGACAGTACAAAGTGGAAGGTATTTTATGAGTGTGAAGCACGTTTCTCTGCCTGGGATGATGAATTCTAGGCTGAATATGGCTTATTTTTTGCAAGGCAAGACCTCTAGAATATGTTATACATTTGTTATCATATATTCCTGCTTAGGAGACCATTGTTTCCAATCATATGGCTTAAGTGTGAGTATTCAATTATTTGCTCTGTTTGTTTATTTTTCCTCAAAATTCAGTGTTTGCGATGCAGAATTTTGGCTAAAAAATATAAAAAAGAGAAAGTGGAAAACCAAAAATAAAAAAATTGCTTAAAACTTACTTAAAACTGTTTAGTCATATAGATAAAGAAAATCATGGTACTGGGATATAGTGTCTCCTCTTTCAGAGATGTCATGTTATAAAAGGTTCCCTGATTGACAGAAGAGGAACTAAAAATGTCCCTAATCATTTATTTTAAAGTGTCAAATGGACATAAAATAATTCAGTCTATGTATGTAAATTGTTTAAACAATTCACCTTTTTTCCTTCAAAGCATGGTCACTATCTTCTTGTTTTCAGTCTGTTCTGTATCTGATGCGTTGCGTTGTATAAAACTAACACATAATAAAGTAATTGGTTCTGCATTGTATAGTAAAAACCACAGAAATTTTTCCAGTTTCAATCATTAATATTCTCATATCCGCATAGCCCAGTAATAAAACTACGCAAGCCTGCATAGATGTATTTATCATGTAACCACAGAAATGCAATTAAGCATGGTTTGGTGCTTCATTCAACACATTTGTCAGTGATGTTTTTCAAGCCTGGCTACCCCCTGTAAAATCACCCCATTACAATCATAGGTGAGGGTGAACACCCATAATGCCATAATCCTTTTCCTGGTTGGCAGCACCGCTTTCTTTTAGTGTATTCTCTTAGATTTGGACAGCCGACAGGACAAAACACTTCAGCTTAGTCTGTCGACTGGAGTACTTCCAATTACTTATTGTCATTTTGCTTCAATGACAATGAAGGCAAATATTGCAATAGGCTGTGAGTGTGATGAACAATCTGTGAAACCACTTTCAAGGAGATACACAAAGTCTGCACTGTCTCTTGTCCAATTTGTTGCTATTCTAGATGTGGTAGCGACACATAAGCTAAATAAGGTAAAAAAATAAATGAATAAAAACTTCATAATCGCTGTGCTTTTTCATGTCGATGAAGTTATGAAACGTGAATCATCTCCAAAGGTCTGAAAATGGACACTTTTAATGGTCATATTAATTATTCACATATCATGCTTTCGGATTGTTCACTACTTCAAAGAAAATCAGAGCTTTGAAGACTGTATCATAGGAATGGGAAAAGCTGCATAGGAGTAAAACCTCATTTGTTTACACGATGTAAGAGACCAATACAATTCAATATGCATGAGAACAGTTAGAATATGCATGTGCCAATAAAATCACAATATGGTTAACTGATATAGCCGATTTCACCTGCCATTGTATCGAACATGACAATAGATTACAATGATGCATCATAATGGCACTAACTGACTCATTTGTTGAAAATGGCAATTATTAAAAGCTAATTGGCTGCCTCTGTTTTGTGGTTAGGTTCAAATTTAGAACAGAATTGAAATCCGCCCTCTAAAAGTGCCGGGCAGAAATCGATCATCTGCCCTGAAAGCTGCTTTATATGCAGGATGCACCCTAGATTAAGTGAGCACGGAGCAGAGGTGTTGACTTACTGCGCTGGAGAAAACGTGAATGCGACTTACGTTGGTAATGCATGCATGCAGCGTTATGGACATGTACCACATCATACAAACGACTGGCACGTGCATGACAGGACAAAAGCTCTGCGCTCGCAGCCAGCAAAAAGCGTGAAGAATGGGCTGCCACTCAGATTGGCGTTGACCAAAATCTGAAAACCTGTCCAAAGTAGTTGCATCTCACAACAACTGCTGGTGCAGATCAATAAATTTTACCTCTGAAAGAAGAACCTCATCGGTAAAGTGCTCCGGAGGATGAAAGGAAGGAAATGGGATTCACAAAAGAAGCTGAGCTGGATCAAAATATAGGACAGTTCCTAGCATTTCATAGACTGTCACTGCATGCACAGGTTATCCTAGCATTCTGAGGTTCAGGCATGTGCTACAAGAGGATAATGATTGTGAGCTGGAGGTGCAGGCAGCAGAGCGACGGCAAACATGCTGCTGCTCAGCGGGTGAGTCTGGGAATTAGGGTGACAGACCCAAAGGAGAAGTGTAGAACGGAATCCTTTCGATGAGAAAATAAAACAGACAACATTTACTTAGCTCTCTTATTTCCCATTTTTGTAGCATTATGTCTTGGTGATTCTACCTCAAATTTAAGAAATATTCAGCATATGCATTTTATGGTCCATGAAGATTTCATTTGTTACCGATACAACTACCTGTGTTTAGGGTGCATTGTGTGTCACACTTCTACATTAGTGGAGGGTTATTCCTCTGAAAAAGGGCAGATGTTTCTCATCCTGTCAAAGCATGTTGCATTACACAGGCTACTGATACACTGATCTGCTGGTGCAGAGTACTGACGAGTGGCAGAGCACTGTCAGGAAGCCAGACCGCACTGGAGCGACCATCTATGACGCCGGCGTTCACTGCCGTGCAGTCTGACAGAGAGCTCAGTGAGCTAACAATACTGCGACTAGCTGAGCGAAAAAGCAGAAAATAAGCAATCCTCCTGTGGGAAGAACCTCTGATGTATCCGTTAAATTGTTTCAGCTGCTTCACTGTATGCGTTTTTAACTGAAAAATGAACTACGGCATTGCAGAAGCCTTGTTCTGGCCTAATGGTGGATTCATAGAGCTTGGTGCCTTTGGTATGGGAACTTGGTGTGTGAATCTCACTATTCCTTACACCCAGTATGGCTGCTACGTTGGTGACAGACTGGAGTGAAAACCTAAGATTGCCAACCTGTCAGCTGGGAGGTAGGGCAGTCCCGTGCTTCTTACTATGTTATGTTACAGCAGCTGTTGAAATGCTGAGGTAAAATGGACATTTTAAGTGCAAAATGTTCTTAGCTTGTTAGTCAAAGGGCTATATGTGCGGATTTTGCTGCAGAAAGACATCTCCAGTATAGATACGTATCGAATATTGTCCGACACTTTAGAACAGAATTATTCCAGTTTGTAAGGACATTCTTATATTTGCAGGCAAGAGGAAACAAAGGGAGTAATTACACATAACCCAAAGGGTATCTGTCAATCTTAAGGCAGAGAACTTCATCCCATTAGGGCCTGAGTAATTACCCCTCTGGCTGTGGACCAAGTGATGAGACCAGGTCCAGCAGAGCATTGTTCTAAGATGCACGTATTACCCTCTAGACGATCGCAGCCCGCGATCAATAATTTATTCCCTGATTTGCTTGCAGCTGTTTTCGTGTTTTATGTTCCGGTAAGAAAGAATAGACATGTATTCTTCACCCAGTTTTCTGCTTATTCTGGCAACAGGTAACGGCCATTGCAATGTTGAAACTGCAAGTGTGAATGCAAGGACCGTCATATGGGATTTAATAAGGTCTAGGAACACCTTCACGTAATGTGCAGTCTGGAGGCTGCTCTTTTGTCTGTTTCCCCAAATGATGCCTTAGTGTTTTATTGTTGCTTTTTTTGAGGCATTGTCCAATATGTTTGTGATGTACTAATTCATGGACTGACCATTTTGATCTCTGCCACAGCAGAGAAAACCTGAGGAAAAGGAAAAAAAAAAGATTTAATTTGGATCCAGCAATAGAATGTAATAGGACAGAATATCTCATTGTTGACTATGACATTTTTTGTCCTTTACTTTTTTGTTACATATTGTGTTACATTTCAGTGTGTTTATTGCATGCAGTCGTTCGTTTTTTTAGTCTGGATTTCCTTATTAAACAGTGTCTGAGAACAAGTCAGGACACTTGCTGAGTGAGTCCATTACTTTTTTGTCATTGTTATCTCTTTCTTTGCTGTTTCTCATTGCAATTTTTTGGTGAATCCAATTTAATGGATCTGGTCGGCAGTGGCACGCAGCTGGGAATATGGGGGTTAGTGGGCGGGTGATGTGAAGAAGCTGCACAAACGCACCGGAAGGTAACAGAGTATCAGGTCTGCTTGTTTACTTAGACGGTGCCGATGTAAACAAAGCAGAAGATGACGCACTGAAGCTTTGCTTTTGGTCTCTCTTGGGTCTGATCACAAAGATAGAAAAATAAGGATTCTAATGGAAAAAAAACACATTCCGGGTGATTGAACCCTCTCACATCCCTGGAAGAAAACGCACAGAAATAAAAGAAGGAACAGAAAAGGGAACCAGATGCTTTGGTGTTTGACAAATGGAAGGGACTTCGAAGCCACTGCAGTTTATGGTGACTATTGGGCATTCGTCAAATCCTCCGTCACACTTTCTGGGAAAAAGACAGAGAGCCTCTCAAAGCCACTCCTTACACAGGCTGCCTTTTGTTCTGCTTCATCTGCTCTTTCCGTACTCCCTCCCAGGTTTGCAGCTGTGCACGTTTAGGACAGCTCTGGGTGCTGATGAGGCCAGAGTGGGATTCTGGTGCCCCCAGAATTGAAGTCGGTATGGAATGCCAACTATTTTGTCCGAGGCTTCCTTCTGAACCAAACTGTAGGAAGCTGACATCTCAGAAAACACATCCTTGCCAGCCCGCGGCCCATCCTGGACCGCAAATCACACAATGGCACATTCTAGAACGATGCAACCTACACTGCAGGTAAACAGAGGCTCCCCTGACTGCTGACTATCCTACCAAGAGCAGTGAATGGTGGAACTCTACCTTTTAAAAAATGCTTCTGTGTAACGAACCACAGTTTGCACAATGTAAATATATGTCATGTTACTGATGTTAGGATTACTATACTCCTCAATTTAGATCATTTGATATGCAATTTATTTGCACTAGTTATAGCATTGTAATAATATTACCTCCGATTTAATAAGGAAACTTATTTTGCAGTCTGATTCATTGAAAGCGGCCGTGGTAATGTAATGTTGCTCCCCTTTCAATAGGAAAAAAAGTTTTCATTGTGTGATTTATGAAAAGTGACATGAACATTGTTACAATAATGCAATAATCGTAGTCACATTTCAACTGGGAGACTCTTTACAGCCTGATTTATTAAAAGTGGCATGGACATGATTATAATAATGTAATAATGTTACCCCTTTCTGACATAAAATCTTTGTAGAGGATGATTTATTGAAAGTGGCACAGTTATAATAATGTACACGTCAGTGGTAGCATGGAGTTGACCCTCAGGCTGGGGGTAAGGAAATCTAACATGATCAAAACATACATATTTTGCATATCTTTCTACCTGAGGCTATGGGCAGAGGCCTGTTGCAGATGACTATATTCGAATCAGCATTGTACTCCTATAAATGTGATTGTGCATTTAGGGAGAATTTTTGATTCTTAATGCGCACGTGGGGCATGAGAGACGATCAGAACTCATCCAGCAGATGCTCACGTGCTCAATTTCAATCTCCCTCAGCACAGAGGCGATCTCTGCTTCTACTGTAGTGTCTCCCTGCCTGATGGTCTTAATGGCCCCAGTAACATTGTAGCTAAAGGAAAATGATTTATTCAGAGTCATGTGACATAATGCAGCCGATTTCGTATTGTTGAGAGATATACAGGGTTTTAAACCCAGAATGTACTGGATTACCATATGCTGTCAAGCAATGAATGGCTGATATAACCCAACGACAACCAGTAAAATAACCAACAAGAAGTGGGATAAACTAATTGCCAATTGGTGGTGCATAATAAGCCCGCCCACAAGGGTTTTTGGAGTGTCATTTCTCACATTGCAAACTATAAAATTATTCACTGATGAGGTTATATGGCTTGCCGCAAGCCATGGCCACACAAATTATATGAATCCATTTGGTTGGGGCCAGCAATGGTAGCCAGATTAATTCCTTCATGATGGATGTCATGGAAGGGATGGTCATTTAGAATGAGAGGTGGAGTTCAAAAAGAATAGGAATGCCAATGAAACCCTCCCAGCCACTGCAGTTCTGAGTGGAGACACTTTGGTCTACAGCAGATCAGAATGAAAGGGTCATCCTTAATTAATGATGATTCCCTGAAAATAAACCAGTCAGATCACACTATTGCAAATTGTAGGATAATTATTATTTGTCACAAACGGGCAGGCACGTACAAAGGGAGACCGGGATGCAGGTGCAATCACAAGAGGTTTATTAAGCAATGCATGGGGTAAGAGGATTAAGGTAAGTAAGACGACCCAGACACCACTGGCAGTAAAGACATAACAGTCCATGACACACAAAGCAAATGCCTTTCAGCCAGGGCCTAAGCCCTTTCACATAACGGAGGAAACGCAGGCGCGGCACACAAAGCAAATGCCTTTCAGCCAGGGCCTAAGCCCTTTCACATAACGGAGGAAACGCAGGCGCGGCACACAAAGCAAATGCCTTTCAGCCAGGGCCTAAGCCCTTTCACATAACGGAGGAAACGCAGGTGCGGCACATGAGGGAAATCAGGGTGAGATAATTGGTAACTACTGGTCAGCATAGGGTAAGACAATGGGCAAAGACAATAGGCAGGCCCGCTTTATTATTATTATTATTATTATTATTATTATTACACCATTTTCAGAACAGGTACCTTTAGTAAAAAATACTTTGTTCTTGGTCCTTCATTTGAAATATGGAAACACAGAAAATAAATAAGATGGGAAAATATCAAAAAAATTGTAGCTGAGAATATCCAAAAGCAGGGTCCAAAAGGTGAGAGAACGACGGCGAACAGGAGGCAGCATGACCTAAATTAGAGGAGGCAGCTCTCTGGCATGTGCCGTCATTTAATCATGCTCACACGCTATGCATAACGAGGAAGCAGAGTCTACAAGCTATGGAGATGCTGCGATAGCACTAAGACGGGGCCAGGGGAGCCCATCAGATGGCAAGAAATGACAAGACACAAGCTGGATCAATAACAGCACGAGGGCAGATGCAAAATGAAGTTTACTAGCATGCTTGATGATACTCCTGCTGAAAACCCATGGCGGTCAGTATTTTTCCTGCTTAAATATTTACCATTTTACTCAGTGCTATGACAACACAAATTTTATTAAGCTCTTGAAAACCCATCAGTAGAACACAGTAGGATATTATTACACATATTTATATTATAAAATATCCACACAAAAAAAATATCATCTACATTAAACAGTTCTAAACATTGTATTATTATCTCTTCATTTCTTGCCATTGACTTGTAATTATTTCATTATAAAGTATAAAATTAATAGAAAAGGATTAATATTGGCTATAAATATATGTGACAATTCCATGTTGAATCAATGAATGACATGAAATGGGGTCTTGAACAGCGTCCACAACGATGTTCCCACAATCAGCTGATCTGTTAAATATCATGGAAAGGCGCCATTTTTATTCTCTATATAGAACAATTGAAAATGTTTGAAATGGACAAAATAAAACAAGGCATTTTAATAATACTACGAGGAAAACAGATTGCATGGCACCTGACAAAACACGACCAGACAAAATAACAGGGATCAGCAAAATGTGCATTATTTATGAATCAGTGGGAACTTCCTAATTATACTAAATACAAATTCAAAATAATAAAAAAAAAAACAGATCGACACAAATAAAAATGTATCTGCTTCTCTTAATGTTTAGTGAATTTCATAAGTACATTGTTTGTCATAAGTACATTGTGATAAGATGCTTGTTCCCATGCCTCCCACAGACTCAGTTAACAGTAGGCCTACATTACAGTAGGCCTATGTTACATGTAGGCCTACATTAAAGCATAAAATTTTGTCACTCACTGGCCCAACAAAGGAACTCAATCAGGCAGCTGAAGACTCTACATGTGTGTAGGTCTTTCTCAACGTTCCTGAAAAGATACTTACCTTTAAAATCAAAGTAAATTAAATCTGACTTAAATATGCATAATTTAGGGATTGTTTTAGAATATTTCATTTCCGATTTCTAGATAATGTAGTTTTTCTGATTACTTCTAATCTCTTCCTACTTTGAACTTGTTTGTTCTAGATTGCGATGCCACACAAAAATTGCTTTGGACAGATAAAGGGACATGGGGAAGATGGTGGTGCAGGAGGTAGTGCTAGCGTTCAGCAACCGGAGGGTTGCAGGTTCGAGCCCTTCATGGCAGCCTCTGCCGCCGGTGTATGAACATGTGTGTGGATGGGTGAATGTGAGGCATATATATAAAAGTGCTTTGAGGAAAAAGCGCTATATAAATGCAGTCCATTTACATCCTGGGACACAATGTGTAAGCAGTTTTCAGTTGAGAGACTAGAGTGAAGTTAGTATCTAGCACGTCAGCTTGTCTACAAGTTGTCAACATAGCTCAGTGGCACAGATTAATCAAGTAGCGAACTGTAGTTCACCTGATTGACTTAACTCAGAGGATGTAGTTAATATAATGTAGCTGCTTGCCTCCCGTGTAACTGACCCAAGTGATTAGTCAGAAAGCTAAAGTCTTCAGGTGGTAATGCGCAATGCCCTTATTTCGCACTTTAATCCTGCCCAGTAATTGACTTTAATGGCGTGGAACGTCCTGGAGTTGGCAACCAAGAAGTAATCAAAACATACATGTGTGAAAACGACATAAACTAATCAGTATCCAAAAGAAGGACACAGAGATCACTCTGAATCAAAGTACAGTAACCCATTCACGCTTCTCGAGGATACATTCCACAAAAGTGAAATTTTGCTAATAATACTTGGGCAGCCCTAACCTCAACTCATTGCAAAAAAGTCTTCTTAAAGACTAAAGGTTTCTTATCCAGGCATCCTATATACCTAAACCACCTAAGTTATGTCCGATGTACGTACAAAGTTACTATTGTACACAGTAAGAGTGCTACAATTTGGACCCATTATTAAAAATGCAAAATTACTGGCAATGAAAAGTAAAAAATAATATATTGTGAGAATCAGGAGATTCCAGTCACAAAGACAGCTAACATGTATGTCAGGCTGATTGCCGAGACAGATGGTAAACCCAAGACAATCATTTATACATTACATATAATGCACTTACAATAACAAATAGTATCTATCATTAATATTTATATATTATATCATTTTATGTGATCCATATCATTTTGGGTATAGTTTTTGACGTGTTCATGTTGGAGTTTCTGCGATCTTTCAGCAACTGCCAAAAATATTTACATTTAGATGATCACAGCCAGCTGAAACTGCAAATGTCAAGTACATGAATGTGGAAGGGTGACTCTACTATATCTTATATTATGTATCTTCATAATATAATGATATAATGTTTCAAGACTGAGACCATTATATAACTTGTGCTGAAATCATTCAAATGAGACCAAACCGAATTACATTATTATTAGAGGGTGCTTCTCCGATTTAGGCATTCAGTGTAAACTTTCTATGACCTGATACAAGGGCAGAAAAGCAGGGAGAGAGGACAGAATGGGTTTGTGGGCAGAGGGGTAGAGAGAGAGGGCAGGATGGGTTAGTGGGCAGAGGGGTAGAGAGAGAGGACAGAATGGGTTTGTGGGCATAGGGGTAGAGAGAGAGGACAGGATGGGTTTGTGGGCATAGGGGTAGAGAGAGAGGGCAGGATGGGTTTGTGGGCAGAGGGGTAGAAAGAGAGGGCAGAATGGGTTTGTGGGCAGAGGGGTAGAGAGAGAGGGCAGGATGGGTTAGTGGGCAGAGGGGTAGAGAGAGAGGGCAGGATGGGTTTGTGGGCAGAGGGGTAGAGAGAGAGGGCAGAATGGGTTTGTGGGCATAGGGGTAGAGAGAGAGGACAGGATGGGTTTGTGGGCATAGGGGTAGAGAGAGAGGACAGAATGGGTTTGT
>JAABNX020000119.1:29401651-29413844 GCA_015163995.2 Mormyrus lacerda
CTTTTGGCTCAAATACGTATAGGACACAGCAGTCTCATAGGAAATAGCTTGAAAAGGCGTGCGCATACTTACTCATCTGGTATTGCAGAAGATAGCCAGTGAGAATACCGTTGACTTGCAGAGGAGGCACCCAGACCAGTGTGATGGAGTTTGTCTGGGCATTTGTTGCTTTCAGTATGGATATTTTTCCTGGAACTACAAAACAATAAGCTCCTTAAGTGTAGCCGTATTGATGCTACTGCTAAGTAATCCAGTCTGTGTCGGAGGTCTGTCCCCTGGCCAGCGCTCACCTCCCTCTGGTGTCCTGAAGGTAACAGGATTACTGGCAGGACCGCTGCCTCGCCCGTTGAAAACGCTGACTGTTAAGTTATACTCAGAGTAAGGGACCACACCGGGGATCAGGGTCTGGTTGCGGTCACCGTGTACTGTCAGGGACTGTTTGTCTTTCAGGGTGTGGTCTATATTCAGGAGATCCAGCAGCCTTCTTAAGTGAATCTGAGAAGGCAAAAAGACACCATAAGGATGAAGTAATGGGCACAGGGGACTGAGATAAAGAGGCGCCGTGGACACACCTGTGCAGCAGGGGGCGCTGCAATGCAGGCACTCACCAAATAGCCTCGCGGATGCCCTTGCAGGTGGTGCTGGGGAACGGGTGCCCAGGTGACTCGGATGAGGGTGCTGTTCATCACCTCGACGGCCACATCATCTGGAGCTGCTGTAGGTACTGTGAGAGCAAGCAAGCCACAAGCAGGAACCATTAACTCCACCCAAGCAACGTTCCTGGTGAAGAGCTTAAGGTTACCTAATATGGCAAGGACCACCCATTCTCAACAAACTATCTACCTAACAAGTTCTTCGATAGCGATTGTCATGCAAATACTTCTTAGCATATTTCCAGAGTGACATGTAGTAATTGATGACTCTTCCAGAGCCTCTTCCTGTTGAAAAACACTGTTCCAATCAATGACACCTGATGGAAGCACCCAAACTAAAGCAGTGGTAGAAGGAAATAACATTTTCCACACTGCAACCCGTTGCACAGAAGGATTGACACTGCAATATGAAATGAATCTCTGCAGGGGGCAATTACGTGAGCTGGACAGAACTGACACGCTGCATTCCTCCAGGGCACATAATGGGCTTTCCACAAGATGCCACATTTATCAAAAATCAGCGAATACTCACTGGCCTCCCCTGAGTACAGTGTAAAGACTTTGGGCTCCGGGGCCCAGCCAAGGGCATTTCTGGCCTGGACCTTGACCTCATACGGCACGAACGTTGGGGTGTTCTTGACGATAATTTGATTCCTCTTCACTGTGTGTTCTCGCCAGTGCTTCTCTACACCCCGTCTTCTGTAGCTGACCCTGTACTCCAGACCAGGCCCATTATATTCTATTGGTAATAATGGCTGTAAGAAGTGGGATAAACACAGAAAGTCATTTAAATGCATGTTTCATGTGGAAAATGTCACCAGAACAAAGGGCAGCGACTGTCAGCATCATCCTGCCTCATGTGCCATCAATCCCCCAACTGCGCTACCTGTGCTCCGTTCCACCTATGCAAGGAGAACAAGCGAAACTCTCCTGTATTTACACGCTACCTCCAGTTTACATCTGTATAATACTTTATAAGAGTAATTCTCCTCTCATTCTGCTGTCATGCCTAAGCACCATGAAAGCGACTGACCAAGAAACTGAGCTGTTCTAGTTAAAACTGACCTCATTTACAGTTTTCTACTTTTCTAGATTACCTGAAAGTGTCAAAAATCAAAGATTAAAAACAAAATGCTAAAAATCTCAGGGATGGTCTGGTTCAGATTTAAATATTTAAATCCAAAGATTTAGTAAGTAACACGAAAACTCAATTCCTTACCTCCCAATGAATACTCATTTCTTGCGGTGAATTGCCTTCACTTTTTATAGCTTTTGGATTCTTGTCTGGAGCTATTAGCAAATAAGGAATAAATATTTTTCAATTGTTTAATGTTCTGCATGTTGTGAATAATGGAATAATGGAATTACTGTTTGGCTTGGCAGAGTGCGAGCAAAGGAATCAATCAGGAGATAAAATGAAAATATAAATAATTCTCATTAGTGCATTCAGATAGTCAGAGGATCTGCAATTTATGCTAATTTTAGATATTTTCTTTTTCCTCATGGAAAGAATTAAAATGCCGTAACTATGTAATTTGTGTTATTTTGATTCAAACCACATAATTTAAAGAAAAGCTTCGAGATAAGTGCATGGCGTTGTTTTAAAATAGTGTACTTTAAAGTTGCATAAAACAAGAAGCCATTGTGTTAGATTATCTCTCAGCTTTGAGTCAGACTAAACTGATTTTGAAACCGCATAATGTTACTGCGGTGACGGAGTGACAAAAAAGGAGGAATAAATGGAGTGACAAAGGAGGAGAAGGCGAGCGATGAGTGGAGGGCGACGGGAGCCGCACCCGCCGGGGGGGTCAGGTATCTTTCAGTGGGCTCGCTGGGTGCGCCCCTCCCCACAGCGCTGACGGCAGACACTCGGAAGCGGTAGTCCAGGTGTCCCTGTAGCTTCAGCCTGGCTGAGGTGTGGTTCCCCGCCACTCTGCTCAGCTCTTTCCACCGGCCTGGTTCCCACTGGCTTTCCTCATACTCAATGATAAAGTCTGCCCAGGAAAAAATGCAAGGTCCAGAGTCTCATACACAACGGGCTTTTGGCCCCGTGCGGCGTTCTACACACGGAGACGTGGATTCTTGTCCGAAAGCAAGAGCTTTGGTCACAGCAATGTGTGTCCAGCAGAAGGAGACGTGTCTCTTACCAGTTATGGTGGTGTTATGGGCATCTCCAGGAACCCAGTACAACTTCACACTTCGATTCTGGTGTTCCGCAAGGAAGAGGGCTAACGGCCTACTGGGGACATCTGAGGAAACGTGATGGCAACTTTAAGATCACAATCAGAACACCACTGGCACGTCAACACACAATGGTATGCTATTTAAAAAAATAATGATACAAATAATGGTTTGTTTCAAGGGCTATAATTCTTTATTTATCAGATTCCTTTGTTCTTTCTAACGTGGTATAGAAGTGACGGAAGCTTGGGGTCAGACAGCAGGGTCGGTGGGTGTCCCTGGAGTGTTTGGGGATATGGACCCAACGGTAATATGATTACTTGGCCAGCCATGGGATTTGAACCCATGACATTCCGGGTTTGGACACAGACTCCCCTGCATTATGAATAATGACAGCTTTGACTGTCTAAACCAAGGTACCCCAATTGCTGTCCTGCAGGGCCAGTCTGCAACACAGTTTGCAGATTTCCCTGCCCAAACACGCCTACTAAACCTGGTAATTAGTCGGTGGGATTAATAAGGTGTATTTGAGTAGAGAAATCAGTAAATATGTTGCGGACTCAAAGACTGGAACTGGGGAAGCCTGATTTAATCCAAGTGTATATCACAGAATTTGAATTGCCTCAGTTTGGGACTGGCATGCAGGTTGTCAAATGTTCATACACACGCAACATTTAACATTAACAATGCATCTTAATTTTAGTAAATTAATAAATTCTGTGTTTCACTGCAGCTGTAACAAATGAACTCATTTACATTTATGAACTGATTGACCGTACACAGACTGTTACTTTAGCTTCCGTTGTATATAAGCTAAGCTGTATTGTGCTATTTTCTAAGCGAAAACACAGCTACAACCTAGTAGTTTGTTTCCTGAGACTGAGTCAAGCAGAGAGTAGTGAGGGGCCACAGCATCGCTGAGCAGGGCTGCCCTCCGCCCCTTATCATACAGCATACAGCATCCTGCCGTGTAACACGGGACCCAGCAGTTTACCTTACAGTGCAGGACATTCCCGTATTATAAGGGACTGCTGGCAACCCTAGTGCAGAGTGAGCGAATAACTCACCCAGTACTGTGAGCTGGCCCATTGCGCGGTCCTGGTCCAGGCCAGTCCGGGCCACGCATGCATAAAAGCCTTGATCACTGTGACTCACATTGACAATCTGAAAGACTCCGCCCTCCACAATGTATCTGCCCAGAATCATAAAAACATTCATTCTGAAGTAACTCATAAATACATATCTGACACCCACTTATACAGTTCAAACTACTCCACAATTATTCTAAGTTTATCAGAATTCCTGTATAATTGAATTGCCGTCCTCCATTATGTAAGGTATGGTACTGAAATGCCAACCCGATGTTGATCACACATGTTTCTAGGGCACTTTACCTAGGATTGTCAGCAATACGGAGGGATGTTCCTCCTTTCTCCCAGTATATCTCAAAGTCACGCCTGAGAGACTTGTCATAGTCTGCCTGGCATGTGAAGTTTGCCGTCGCCCCCTTAAGAACTTGCAAATCCTGTGGTGGTTCCATAATTTTGGTTGGATCTTACAGAAAGGAAATAAGCAGAGGAAAATACTTCACTGAAAAGACAGCAAAACTGCCTCTGCAGAAATGTGAACTTCTGAACCTACTCTCATCTTAATTCAGACAGATAATGTTTCAGATGTTTGCTTTGCAGGAAAAACATTTAAAGCACCATGTCATCATATCCAGTTTACACATGAATTTGTACCTTTTATGTGCAATGTAGCAGAAATCGAGGCTCCCCCCTCAGCGTTTGAGGCAAAGCAGCTGTACATCCCAGAGTCCGTCTTCTGAACAGAATGGATGCACAACGATCCGTCTTTCTGAATGGAGAACCGCTCTCCCTCTACAGAATTAATCCTTTCTTTATCTTTAGTCCTGTTGGTCAGTGGAGGCACTCTAGTGAATCTCAGTGAATCTCTAGTGAATCTCAGTTTCCTACTTCTTTGGATGCAGTAATTGTTATATGGTCAGTCAGGGCTTATGCACTACATGACAAGCAAAAAAAACTATTTGAAAATTACTAGACATCCTGATTTACGGGGGGAAATTTTGTCATTCTTTGTCTGGCATGTTCGAAGGCCGTGTTCTAAGGTCCTCTGATCAAGGATTCATTTGTGTTCCATGGACAAGACTACAAGTGTGCAGTGATCAGGCATTTCAGGTTGTTGCCCCAAGGCTGTGGGATGATCTTCCTCCACCACTGTGTTTTGCAGACTCTGTTGAAGGTTTTAAAGGGCAGCTTAAATCTTACCTTTTTACTCAGGCTTGAGGTCTTATGAAATCATTTTTTATCATGTATTGTATGTCTAATTTTCACTTGCTGTGTATTTTAATATTGCTGTTTGGATTTTTGTTGTACGTTTTTCTGCATATTAGTCTTGTTCAGATGCTTGGTAAATAAATTCTACAGTCCTAAGTAAGTGGGCAATTTATCTTTGCATCTGGAATGTAGACACGCTTCACAGAACTGGTAGAGAGGCCCACCAAGTGATGTCAGAAAGGAGAGGAGCCTGGACCTTCAGGTCCTCCTTGACTGAAGGGAAGGCTGAATGACCCACCAGGAGATTACAGAAGGTGGTGAGCTGAAGGTCTTGCAGTGCAGAGACACTGTTGCTCCCATTATAGCTTCATACTCTTGCTTGTCTTCTGTCAGGATCATGGGGGCGAGATCTGCAGTGAAAGCCTAGTCAATCCAAGCATGTTGGGCTTCACTCAGAGCAGCTGGACTCTGCAGTCAGCTTACCATTCGACCCATTCGATGACAGGGATGCCCACCTGTCTTTGCAAACCTCCATTGCGGCCCCCAACCCCCCCAAGCAAGGAGAGTGCCAGACATTTGTGGGGAGGGCGGAGAAATGAAGTTTAAAATTACCCTATCATATTGAAGTACTTCTCCAAACAGGAGAAACACATACAGCTAAAAGTCACATAAAATTTAAACACAACAATTTCTTCATTTCTAAAGTGGTGCATGCAGTCCTCTCTGAGCTTTCTAAATTTGAGCTTTCTAAATCCCAAAACCTGTCCATAGTGGGGCACGTGCTTCGCGAAGCGAAAAACCTGTTAGCACTGTGTTGGTACAGGAACCCCATTGGTGAATGTCAGCCTATAATCATGCTGCACTTGGGCCGCAATCCACAACTGGCTGCACTGACCGGCTGCACAGACTGCACTGCACTGACTGGCTGCGCTGAATGCACTGCACCGACCGGTTGCACAAACTGCACTGCACGGACTGTACTGCAACAACACAGCACTCTGGCTCTGCAGTTTTCCACAAATTAGCAGCTGTTTGCCATCCTTTATCAATTACGTGTCAGCCTGTTTCTCCCCACTACCATTACCACAGAATGAATAAAGGATGAAAACAGCTGGCAGTGCAGAAGTGCAGACAATGGCCCCAGGTTTGTGAAAGAGACACTGAAAGAAACTCATTCAGTTCATTCATTTCAGCACAGGCTGTGAACATGACTAAGGCACAATTACAGAAGATAGGTGTAGTGCTATCTGAGAATTCAGGATAGGTTGTAGCATATGCCGTGTGGTGCCTGTAATAGGCTATAGGCACCAGCACAGCCTTGTACTGGATGAGCAGTCAGGAGAGGCTGAAATATACATTTGTACAGTCAATTCTGTTGCCTTTGCTGTGTTTTTATTTCTAAAGAATACCAATGTATCAATACTGTGCTCACAATCCATTAAAAATGAATCACATCAATTATACAAGAATGCTGGTTCTATGAGATGTTTACTTGTTATGGAAAGAGACTTTTAAAATATGAAAAATGTTTCAGGTTCGGCTAATAATTATAAATACAGAGCTGTAAAGTGTGTACAATGATCAGAATAAAAGTTTGTGCTGAGTAACAGAATAATGTAATTTCCATGATGCGATTACTCACTCAGGACCATGACGTTAGCGTTGGCTAGGATGGTCCCGTGCCTGTTGGAAGCTTGACACTGATAGACGGCACTGTCCTCTGGTCTGACGCTGCGCAAGAGCAACTCGCCGTTCAGAATCTGCCTGTGCGACGCTGGTAGATCTGAAAGAACGGATTCAGCCGGTTAGCTTCGCTCCAGCTTCCGCACAGGGGTTCTGGGAGACACTTCAGCAGAAGCAGATGCCTTAGAGAGGCGAGCGCCTATCTCAGCACCTTCGAGGACGTGTCCGTTCATCATCCAGGTGATAGTTGGCGGGGGTTTGCCAGTGGCGGCGCATGAAAGCTGCACATCGGACCCAGGCGTACCCAAGACATTTTCGGGTTTCCGCACCCAGCGGGGTGGCTCTTGACACAAGACAAACAAAATAAATAAACATTATACTCTATTCTAGTTGTAGAAGAATGACCCGTATTCCCAGATTGTGGAGGTTTTACTTACAAAAAGATGTTCTGAGGGCAGAAGGAACAGTGATTGGTTCAGAGAGATAACCATGTAGAGGAGCTGGGTCCAAGCAACTAAAGAAGGTGGGACCAAGACATCTGATTGGATGGTCCCGCCTCCTCTAGTTGTTTGGACCCACCTCCTCTACAGTCTGATTGTTTACCTATACACATGAAAATGTCCATAAATAACAGCACATGTCTGGGTTTTGTTTATAATGACTGGGGAGCAGCAACCTTTTATTTTGTGATGTGAGCATTTTCACTTAGGACTTAAGAAAAATACATTGCTTCAATTCATGAATAATTCTGAAATTGTGTAAGCAGAAACTTACCCAATTACAAAATGTCATGTGTTGTCTAATTTTGATCGCTACTGTAAAAACGTGTCTTTATAAATATATGCAAACTGTTGGTAAGTAGTTCCTCACCTTCCACTATCACGTGAAACACATGGGTGGTGCTTCCTGCGGAGTTCCCCGCCTCACACGTGTATGTCCCGTCGTCTTCCGCGCTCACCCCGGATATCGCGAGGCGCTTTCCATAGTTCAGCAGCTTAGCGTAGAGTGGCAGTGTGTCTTCCAGCTTTGCCCATTGAATCATTGGAGTCGGACTTTGTGCGACCCAAATAAGAAAGCATATGTTCTACTGATAATGCTATTTTTACCTTTTCTGCTCCTACTTCTCACATAGTATCTCTAGTGAATGGTGGTTATATGAGTAGGATACTCACAGCCCCTCTGCTATGCACTCTAGGTGCAGATCTTCCCCATCAGCCAGCCGTACCAATGTCTCAGCACCAGGGGGAGACATCAGCCTGGGTTTCCTCAGTAGGGTTGCATTACCTTTAAGGTGGATAAAAAGTTCTTTCATCAAATGGTTTTGGATACATCACTAACCAATGGATTTATACATAAAATGTATTTTAAAACTATTAAATGAAGGGAATCAAATAAAAAACACCTCTCTGGGCAACATTTTTGCTGTTTCAGTTTAATTCAGTTTTTAATTTAGGGGATGTGATCACAATACTTGTAGCTACCAGTTCTTGACTTGAATACAAATCGCATAAATTAATGTTTTAGTTGAAGTTTAGAAAGAGTAACAGGGATACTTCACTTACTGACAGCTGCTGTCTTGTCTGAGTCATTTGTAGACTTTGCTGGGAAAGCAAGAATGTATATAACAAAGAAGAATAAATAAATATAATATGCAAAATATAAATTACAGAGATCAAAAATGACCAATAATACTGGTAAAATGCATTGAAATGCATGAAATGTCACACTAGCATAATGAGAACGGCACAGTGAAGGAAAATGCCAGTCGCTTGCATTGCGTACCGCTGATGACCACCACAGTCATGGCGGTCTTCTGGACTATCGTGCGTATGTTGGGGAAGAAAGCAAAGCAGCAATAGTCTCGGCGACTGTCCTTCTCCACAGCGTTGGCAAAGTAAAGGTTTCCGTCCAGGCCGACAGACACCCGATCGTCCTGTTCGATGTGCCTCAGATCTGATGGCAAAGAGGGCAGGCACCACGGTGCCATTAAAGACGGAGCAGGTCCGTTAGCACAGGGTCATAGTGTGTCTTCCAGTTCTGCTCAGTGAACCACGGAGTCCTACTTTGTTTTTTTACAATAAATTATATCAGCTCATTATTTTTACATATGTGCTTCCATCGATGTGTCTTTCAAAGATACATTTTGTGAAGCTGTAGGTGACTACATAGCTGACATGACCTTGTTTGCATTCTTGGACTGGGGGGGGGGGTCAAATTCTTAACTCTAACTGATGAAGACTGTTGATAGCTTGTTTTTTTAATGTTTGTCATTTCTCCAAGTCATATTCCTTTGAAGATATCATTCCAGAAAATCACATAGTTTCAACATAGTAACACTGTTCACACTAAAATACCACCAGCTGAAATCAAACACATACCTGCTAACACTCCACAATATGTTTTGCTCCACCTTTCGCGTGTTTCTTGGTTTTTGAAACCTGCGCTAGTTGGAACATGAGCCATTTCTACAGTAACTGAAGTAATTGTGAATGTTTAGGGTCTCACTCACCTACAGTCATCCAGTAGATATCTCTGGGGGGTATTCCTGTAGGAGGGTTGCATTCCAAGACAATGGGCTGGCCCTCATCCACCACAACAGGTTTGATGGTTTCTTTTGGGAATTTTGGAACATCTATCCATGTAAATGAAGAACAAGGATTTCTGTTTGTTTGCATTAATAAGGGCAGGACCATAACAGAAACCCGACCTGACACACAAATCCAGTCCAAGTGTCTGAATTGATTCAAAACAGCCAATCTGTGTCAAACTTAAAAGAAAATCAGCCAAAACCAAAAAAGCTATCAAAAATCAATATACCTATGGTGTAATTTTTACTAGATGTTACTGTAAAATAGTTTATGAAAAGATCTTATCATTTACTTCAGTTAATCTATTTAGTTGTAGTGTACACTGTATATAGAAAACTGTATGATTACAGATGATCCTGCTTTTTATTAAAAGCTGCCTGGAGATAAGATGCCACTTAGCTTCCTTGTAAGACCTTTAAGTGGCGAACAAAATGAAATCATATCTTATGAGAAATCTAATGTGATGTGATGTGTGACAGAGGACATGCACCATGGAAGATTTCAACTGAAAGACTGAACAGTTCATTCCTCACTGGGCACTATGAAGTCCGTCTCCCCGGTTACGGCCATCCCAAGCTTGTTTGAGGCAAGGCAGCGATATCTCCCTCCGTAATGAGTGATATTTCTGCCATTGGGGATGACGAAGGTCCCAGAATTCCACTCTTTCATCAGCCGGGGATCCTGGTGTGGGTTGAACCTCTGTCCATTTTTCGTCCAATGGTATCTGATAGAGGGAGTGAGATCATCGACTATATCCCTGGACATGACACAAACCAGACTAATGGTACATTCCTACAGGGCAATGGACGTGGATATATCAATAATAACATTTAAGATTGAATGCTTTAAGCTTCAGTCAAAAAGAGAGCTTCCCGCTGAGGAGACGTCCCTCACTAGACGTCCCTCACCAGACTCCCCTCACCAGACGCCCCTCATCAGACGTCCTTCACCAGACGTCCTTCACCAGACGTCCTTCACCAGACTCCCCTCATCAGACTCCCCTCACCAGACGTCCCTCACCAGACGACTCTCACCAGACGTCCTTCACCAGACGTCCCTCACCAGACGCCCCTCACCAGACTCCCCTCACCAGACACTCACTCTGGTGCGGGGTTTCCTTTGGCCTCACAATGCAGGGTGAAGTTGTCTTCAAGTGGAAATGCGATGAGGGAGCTTGGCGCCTGCTTTGTGATGGTGGGCGGCTGTTCAACTGCAGTGCAAAAAAATTTAAATGAAAAAGCTCCTCCATACCGCTTTAGAAACAGAATGATATTGTAATACAAATAGAATTATATGTACATGCAAAGACAACAATGACAACATCAGGAGTTGAAGTGGAAAAGGTGCAGGATTATTTTTACATTATGAGGTGATGAAAGATAAAGCTTTTCCTATGTGCTGCAGCCAATTCATTTTAACTTAGAGATTAAAGTTATGTTTATCGACGGTTAGGTTTTTGTACATTTGTACATCTAGAAGCATCTGTTTCAGGTCTAGTTACCCTGTCTAAAGACTGCCAGCCAGCAGCTTACTAGTGTGATGACACACAGCCTCAAAATGACGTAATTGCCTTCACATCGGGGGAACATCTTGACCGAAGTTACGGAAGAAAATAATCATTTTCGGGAGGAGCAGGGGGGCCTCAGATTTTGGTTCCCACTCCCTAGGTGTGAAGTCTGCATTTTCTCCCCAAATTTAATCCAGGGGCTCCACTTTTCTCCCACGGTTCACAGACATGCCGTTATGCTAAACTACGCGTAGTCTGTGAATGTTGGTGTGCGTGTGTCTTGCAGTGGAATGGCACCCTGTCCATCATTTTAGTCCAGCCTTGTTCCCTAAGCTACTGAAGAACTTAGTACCTGATAAAGTATAAAAAAACACATGCACTTTGTTTCAAAGTCAGTGTATTTTTCAGTATTTTGTCATCAGTAATGAAATAAACTAAATAACTGCTTTATTGGTGTGGCAGAAACTACAAAAAAATAAAAATATGTATGTTTTACAACTTTATAGCAAAATTATTAATGAGTCAAAAGAACATTAACAAGCAGTATGTAATCAATGAAATAAGGTCAGGCCTTGCGAGAACAGATACACATGTTGCTGATTTAGAGTTAGACTTCAGTTCAAATGAGTCGGTTTCAGAAAGTTGTGTTAGTGTTTAGCTCAGCTTACTCTCCAGTGGAATTTCCAGGCCGCACACACTGAGGCACACAGTGAAAATGGCAGATACACCCAGAATCCAAGGGGACCCCATGGGACGGCTGCTGATGGGGGTGATGAGGTCTCTGAGAAATGTGACACGTGACGGCACCATCCCACTCACAGAACCTGCAGAAGCAGCAGACACACAGCTGTCAGTGCAAACTGACCCAACAGTGAGTGACATAAGGCCCCTGAAGACTCTTTGTCTCGATGAATCTAATCATGCTCCTTTGCGGCTTTTAATTTGATATTTTACTGTTGAGAAGCAAATGGATTCCACATGAAAAGTCAGATCATATGTAATATGCATTCGCACACATAACTGACATGCAGGTTATCTGACAAATACGTCCCTAGGACAAGGAAAAAAAATCACACCCTAAAACATTCTCGCTTAACCAGCAACCATGAATAGCCTATTAGTAGTAATAATAATAATCACAACTTTTTTTTTTTATTGATCCCCGTGGGGAAGTTCCTTTATTGGGGAAATTCTTTTTCACGCCTCACTCAACTTGCTCATTGTAGAGCAAGCTGTCCGTGAAGGGCTGCCACCCATTGGGGCGCCCAGGGAGCTGGGGGTTAA
>JAABNX020000119.1:29413900-29424238 GCA_015163995.2 Mormyrus lacerda
CTGAGGCTGGGTTTGAACCTGCGACCTTGTGATTACAGACACACAGGCTTAGCCCACTGAGCCACATGCTGCCCCCAGTATGCGACCAACATAGCCCCATGCCTCAAATTCTGAAGCAATATTACTACTTCATCTATTGCCACAACCACCACTACTACTACACCATTACTCATGCTAATACTACTCCTACTACCATACTCTTCCTCCTACTCACACTTCTACTATTACTCCTATTACTATGCTACTAGTATTCTACTGCTGTTACTACTACTACAACAACTAATAATAATAATAATTATCACTATTATTATTATGGGGATAATAATAATAATAATAATAATAATAATGATGAGTCCTACTCGTTCATTAATAATATTGACGTCCTACCTCTTTAGTACAGCAGCCCTAGTGCTATGGACGAGACCAAAAAGAGGAGAGTCACCTCGACTGGCGTTCAGGGCTCACATTTAGATACCATCAGTATACAAGACAAAGAAGCTGGCATGTGTGAGAAGTGAGGGACGGGAACACAGAGCGGTTCACGGGTAGAATTATCGTGCAATGATAAAATGTGACGTGTGATTTTCTGGCTCACGCCCAGCGGTCTGTCCCACCCGGACCACACGGCATGGATGTGCCATGTGTGATGTGGGCTTCTGCAGAAGCAGTGAATCCCAAAGATCCCAACACCCCGACTGACTGGGAGGCCAAGATCATACTGATGAGCGGTTCTTCCATATCTTCATGTTTCTGAACCATTCCAGCTCCATCCAAGAGTAATTAGGTGAAAAACCAAAAAGTGCAGCCTGACTGTTTGGTGTTACGCTAAAAGCAGGCTGCCACATCCCAGCTGTCATCTAGAGGAGTTGTTTATCAAGTAGGGTTGCAGCAATGTGAGATTTTCAAACACGCCAAAGTTATTTCAGTTTAGAGTGAACCAAAGTATACCAAAATACCATATCACTTGACAGCAGCAAATTCAACTAATGTAAATATAAAGTCATATTGCAGATATGGGATATTTGGGTAATAGTGTTGAGCCAAAAACTGTAAATTGACATCCGGAGTGACCACTTAACCATCAGGAGTCTGAGGTCTCTCAGGCACTTTCAAGGTAGTCTGACATGCCTTGACATTTTAAAATATTTTACCCATCTAAAAAACATTTATTCCAACACACTACAAATGCTTTTATCAAGCACAAACTCAACAGCAATAATCCGAGACCATTTAGAATGTCATTCTTTTATTTTTTGTTTAAAGCAACTTTAAACGATCCTACGACAGACATCCTGTGAGAGAATCACGCTTCAATTCACTGACCTTTTCAGAACAACCCATTCCAGGTGCTTGATTTTATATACCTATGGCAATGGGCCTGAATAAAACTCCCAAATTCAATGATTAAGAGGTGTATCCTTATATTTTTGACCACATAATGTATAATTTATTTTTGGCAATGAACCAACCTCTCCCCCAAAGCCCCAGTATTCCACAGCCTGGTGGAAGAGTAGAAACAGTTGTCTATGTCTATGGCCTGTTTCCGGTCCAAGTGAAATCCACAAAAATAGATATAAAGAGACTAATGACAGACATCCACAGGTGATGCCCCTTCTGACGGCTACTAATCTGCCCCATCTATGCAGTCAACACATCACATCCTTTCATGTGGTCCCGGCTCACCAATTTGCCTCATTAGACACGCCGATATGTAAGGCACCTCCCCATTCGGTGCTGAGTCGAAAGAAACATTTCAAAGCATCACGGCAACAGCGGAAATGCACACGTACACAAGAAAACTGACCTTTATATCACCTCCTCAGTGCATTAATTCCGCAAGCCAAAAAGTCAAACGCAAGACCTTCAGAGTTAAACTTTTTTGTCCTGTGCCACCGTGACAAAGGTCGATCTGGACAGTGATCTGACTGCAACAAGATGGTTTATTCAGATCAGGCAACAGCCGTCAGATTCCCTCAGTCACAGCAATGCGCAGCCGCAAAATGCGCTACCTGTGATGTCGAATAAGGGCATTTATAAATGGCTCCAACCAAGGATGAGAAGATAATACTCTGCTAACCTTACTTATCTTGATAATAATATGTCCGAAAACACTGTTTATAAAAGAGGAGTTATATTTTATGTTGTACAATTTATCTGTTATAGTATCATTTATAGCCTGTTCTCTGTTTACTTCATTAAATAATAGGTTTACTCTTTAATGTTTTTAATGCATTTAGTAAAGTTAGGAAATACTAATTACAAATGCCCTGACTAATCATCATGTCAAACATGTTTAATAAACAGAAAACAGCTGTGTTAGTCCACATTACACAGCAATGCCTTAGACCCTTTGGCTCTGTTTGCCTTTTTCTGGCTTCATTGTTAGTTTTTGGATATTGAAAAGAACAGACTGACTATTTTAGGTTAAAATATTTAAGCTTCATGGGCAAAACACTGGGAACATCTTTATTGCTTGTGGGTACTGGCCTGTTCCGACAGTTATGGATCCTTGCTTCTTATAGGTTTAATTCCTATCTTCAAATGCGATTGAACCAGCTAAATGGGTAGCAGTACACACCCATATCATAACACTGCCTCCACCATGTTTAACATGCTTCCAATCATGGGCTGTCCCTTTCTTTCACCATAATTTTCTCTTCCCATCAGTCTGATACACGTTGATCTTGGTTTCATCTTTGCAAAGAACCTTACTCCAGAATTAGGTTTTTAAAAATGTTTTCTGGCAAAGTCTAATCTGGCCTTCCTGTTCTTCAGCGTTACCAGTTTGCATCTAGAGGTAAACCCTCTGTATTCATGAAGGTGTCTCTTGATTGTAGACTTTGACAGTGACACGCCTACCTCCTCAAGAGTGCTCTCGAGTTGGCTACATGTTGTGAAGAGGTGTTTCTTCACCAAGGAAAAAATCGTGCAATCATCCCCCTTCTGTGGTCTCCCAGGCCATTTAGGTTCGCTAAGCTCACCAGCGATTGTTTCATTTTAAGAATGAACCAAATTGTTGGTTTGGGCACTCGTCAAGTTTCAGCTATCGCTGTGATAGGTTTTTTTTTTTTCAGCCTAATGATGGCCTTCTTCACTTGCATTGACACCTCTTTGGAATGATACTGAAGTGCCTGGAGGAAACCTACAAAAACAGAAATCATCCCAATTCCACACACAGCCAGAAGTCTGTGGGGCTGCCCAGTACCCACACAGCTACAGCGCTGTTCCGTGTTAAAGTATAACCTCATCAAGAACAGATCACTTCCCTATTGGCTTGAATTAACTTCATTTTCATGCACGCCTGCATGCAGACATCTTAATTGTTCCACCATCACCTCTGAGTAGGTGAAGAGGCCCAGAAGAGGAGACACTGACGGATGGAGGGCAGGGGCCCAGAGAATAGCGGTGAAACTGGAGCAGGGATGAAGATGGATGACAGAGGATCAACGAGGGAATCCCCCATCAATGTCTGTGGGGATCGACCAATCGTGCCCATGCTTGAAATGTGTGTGTGTGGGTTGCCGTGCACGTGTGCACTCACAAGGCTAGCCCTGGTTCATGGTTTTTGACGATATGTTAGCACTTCCACACAGTAGTGCAGTGGGCTGCTGACAGACAACGTAAAATACAACACAGTTGAACGGCACCCACCCAACTGTCCTGGACAGCCAACATGCAGACTGTCTTCTTCAATCAAAATACTCAAGTCCATGATTCTTGCATGTTGGCACGAGGAGCACAACCACATTTCCTTCTCCTGAATCTAAACCCATAAGTGGCCTTGCTGTGTTTCTGTAATCACCATGAACGTCTTTCATCTGGAAACAGCAGCCCAGGGTATAATGAATGTGGGCCTGTGGAGACGGGTGTCCTCTTCAATTTGAGCTAAAGCAGTCAGGTCTCTGGCAAGTTGTTTGTAGGAATTGACTGCCGCTCCCCTTTTGAACAGACAAAGCTCTGCTACAGTGAGAGAAGTAGAATGGGCTTGACTTATCCTCCTTCATGGCATAAAAAAGCGACAACCCAAGCCAAATATAAGCCAACTCCCAGGCCACAGAGGTGATGCAGAATGAAATCCGACGCTAAATGATTTAGCAATAGACGACATGGTGATGAACACGACCAGGAAGCAGGCTGCCATTGTTTAATTTAGACCAGATATACATATAAATTCTAAAACTTGTTCTCTAAGCTATAACAGGTTATCTAGGCAATATCCATCTAAGCATGTTTGACAAATAGGTGCATAAATCATGCCCTTTCTCAGCACTAGTTGCGTAAATGTAACACTGTATTTGACAAAGCAGAAATACTTACAGTACGTTCAATTGTAAACATTGTGTCAAAAACAAAAAAGTCTTTGTGTAGAAGCATCTCTGAAGAAATTATATTGAAAAACACACTGAATATCTATCTGGCAATCTTTATAGTATTACTATTTTACCTTTTATTTTAGATTATTTTCTATTTTACAAATTTATTATAATTATTTTTTCAGTTTTATTTTCTATTTATTTTGTGTATCCGTTTCATTGTTATAGATTTGCATTGCTTTAGATTTCTTTTCAAAATGGGCAGACCTTTTGATAAGTGTTTCAAAAATTAAAATTTATTCTAATTATAAGCATTGCAGGAAGTTTTCAATCTGCATATAATTATCAGGAACATTTGGCAATTCCATCATCCTTTAACTTAGGAGTGTTCAGCCTGGAACAGCAGCAGGAGGTGCACGGAAAGGTTTTGCAAATTGACGAAATGCTGGTGCAATACAAGAGAAAGAAACAATGAAGTCAGCTCAGTAAGTCTTAGCTACTTATGTGATCATACGTTATTACTGGGGGGGCCTCCAGCTCTGGTCTGTTTCATCTGGGGTCTGAGGTTGAAGAACAGTAGAAACCCTCTGCTTTAAATAACACAATTTGCTGAATTTCTTAGAAAAATTAATTTTGAATTTCATTCCAAATACGTCTATTTTACACTCCCAGTTCTGTTCTGAGAACATTCCTGCTGTGATGATGTGAGAATCTTGAAACTTCACCGACTATAGTTACCATTAAGCACCTTTTCTTTATTTTTTTATTAACATCCTTGCTGCTGTCATGCTGTTATTATCTTATTCAGCAGACATTCTTAGCCCACGTGTTCAAGTCCCTTTGTGTTGCTGTGTTCTTCCCTTTTCTTCACATAATTATGTTATTTCCTCTAAAAAGGACTAAACTGCTGGAAAATCAAGATCTGCAGGCTGTTTAGACTTAATGTCAAACACAAAGGTGACGCGTATGCACACGTCTTAACAGGGTGAGAGGGCCTGCCCCAAAAAGCTAAGCGTCTTTCTTTTTTTTTCAGTCACCATTCTGAAGGCTTCAGTGGCAATTGTGAAGACATGCACAGAGGAATGAAGACAGAGGAATGCCTTATCGATGCCCTTCACAAGTTCAGTCACAAGATGTACCCTCCCCTTGTTTATGTTTTGAGGCCCGGGGCAGGGAGCTAGAAGCTACGGTGAACAGAGTAACCCAGACTTTGAACCTCCCCGGCCTGTTATGTCCAGTATCTGCTATCTGTAATTTGGTATCCGTGACATAAAAAGCATCCTCCGTGCTCATGGACTCCTGCCAGGAGCATTAGCTGGCCGGTGTTACTGAACACAAGGCAGCACTTCAACAATCACTGATATCACTGCTGGCTGTAGATGCAGAAAGCTCGCATCATCATGTGTGTAGGTGCATCAAACACAATTTGCAGCATTCGCCGAGATTCACTGTGAACACCCTAAGTGAAGAGATGCTGTCAGTTTATTTTTGCTTTGATGAAAAACAAACAAAAAATCAGTTTCGGGGCAATGGGGCACCTTTGAAAAATCTAGATCACATAAGAGCACCAGACATGTAGTATAAAAATAGCTTGGAGTGACTGCTGTCTCCATAGCTGCGAGAGGAAAAAGAAGAAGCTGAGCCTTTTCCAATATCACCTTATCAGCTGCTCAGTTCCGCAGATCTGATCAGGACAAACACAAGCCTATAGGATTAAAAGTGCTAAAATTCTTGTTTTACAAATCACCATTGATATCATCTTCCATTAAAAGAAAGGAATCACCACGGAACCTCAAAACAAGCATACAAACACAACACAGAGAAATCAGGATCTTCATCAGAACTTCACTGCATGATAATACAAGCATGCCAATATTAATTACCTAAAAGTATTTTTATGCAGTTTAGGACAAACCATACACATATACATCTTTTCTTTAGTAACCTACAGATATTTAGCCTCCTGCAATACCTTCTGAGAATACTGTATTTTCTATCATTCTCTTTCACTTTACCTTTATACTCCCAAACTTAACCCTATCAAGTGTCTTTGACTCTGCTGTAAAGGGAACTATGCAAAAGTAAATTGAATTGGAAAGGGAGACATTCTAATCATCAAATAAAAGAAAAATATTTATTTTTAATATTAATAAGATTTCAGAACATTAACCCAAAACCCAATAATTAAATGTGTGGAATCAGAATACTCCCTCAGTTCGTACTCCCTCAGCTATATGAAAAATGAGAGCAACTTATTTATTATTGTCGCGTATTAATCGCTCTTCTGATTTACTTTCATACTGGACGAACTCTGTTGCTATTTTGAGGCTTACAAGGGAAAGACTTTTCCTTCAAATGACATAAAGGTCACACTGTCCCTGCGGTATTAGGACACATCAAACCAGCTAGCAACATTTTGCCGAACAGCATCTTAGTGAGAGAGTAATAACATTCTGTTTGATAGAAGTCCAATAATTTCTGCTTTTTAATCTTTTCACTAGTTAAGATCTTGTTTTCTGGAGGGATGTGACAAACATTTGTTTTTCATCAATATCAGTACTGTATGCTATGTATTGCGACAGGGTATTCAGCTGAGCTGAGATTAGAATTTAGAGATTAATTGTCATTGTTGACACACCACAACAACAAAATGTGTCCTCTGCATTTAACTCATATGTGCCAATGTGACATAGCAGGGGGCAGCTAATTCAGCACCGGGGGAGCAGTGCTTGGGGACGGTACCTCAGTGATGCCTTGCCGGTCAGGGATTCGAACCTGCAATCTTTGTATTACAAGCACACTTCCCTAACCACTAAACCACCACTGCCCACACCACATCAGGTATGGATGGTATCGAATTTTTCATATTGTACATACGTTTTGCCTTGGAATATGGTATTTTCAAAAGCCATTCTGTTTTGCAGTACTGTTCCATCACTTTGGATTCTTGTTGTTCGGGGTGGTGTGCTCATATACAGACATTATCAATATGTTTCACTAAAACAATTTCATTTCGTCGCAGTAAACAATGTTTAGCATGCTTTGCAGTTTTAACGATTGATCATCGATAGTTTATTGCCTATCCTCTTGCATGAGCTCTGCATGCACTCTCCAAGCCAATCCTAATCATTTTTCTCCTTGCACTCAGACTCACTCGAAAACAGTATGGTGCATATGTGAGAATTTTTACAAAAATGAGTGAGGTTGAGAAAAATGAATCTTACGCATGTTAAACACTCCTGGCTCAGGCATGCAGTCCAGACTTGCCATTTTATTGACGACTACAAGAATAAACTTGTTTATGTATGTTTACGTTTGGCCCCTTTCCTCTCAGAATTTCCCCAGAAAATGTTTGTCATACAGAGGTGTATTTTGCCACAGGGGAATTTCACATATTGTAAAAATAATTACTATCTACTGCGCATCTCACAACTAGTTGCTATTTTCCTACTTACATCATAATTGTAACTCATTTTAACTTTAGGTGGAGTAATGCTGTGATTTGACTATTGTCCTTATGCCTTAAGGCAGACATGTTAGAGCCCTGACAAAAACCACTCTCAGATCTTGGCATCAGGATCACAGTTCTTTAACACTTACAATTTCAGGGGACACATACCTTAAATGTGGCATCTAAGAAGCTGTATGCAGTCATCTTATGACCTATTAATCTACTGAATAACTTCTATTTATTTCCCAAAAACATTTAGAGAGAGCACGAGTTTCTCTCTGATACAAGCAAGACTGACAGCTTCTACCCACCTCCGGCTAAATCCTGAATTCCATATTAAATATACTTTGATATACCTATTATTGACATCTGGCAAATGTCCTTAGAGCGCTATTTTGCTTTTCAGATACATACAACTGATCTTTTTTTTTATCTTTTTCTTCACAATATGTATTAGCATGTAATTTCAGGACACATTTGAATGATATGAAATGGCTGCCCAATATGTGACCTAAGTCACAGCATTACATCGTTCAGTTCTCTACACTGTACATTATAGTAGCATTTTTCATAAAATGTGTGTGGGGTTATGGGAACAACTGATCATTTCAATATTTTTGAATGCAGATGATCTGAATTGCATCTGGTGTCTGCATTTTTTCTTACATTACATTATCTTTTCTTATATGATTGATTATTGCAGTTTTCAAAAATATATTTGTTCTTCTTGAGCAGCATGCACGGAATAGCCCAGTCCAAGCCTCCTTATTCTTTAAAAAGGCAGTTTTTCTGACCTCTGACAAAGCGATGATTTTACTGAGAAAATCCTCAGCAATATTTACTCTTGTATGACAACTACACTAACATTCAAGAATTTAAACTACATGAAAATAGAATGTCAAAACACTATGATGAAGAAAGTTGGGGTGGGAAAGTGCTATTAATGTTACATCTCAGCTGAACGTGATTTGGTGAGTAATAGTCTGACGGAACTCACAAGCAATAAAGCAGAAACTGATGCAGATATGCAGAACATTGATACCAGGTCTATGCGGCATAACCATAATTCACTACTCAAATTTCACCAAAAGCTTGAAAAATGTTTTGGTCAACATCCCTGAGTAGTTGTGCTGGGTAATATTTATATATAATGTTTATATATAAAAAATATGCGCGCGCACACACACACGCACACACACGCCTAAAAACCACTGTGCTACTGTAGTTATTCAGCCAAAACCCCTGGAGGTGTTAAAAGCACATAAGGTTAAAACGACAGACAGAGTCCCACTTTGAAAAGAAAATCAACAACAATGCACATATCTAATGAAATTCCAACATTACATAAATCAAACACCAGGTCTTGTAAGTGAAACAGCTGCATCATGCAGCAACAGTAGTACACTACTGTATAGCGTGAGTCCTATCTTAAATACCAGGTAACAGGTATCTTCTCACCTGTGCTCATCCCTCCAGCTACAGGATCTTAATTCATTCTCATCTCAACGTTCCGTCATTATTTTCCGTCTGACGATTATGTACATGCAGCCATTAATGTTATACTGGAAATCTCAATGCTAAGGCTCCGTCATCCCACTTTGCTGACAGAACTGTAGCCTGTAGTTCGCAGTAAATAAGTCTCAAAATGTAGCCAAACAGAAGCGCATGCATGCTCGAGTGCCAATGAAGAGAACAAAAAATGTGAAGCATCTCAGATTTCAAAAACAAGACTAGAGCTGAACAAAATATTACACAGATGCTGTTACAACATATGGGTTTAATTATGCCGCTCTTCTCCTCTTGCTCAGTTTTCAGGTGGGCATTATTGACAAACAAAATCCAATATACTGTTAAATTTTAATTGACCATTTCAATGCCTTAACCAATGGTGTAGGGGAGATTTTAGTATTGGGGGAGGGACTTTAGTTGCATAGGTCTTAATATTGGGGGGGATGAATAAAGCCAAATACTGCAGACCCATCCCTCTGCCGCCAACCCCCGCCCCCCAAATCCTACGCTCCTGATCTTAATGTATTTTCACTGTCACCTGACTGTTTAACAACATAGCATACCTGGAAAAATAAACTACAGCTGGCATAAATCAGTTATTATATATACTGTATGGACAGGAGATTATGGAGTCCAATCTGGACGCTGCCTCCAGTCACCGTCATGGACATGATGTTTATAATTTGTTTGGAGTTAGCTGGTATACTTGCCAACAGTTAAAAAATGACAAGTCACTGAAATCTTACAATACAGTAAGTTTACAAACAATTGGGTGCATAACTTAGAGGTACGCAAATCAGATGACTGCAATAATTCCATTATCAGAACCAAGGTAACGTTTTGTTTGCTTTTCACTGCGAATGAGTGAACATGTGTCAGAACCAAGGTAACGTTATGTTTGATACTCACTGCGAATGAGTGAACATGTGTCAGAACCAAGGTAACGTTATGTTTGATTCTCACTGCGAATGAGTGAACATGTGTCAGAACCAAGGTAACGTTATGTTTGCTTCTCACTGCGAATGAGTGAACATGTGTCAGAACCAAGGTAACGTTATGTTTGAT
>JAABNX020000119.1:29431053-29444802 GCA_015163995.2 Mormyrus lacerda
AAGAAAGAAAGAAAGAAAGAAAGAAAGAAAGAAAGAATCACAAAACCTTAGAGGGTTTGTTAAGCATGCGGACGTTCAGCATGCAAAAATCAGCAAAGCATAACCCAGACAGAGATGGAGGTCCTTTCTATGCACTGAAATCGTAGAACTCCACTCAGCTACTGCAAATTCGCAACAAATAAAGAGAAAATTCTGACTCTTCCTTCAGGGTATCACATTAAGAAGCAGGTGATTAACAGAAAGCTTTTCAAGCTACACAGAAATTCTCCATTATCATTATACCCCCAAGAGGAAAATTAAGATTGACATGTTATTCAGAGAAATCATGAGACAGAAATTGTTTAGAAGTGTAATTCCTTTAAGAGATCTGTGTGACCTGTTCTTTTTGGACATAGTCCAGTTTCTTCTTGTCAAGTCCTAAGATGACACAGCAATGCAGTTGCTAATCAAGATTGACATAAACATTCTTAACTATAAATTTGTTTTTACAAAAAACACAATGTAGTGTTAACTTTTGCACAATGAATGCAAAGAGTAATTTCTACTTGAATAATATTTGCAATTGCCCAACCAATGAAAAAGATGAAATAAATTAGACAAATGTTCGAACTTTGAAGTGCTGATCCAGGAGACTACACCTACCAAAATACCTATTGTTGTCTCTTGTCCTGGGAATCTATGAAGGATTGTTTATCAGCAACGTGTTCAGGGCAACAGCGCTGTCTAAACATGAATAAAGCGGAGCAGAGGAATTCTCACGATTATGCCACAACATGCAATTAAATATAAATCACTTACCGTAAATGTCAAGATGCTGAAATCTGCTGAATAGGTTTGTCAATATGTGCAGTACCCTGTGAACCCAACCCCTCCCCTTTGAGGTGTATCTGCTTATGTCGGACAGCCAGAGGATAGGGCAACGAAGAGGAAAACAGCTGTGATTAAACATGGAAAACTGTTCACGCACCAGTTTCCTTGAAGATGTGGATTTGATGGGAACCATCATTGTTTGCTTTTTAAAATCAGGAATTCTGTCCACCTGCCACGTCATGAACGTGCCTGCTGTACCTTTCTGTGTTTGCGTTCCTGGTCCTTATAAAGCAGGGGTGGGGAACCTGATCCATGGAGAGGGTTTCTGTGACGACCTCACAACCTGCCAATAATAAAGCAGAGGTTCTCAGCTCCAGTCCTGGGGCTCCACTGTTATTGGCTGATTGGGAGGGCATCCCAAAAACCTGCACCCATCCCAAAAACCGGCCCTCCATGGAACAGGTTCCCCACCCCTGTTATAAAGTATAAATAACTAATAAAAATAATGATCTCCTTAAGCTACTAGTGAAGCAGCCAGTTTCGCTTCTCAGTCTGCATCCATTTGAAGAAATATTGGGCTTTAATATTCATTCAAGCAGTTAGTCACTCATCACAAGCAGGTTATTCTTCATTTCTGGCTTATCTATATCACTGATTGTTGGTTTGTTCAGGGGACAAGTGTGAAAGAGACAGGGACAGGGTGGGAGGTGGGGGGAAGGAAACTAGAGAGCACCCTTGCTCGACGTTTTCTTCTCTGTTTTCATTTAAGTGAGAAGATTTGCCCCTGGAATGTGCCCAGGCTGCAGAGTGCACACAAGGCCAAATAGACAGGAAGCACTGTGCTGAGGTGGGGCTCTTAGTAAGCATGTCCCAGTTCAGTGAGAGGATGATTTCCCCAGCGAAAAGAGGCAGGCTTATCAGAGTGTCCTTCCCATACGGAGCAGGGAGCGCTGGCTCGCTAGTTCTCTGGCCTAATCAGCTTGCTGCCCACATGCTTTTGGCGGATATGAAAGCTGTGTGGGTGACGGTCCAGAACTTGCTGTTACCTAATGTGATATAATATTAAAAATATAGCAAAATCCATAGTATGATATTAGAAATGAGTGGTGTTCTGTTCTTTTGATGGGCAGCTAGGAGGGCTGTGTTGATACAGAGCTGGAAATCTGGAACATGATGGGCTAGAAGTAAAACACACATCAGGAAAATGCAAAAAAAAATAAAAAATCAAAACCAGGTATAATGATACCACATAAATGTACAGTGCCAGTAAAAAGTTTGGACACGCCAATCTGTCTGCAAAGGAGAACAGAGTTGCATCATATGTCCTGGCCACCTGATCTTAACCCCTGTAGAAATGGTTTTGTAGGGGTTTGACTGGAGAGTGAAGGAAAAGCGGCCAATGAGTGCTCAGCATATATGTGGGACCTCATTTAGGACGGCTGATAAAGTATCCCAGGAGGTCACCTCATGGAACTGGTGTTGAGAAGAAAGTAAGATCAGCCAGTCCCTGGCCAATTAGGGTTAAGGGCCTTGCTGCAGACGAGCTTCTGAGAAAAGCTTTTGTACAATGTTTTGTCTTTTTAATTTTTTTCTTTTTCTTAAATGTTTTTGTGTTTTCTTAAAGCACTCTCTTTTGCTCAAAGGCGATTCCGGGCTAGGTCACTTATCAGGTAGAATCCAGATGAATGAAATAAACGGTTGTGGATGAGCTTATGGAACTTGCTCAACACTGACTTCCAACGCCAAGGATAAAATACATTCGCAAAGGTCACTCGCGCTCTTTCTGGTGTTAAATCGTATCTCTCACATGCCCTTAAAAAGCCACTTATGAGCCTTCCAGCAGTGACACGGTGACAGAGACCAGGCGTTCTCAGACATACAGGGGGAAACCATCAAGCTGACAAGGAGCCAGAGCAGGACTATGAAAACCATCCCTGCCTCATCTCCTTCTAGTTAAAAGACGCATTTCTCCAAGACCCCTGCTCTGAATAATTGTTCTTCTTTTCTTTTTATATTCAAATCCAGCTCGACTGGACTGGGAAATTAGAAAGGAAGGATTCAGGATAATGGGAGTCTAATGGTCACATTTAAGCATAGTGGTTCTGAAGCTTGCAGTCTTTTGTTATTATTTTACAAAGTACAGCCCAGTAATTTCCCACTCTTTTCTGTTCTTACATATGCATGATGAAGTTATGTGTCAGTTATTTATAAATTATAAAATAAAATAAATAAATAACCTACAAGATAAAAATCAATAAAGCCATGTGGAAGTTACCCATGCTCCAACCACTATTCTAATGCAGGGTCACAGAGTGGTACGGAGCCTATTCCAGCCGTCGCAGGGCACAGGGCAGAGGCACAACCTGGGTATGATGCCAGGCCATCACAGGGCAGAGGGTGGGGGCACACCCTGGACATGCCAGTCCATCACAGGGCACAGAAATACATGCAAACACGTAATATTGGCAATTTATAAGCATCAGTTCACCAAACTGCAATTCTTTGCCTCAGGAATCGTTCATACTGTTGGAAACCAAAATGCCACAGGGAAATAGGGAAACTCCACACAGAACAAATGTGAGGTGACAGAAGAACCACCGTCACACCATGTGTAAAATTCATACTTTATTAAAAATTACTTTATTCATTAGAATAATATTTGCTTACTTTTTGTTTATAAAAATCCCCATTATCTTATCCAGTATGTGTCATGCAGGTTCCCTGTATAACTCGCTATGGAAGATGGATGGATGAATTTACGAATATACAACTATTAACAGTGAAAACCAATGACGTGCAATTCACTGAACCAGCACTGTGTGGCCTGTACACCAAGCCGAGAAAATCCCACCTTGGCCAGAGTCACGTAGGAAAACACTGGGCATCCGTCTTTGCCTGTATCGGGGTCAATGACGCGACGCTAATTTCTGTGTGCCCATACAGTATGGATTTTAAAAGCTTTAAAATTTGAGAATAGTCTTTCAAATTACTTGCATACATAATTTTTTTTGCTGACATAGTCTAAATGTTCTGCTTTTAATAAGCTTTAGAGAATATTTTACAGATGATGGCAAAAACGTAAATGTGGTGTAACCATTAAAACTTCATACCTAATACTTAAACTGAAATTCTCAGCATAACGATAGTTTGACACCTGCTACAGTAGTTTGCCATAATCTTACATTAGAACTATTTAATAGAAAATAAAATGAACAGAACACGATTGCGCTGATTATTATAACTAATTTGGGGATTCACGTTACTCAGCGCCACGGTGCTGTGACCACCATGCAAGGAGCCCCCATGCTCATATATACAGCCATGGAAATAAAAAATGAACAGACCACACCACAATTTTTTGTTACATTCGTATTTCAATTTATGGGTGTGCGCCAGTGAGAAATATATATATGTATATACTTTGCAAGCTGCAGCCTGGTTCTTCCCTGTTTCTCATTAATGAAGGGCTTCTTCCGTGCTTTATGGGACTTCAGTCCTGCTTCTAGCAGTGCATTTAGTTTCCCATCCTCTTGAAGGTCACTTGAGGTCATCCCCGATACATGGGAAACTGTTGGATAACTTAACAGTCATCTCTGGCATTAGAAAGTCGCTTCCACCATTCATCTGGCCGGTTCCCGGTGTCTCCCGCTTCACTTTATTGTTCTGTACTGCTGTCTTAGAAATTTTGAACCTGGAAGCATCCTGCTGTTCAGCATAGCCTTCTGCTAGCAGAACCACGATTAAACCAGGATTTAAAAATGCAGATTTGTTTTAAAATATATAAAAGTATCTTAGTTTTTGTATGTGATTTTATAATGTATCAGAATCAAAGGGCCTAAAACTCCAATAATACAGATGTCACTTTCAAGCAAGGAAAAAGTGACTGATCATAGAGCAAGGATGAACACTGATCCTGCTGCACGCGCGCGCACACACACACACACACACACGCACGCACGCACACACACAGTGTCGTGTAATTATTTTTTTTCAGGGACCGCTCATTCATTTCTATGGGAATGACAACCTTAACCCTAACCCAGCTCTAACCTTATTTAACCATAAGTGACCAAACAGAGTACAAGACTTTTTGCATTTTTTTGTTTTTTCATTGCAGCCATGGATTTTTATAAAATAAAAATGCCTTATGGGGACATTTGGTTGTGGGGACATTTGGTAAGGTATACCTGGACCACACACACGGACACACATACGCACGTATTCTGGTGTGATCCATCTACAACAGATTTCTGCAACCTACCAGAAAACCTCTTCTCGACATCTACTGATTGTCAGCAGGTTTATTCTGGACAGATATGAAAGTAAGTCTTTCGTAGGATAGATCACACAGGTGAAGGGTGAAGAAGTGCAGAAGAATGTTTTCACCTGGCATCAAGCACCTGATCTCCTGTTCTATTCTATTATGAGTCCGATGTTCTGCACATAAATCTCTAAGCCAGACCCTTTGATCTGGCGTCATTCAAAATTCATGATGGATGACTGGAAACATTCACAAGCACGAACAGCCTGAAAAGTCTATTCTGTCACGCTGGCACGCTTCTGTAGACAGGAAAAGGACTTACCAGGAAACATGTCAAAGCACACACGTGACCTTAAACACACGTGCTCGTCCCTCTTGTCCTGCCCCCAAACACACACACACACACACACACATAACTTTAGAAGACGTTTTTTTTTTGCCATGATTTGCTGTTGCTAGATAGTTTCTGAACTGAATTTCGACAAAAGACATGAATTCACAAGTCTTGCTGATAGATGTTTTTCTACATTGAAATAAAAGTTCAGGTGACCTTGTTGACTGTCATGCTTGATTTTCAGTGTCACTTTCTTCAACAAACAACGGCCTTTGACTGTAAAAGCAACATGGTAAGGTGGTGCAACCAGTTTGTTTCAACTGGGCTAACCAGTATTTCTCATGAAATATGATTTTTTTAAAACTATTGAATAATTTGTCAAAGGTAATATAGAAAACTGGTGTTTTCAGCATATGTCCCGCTCAATATCGCAAAAATGATACAATTTTTCTACTTATAGAGACAATCCTAATAAAATCTGTTTAGATGATGATCGTGTGTCAGTGATCACTGTGGGGAAATTCTCTTTTTCTACACCTTCCTCTTGCTCCCTGGAGGTTAGAGCAAGCTTGGCAGTGAAGGGCAGCCACACACTGCAGCACCCAGTGACCTGGGGATTAAGGGCTTTGCACTGCGTCTGGGCTCAAAGCAGCGACGTCCTGATCACAAACACAGAGGCTCAGCCCACTGAGCCGCACGCTGCCCCCACGGATACTGTCACATGACATTTAACTAATTATTTTAATGCGCACACTTACCTACACTCTAGGTTGATCAAATATTTAACATTTTTCTCTTTTTTTTAGTTACACCATTTCCAGTTTCAGGCACATGTAACCTTTCAAAAAAAAATTGCAAATGTCAGTTCAAATTACATTAAGCCAGCATGAATACGAAATGTACATTTTAACAAATCTGATATGTGCCTTTAAAACAAGCTTTTAAAGGATTTTTGCATTGCTCATCTTGCCAGCCCTTATTTGTCACTGACCCAATTATGGCATCAGAAGACAATCTGTACCTTCTGCAGTGGGATGGTAACCAAAGCAAGTGCTGGGCAAATCATCTTAAGACCTTTCAAAAGCAACAATGTCAGAAGTAATGACAGCACAACGGCATAAAGACATGATGTTGCCCGGTTCAACTCTGGACGGAGCTGCTTATACCAGCATTGCGATAATAAATCAGAAATTCCTAAAAGTACCTGAAGTACGTTCAGATGAACGTACTTGTCTAGAGTCAAGTGAGGTGCATTGTAGGTTGACAGAACTGTAGATGTCTATTTAGACTTGGATTCGTTCACTAATCCTAATGTCCATTTAGAGATCATAAAATAATCTTTCCAGTGATAGGTAAACGTTAAACATTGGCCCAATATGCAACTCAATTCCTGTCATTGAGTAATCTGGGTAATGTACAATGCATTAGACATGCATCAATAGAGCTGCATACAGTCAATAATTAACTTATTTTCCCAAAGCTTTAATTAGCCCGACATAATTACTGAAATTATTCAAAGGCTAAAGCAATTAACTTTGACTTTATGAGTAAGTCATGCAAGAACATCAGCCCTACATACATTAAATCACTGTTAAAAGTGTCTTTACATTTAAATGCAAGTTCCCAGACACAGACTTCTATCCTAACCATAATTCAGCAGTTTAGATCAGGGGGTGTTGCTAAACCCAGATTGGGGGGGGACACACATGCCCTGGTAAATGCTATTATATCCCCCAAAATCACAGAAAACAAGTAAGCAGAATAATTAAGCCTTTTTTCATTTTAATCTTGGCTGCTGAGTTAAAGTACACAAGCATTAGGAATAGCCAATCCCAGCCACTACATTTCCCATAATGCCCCTCTATCCTATTATAAAAGAAGACATAGGCAGTATGAAAACTAGCCTCTATGAAGATGGACAAGTCCAAATATTCAACAGGAGTTAAACTACATAGCAGAAAAAGTAATGCTAACACAAACACTAATGCTAGCTAGGTAGCTTTACAGCTAGGCCTAGTCAAGAGGCTCACCATTACAAAACGTACATTAACCCATTAAATCTAAAGAATTACTTAAGTTAGCATCAAAAATATCACTAGACATTTTAACATACTCTTTTTATTTATGTAGTAAATTGCACAAAAAAATGTGAGAGACTGGATTTTTTTAAGTTTATTTGCATCTATAAATGGGGTCTAGCTACTCTCAAAGGCAGGCTATGGAAAGGTTAATATGTGGAGGCCATGTGTTAAACATTTTTCAAACACCACAAGACGACTTATTTCTTGTACATAAAGACATTATATTCACGTTAACAAGCCTAAATCTCCAGTGATTAAACTTTCCTGTTTCGCTTCTGCTATGTGTGGAATTTTAAATAACACTACTTAGAGTTAAATATATTATCAGTGGATTGATTTACTGCTGTTATTCACCTGGCTGGCATTATGTGGACAGTTACAAAAAGTTGATCAACACCTTTCAGACCAATCATATTCGAAAAGGGTGTCATCATCGCAAAGAGATTGGGGCAGCGATTACACTGGCTACAAGCATTTTGGATGCAGTTTTGGTTAATGATGCTGTGAATAGTAAACAGAATAAACACAGTGAGAGAGGATTACCTATATTTCAATTTTTCATTGTTGTAATCCATGACAGTGTGACTTTAGTTAGGCAGATGAGCTGCTGCTTCTTGTGTAATATATACACATTCACATAAAAATAGATTTAAAAGTTATTAAAGTTATGCATGTAGTGCATATACGTTATATGACTAGCGAACTAAGAACAACTGGGCTGTGCTCCCTTAATTTTGTGTGCCCCAGTACAACCTACAACCTAAAAACAGCCCAGCTTCAGCATGTAATAAAACTGGGCATGGCACAATATCTGAGACTAAGATCTCTAAATGTTAAAGCGTGTAATGGCAGAGGTACGAATAAAGAAAGGTTGGATTGTTTGAGTGACCTTTCTTTAAAGACCACACCCTTCCGCAGAGCGAAGGAAAAGAGATGTGAACACACATACTTCTCAAGCTCAGTGCTCAGAATCACTTGCCCTGTCATGTTTTGGAGGAGATAGACGGCGTGTGAAAGTCCTTCAAGAACCGGTGCTTGCGTACCATAATGAGAATAATATCCTAATATAATAATGCCTAAGAATTACATATAGTTAAAATATAAAATGGAAGTCTAGGGTTCTCTATAAGAACTCAACCCCTCATCTATGGTGGGATGCAGATTGTGGTGCAGCGACTGAGGCTTCAGAAACTTACAAAGGCAGAAATATGAGTGGACTGCCGGAGGAATTTTTGACTTAACTCGTCCACAGTGCCCAGAGGCAGCATAGTCAGGTGAACGCGATCCAGCCGACCTGCTATCGCTTGCCCCGAAAACAACATGCCTGTCGATATTGACTCAGCAGTCAAGCCTTCTGAAGAAGCTTCTCTTCGCTTTACTCAGTGGCCAGTTAATCAGGAAGACCTGCTTGTTAGCACAGGGTGGCTCTTCAAACAACAAATCGTGTGGCTGCAATCAAATATACAGAGCAATACTGCCGAGGTTGAAAGACTCCGTTTCTGCATAGCTAAGTATTATGGCTAAGGTGTGTGATCTGAATGATGTTTAATGTTCGGTCATACGGGGTGGTTTTCAGCACAATGTTTGGAGTTTACTGAGAATCCTTAAATAAAGAGTCAGCAGCATCCAGTTATGTGGGCAAAAACACCTTGTTAGTGAAGGAGTTCAGAAGAGGATGGGCAGACTTGTTAAAGCTAACAGGAAGGCCACAAGGGTAAGACAGCAGCTTAGCACAAGTGTGCCAAGGCTCTCTGAACACACAATTCAGCTACCCCCAAGAAGCTTCTGAGGGCAAAACAAGTCCAATCTAGTACTAGTTATATGCACCTAATAAAGTGGTCAAAGTGTACATATGTACTGCATATGTCAGCACAGCTGGATCCTCTGTATATGCAAGATAATGGATGCTAGCTTACATCACGAGTTACACTCAACATTTAACACGCATTCTAATCTACATGACAGAGTTCAGATCCAGATATATTGTCTGAAGTACAAATCTGCATTTTGGGTTGCTCACTTTGTCACTTTGCAAGCAAATTTAAAGCAGTAATTTAATACCCTTCTCTGTTCCATTTTCACTGGACCACTTGTGCTTTTCTAGTAAAAAGGTTTGTGCAACTATTTTCTGACACTCCTTGAATATCTGTCGCTGCAATCTTCTCTGTGAGATTACGTTATGTGAAAGAAAAAAAATGTCCGTTATATGTTTATTTTAGCGGGTTGAGTGTGAACAAATACTTCAAAATATTTGTGACTTATCAAGGCCTTGCAGCAATTGTTCAGTACGTCCCTGACAGCCAGATAATCAACTGTGACCTCTAAACACCCTGTGCATTAACTCCAGTTGATATCAGACAAATACACATTCCCTCTATCATCAAGCTACCCATCCTTTTCCAGCAGACCACCTACTGAGTGAAGGATGCAGTGATATACACAGGTCATCTCGCTGCACGCTCCACCTCACTGTTCGGATCATTTTATATGGTAAAGATACTGCGAATGCTGCATGGCTGCAGGGGCACCTCGGGGTAATGTTTGCATATTATACAGATAATGAAAGGTGGGATCGTGTGAACAAGCCTGAGAACCAGAACCACAGAAAGAAGTAGGGCATATTTCAACATCTTCGAGATTCTGCAAATGCAAAGATAGAGTGGCACACGGCCCTGATGATTCAGACGGCTTGGCAGCCGGGCTGAGAGCAGCAGACCTCCCCCTCCCGTTCCGAGCTCGCGGTTCACGGTAAAGGAGCTGTGACCTAATTCTCAGTAAATCGTTGGAGGGCAAAGCAACGGATCGTGTCCTGACGATCCGATAGCCTGGCTGCCAGGTGCCGGGAACATACAAACACATAGCAAAACTATTATTACAAAGAACGGGGAAGATATCAGTGGCCTCCCTGAATGTCTACCCTACATCTGCTACAGTTCCAATAAGCACGTCGTATTTTTTTGCACAATGACGACTTTATTAATGGTAATTGTCATTGCCTTTGAGTCATAGCTGAGGATAAACTTTATTCATAATTTAATTTGGGCTGGGGTTTTATCGATTAACATTTGTTATAAGTATTACTGCAGTGTGTTCCACACATGTAACCATTGGCACAAAAGGCATGGGTTATTGGAAAAAGGTAAGACTTGCTTTGGTACAAAGAGTGGATAAGAAGAGAGAATATGGACTATTTGCGAAGTAGTGTGTAGACATGCTCAATAAAAATACTAAGAAGGAAAGATGGTGGACAGCCATTTACATAATATATAAGATGGCCTGACTCTAAATTTAAGAAGTTCGGATATGCTTACGGCAGCCGATGCCCCTTCGTCTGCCCCTGGCGCTAAGGCTAATTTTGAATTTTTGCATACGTTCATTTCATTCTGTTCATGCCACATCGGTTCACAATTGTGTCTACCACTCTGGCGGTATAGTGTGAAAAATATGACACATACTGTATGTAATGCTAGTGTAGTATGTTTGTGGCATTTTCTTCTTCTGTTAGGATACTTTTTGCCAGTTCACTTTGTGTACAGTGAAATAACCGATAGCCCATCACTACTTCAGTATGCAAGGAAAGCTGGCTAGCTTGATGTCATAAAGAAGGAATAGTCCATTATAGCCCAGGTGGGGGTGGGGGGCAACTTTGTCTATCCTGAAAAACTGGTGTTAAACATGTAAATAACAGACATGATGCTATAATTGAAATGATCATATTATCTGATATCCATAAATGTAACTTCTGGTACTGTAAATGTGCCTTTGTGGGCCTCTAGCTCTCGGGGGGTGGGGGGGGGGGGTTGAGTGGCTGCCTCCACTCCGGTCCAGGCAACCTAGACTCTGCACATATCTTGCTTGCTTTAGTTTTTTAAAATGTGTCACTGAATGACAATTTAAAAAGTATGATGTCTAGTAGAGTCATAGATTTTAGCCTTGGTGTAAAGTCTATAAATAGACTCTGGTGGTGGGATGTAACACCCTTCATTCAAAAGAAACTCCAACACTTGGTGTTTTGTTCTTGCTGATAGAAAAGACATCTCAAATACCATTTCATAATCAACCATAAGTGTTTACCTCAGTTGAATACTGGTGACCAGGGCTACCATAGCAAATGGGTTACATTTTTTTACTACCCATGCTTTGTGAAAGGAGTGACAGACATCCTGAAAGGTCTTACATATAGCAGAATAAAATGCTCTGTCAGGGGATGAATGTCATCGCGCAACATGTCTTTGAGCGCCACATACCGCTCCCTCTGGGGGGACAGTTGAACATAACCAGGGCAATTAAAATGCATCCCATACCATGTAAAACCCCCAGAACCATACAACGCCTGTACTTTCATATGTTTGTTAAGCAATTTCATCTCAATTTTTTTTCCCCATTGCATAGTAGGCCATTGCTAAGGGAATTGTTTGATATAGTAAAGAGTTTACAGACTGTGTCTTGATCATATCTTTTTGCAAAGTTTGTCTACTTTGCCTCAAACCAAAACATGGACACTGTGGACAAAAAAAAACCCTGTTTCATCTATGGTTGTTTCAGTTTCACAACACGATTCATGCCTTTCTCTGTTTTTCACCCACACTTGGTGCCGCTATCACTTAAGCCGCGGCTCTTCCTGAAACATCAACACATTGAGGTGTCTTCATCACTGCCGTTCCTCTCAGACACACACCTACAGTCACCCCTCTCAGAGAAATGCTACTGTAAGAATGATACTTGGTCTGCTATGTAGCAAATATCACCAAATTCATTTGGTTTGCTTAACTAATTTACACCACATTTTTTACATAGCTAAGACCATGTATTGTGAGATAGGACCTGCTGGTTTCTGAATCATGGCTCCAGGGCTTACATAAAGAGCATGTGTAATATTTTGAGGATTCTCCCAGGTGTTTAAACTTTATTTATCTTCTCTTCCACAATTACGTAGTTTCCTGTACACCACAGTCAAGAGCTCCGCATCAATATGCCATTTAGCCTGACGTCTAACAGAGTAGTTCTGATCAACATCTCAGTTTAGGCTAAGTAATAAATCATTGAGTTTATCCTATCCAGCATGAACGCTGTACTGACTATAAATATGCAAATCTTATAGGTACATCTGAAAATGTATATACTGAATGCCGTATCAAGTGTTTACATTTAGCAGCTATTGGTGAAGCACATCAGCTGAATAAATGAACGTGTGTGATTGTGAATAATTTCCATTTGCAAATTGACTACACCCTAGAGCACTGATTTCCAACACATGGCTTCCTCTCAGCTCCCACTGCCCTAGAGTCACTATGCTCTTTCCCATCCACTGGACATCTTGCTAGCTTGGTTAAGATAATTGCTATACCCACTTGTTCCATTCACGGCTATGGGGGGTCTGGAGCCTATTCCAAAAGCCGCAGGCGAAAAGCAGGGAACAACTCAGGATAGGGCACTAACCTATTACAAGGCACACTCACCATTCACACCTACTGGCAATTCTGTGACTCCACTTCACCTCAGCATGTTTTTGGACTGGGTGGAGAAATGAGAACAGCACAAGGAAACCCCACGATGGCACAAGGAGAACATGCAAACGCCACATACACACCGCCATGGCGGAGACTCAAACCCGAGTCCCAGAGGGGTGAGGTAACGGCACTATCCACTATGCTGTCACCAGCCAATTGGGCCATTACCATCTACCATTATATACTAATTAACAAACTTGCATGTCCTGCACTTATACATATTCATATGTCGTAAAGTTGCATATGTACAGCTAATAAAAAAAACTGACTTCTTCACAGGATTTAAAGCAAAACAAAATATGCAATTTGCCTACCTTTCTCCTCTTTGCAATCCTGTTGCCTAGGGTTTTCTCTGATATCTCTGCTCTATGCCTGTTTTCCTAATAATTTAGAGAACTCTGCTTGAGGAAAATGTTAACCGATGGTATTTATACAGCCGTAATCGTAAATTTCTCTTAACGTGTATCCTGACTTTTCCAATATAGATAACATCGTGATGCGCCGTTGCCTTTCCTGCGCTTTCCTTTGCCAACTTACTTATCATTTATCAGTTTCTTAAATATTAGCTTATTTGGTTTGCAGGTTGGTTTCTGTTAGGGTTACGGTCATGGAATTAAAGAGGCACACATATTATTATTAAGCATGAGTTGAGTTTGTGGTTTAAGATCCTGCTATTTCAAAAAACAGCCGCAGTTTCATTAATTAACCCACATTTCGTAAACAAATCAATGAATGACGAAACAAACAACAGAC
>JAABNX020000119.1:29493379-29513125 GCA_015163995.2 Mormyrus lacerda
CACTTCTCCACCACAGAGTGCTCTCAGTGCACCCCAATGCTGCACTTCTCCACCACAGAGTGCTCTCAGTGCACCCCAATGCTGCACTTCTCCACCACAGAGTGCTCTCAGTGCACCCCTGTGGTAGGCTTCCCGATCACAGAGTGACCCTTAACTGCCAACTCCCTGTGTGCTGCTATGGGTGGCTGCCTTTTGCGGGCAGCATGATCTCATGGGGAGCTAAAAGGAGACTTTCCTCACAGGCACCAGTAAAACGTACCTGTAACTATTATCATTTTTATCATTTACAGTACATATAGTGTAGCTGGTACTGTTTTAAATAAATGCAACCACACGTATATGAGATTAAAGTATGGCAGCTGATTCATTAACATGCCCTGACTCGCTTTGTTTGTGAATCTGGACATTAACAGCATTTAACAGTATGACACATCACCGCCGTGTTTTAGCTGTCGGTTGCCACGGTGAGGGCATCTAATGGAAAGCCGGTCAGAAGCCAGTGTACCCATGAGAAGCTTTAACTGACATCTGAATTACTCATTCACCCTGGTACCCGATGCAGCTGTCAGGGGCATTTATACGAAGAATGGGGGGTATAGTTCCATCTCGATTATACCTGTTCAGAATCATTCGAAGAAAATGTACAGTATGATCAGCCCATCTGGCAGCTACTGATGAACGCCTCAGAAATATGTGCACTTTGAGCATGATTTACTAAAATAACAGCATCATGACCCAGATACAGCGTAGCTATGCTGCAGTCTCTCAGCCCTGAGTGACAGGAATTTTTCTTTTTTCACCACCGGCAGGTGTGCATACTTTTGAACTTATATATTCCCCCCCCCCCTATTTGCTTCCTGAACCCCTTCCAGATGGCAAGAAGTCTTCTGAGGCCTTGTGCACCTCCTTACAAACAAAACTGCCATCGTGAGACAGCCTGACTTGCCCGTTATAAATGACGCTCCTTCCCTGCGTTGTTAGGAGCGGAGCGCCGGCTCTCGTGCCCCTGGGACTCACGTTTCATGTGCTTAAGCCCTAATGAGAGTGTACAAATACAAAGAAAAATGAGTCATTTTTGTTGAGTGGATATATTGATAATAACAGTAATATGTTACTGTTCTATCCTTCCCATGTGAAAACAGAAGGGCACGACATCACTCAAAGTACATGAAATACACTGGTGAGAAATAAGGTATGATACCCATTAGCCAGTTTTGGTTTGTCTACGTTTTCCTGTTGCTTTTATAGCTATTATGTCCTGCTCCTTTTGCTTGATTAGCTTTCCTAGATCTAAAACACACACTTGCTGTCTAAGTGATTTTAATTGTTTAGAATTGGGAAAGAACAAAAAGTGCTGACTTTGGAAATTCATAACCAGCATGAAATGAACCTTTTTTTTTTTTTTCCTCTGTATGCCTCGCCCACTGGATGTTGAATCGTGACTGGAGAGGTCGCTTCCCCGTAAATTAGATGTTTGGCTTCTCACACTAATTCGACCTCCCTCTAAGTTGAAGTCTTGCATCAGGAAGTAGCCTAATCCGGTGTGGGCTGTACCCAAAGTAGCCCGTCTGTGACTTTTATTCTTTCGGGTTAAGAAAGACCAGCAACCGACTGAAACCGGCAACGAAAGGAAGCTCAAAGAACTGTCTCAGAACAAGCACAGTCACTGATAAGCACTATTGTCTTCTTCAAAATCAAACATGCCCTTCCGGTCTGGTGTAACACCTATTGGAGCTGCCTCTCTGCTAACCCTGACCGGACTCTTCTCACAGATCCTTAGATAAAGAGGAAATGCTCTGAGATGTTGTATTCAGAAGAAAACCTGGGGGAGACGTCACTGGATTGGCTTCTAAGTGTCTCCCTGGCTCTATTCTGCATCTCTGTGGGGTCCTTCGTGCCCCCACTCCTCCCTTTCATTACCAATGAAACCATGGGAGAGAAATATAGGAAAATTAATTTAACATCTTTATACAAAATAATTGATAAGCTAATGCGCCTATAAAGACATAAACAAAGTCATGTATTTTACTGCCAATTCATCTGGGCTTCATAATGTAAGTTAAACAACTGCTCTTTAAAATACATTTCCCTAAGTTCTGTTTTGTAAAAACATCTTTAAAAGGATCAAATGCTAAATTTTACATATTGATAATTTAAAAAGAATGTTTTAAAGTAATACTACAAACAAGCGGTATAATGGATGCATTCCCAAACTCTAGATTTATACTGTAACTTGGCAAGTGGTAATAAATACAGTACTTGAAGTTTAATATGGATGAGATAGATATTGTGGACTCAAACTGCAGGCACTGCAAGTACTCAGAGGCGAGGAAAAACGGCAAATGAGATTAATGGCTAAAATTCTGCTGAGCAAAAGAAATTTCAGGCATAGTAATTATTTATATTTACAGTAAAAATAAGTACACAAAAGCTGTTTTTAAATATATTGATTTTTTAAAAGAATAGCACTTATTAGTTTATTAAATGCTTTAATCCAAAAATAGATTCCCACAGCTGACACATTTAAACATTCCGGTAATAATTTAACATGGCAATTCAGGCAGGAAGTTCCATCTGAGATTTCAACTTAGAAGTCATTTACCTCATACCCTTTTGCATTACAGCACCAGCAGAATGAGATTTGGACTTAATAGCATATTTTCATCCTCATAATAGTCACTTAGATCACTGCACATCAAGAACACGCAGATCACACCACCACAATTTCCCACTACAGAAATAGCATGGATGAAATCAGCAAAACGATAAATAAATATATATTCTCCCATGAACCCCCTTGGCAAACTGCAGTATTCTAAACAATACAATGTTGCCAAGAAAGTTGTTATTCCCCATGACAGGAATTTCAGTTTGACTGCATCCCCTGAGCTGCCCAGCGCTGTAAGTAGCCTCTAACACAGCTCAGTAACAAGTCATTTGGTCAAAACTTAAACACTATTCTTTACACTCAAATGGCACTTAACGTCTTCACATTTTTTCACATGAATTAGTAAAAAGCTTAATGGCATCCATAGCGGCTGAGCTTTTTGCGTATCTTTTATCCCTGTCCAAAACATTCACAGTGACAGTGTTAAAACAGCGTGAAATGATTTCGCCGTGACTCAGTTTGTTCAGACGATCACATACTGCGTATGAAGCATGAATGATAGTCTCTGCATTATCCACTGCAGAGGCAGCTTCAGCTCTCAATTAACCTTCAGTTATCCATACAAGTAACTCAAAGGGCAATTCGATGGTAGTTTTCAAAATATGCCGGTGTCAATTGCCTTTGACTAATTCACATGTTCTAGTAGCAAAGACACATACATCAAGGTCATTATTTTCTGTGCGATCAGGTGGTCTCGCCTATAAATGGCTGATGTTCTGAGTGGCTGAGAAATCGACGGGTGGCTGCTGTTCGGCTGTGTTTATGGCAGCTCTGGCATGGTGGCAGTGTTTGCTCAACCACTATCCTTTAAAATTTCCCTGCGTGTTGTTGCTGTATAAATCCCACTGTGCATTTCAGTGCCCAAATTCACAGTAATAGGAGACATTTTTCTTCTGCTGTTCGATAAAACATGAGAATTCTGGCCAATCGGCTGTCCCCCCCCCCCCAAGGGTTTTGCAGGTAATGCCACGATCAGCCTGACGCTGAAAGATTCAAGATCCCACACGTGCACCTACATACTTATTTATAAAGTTACTTATTTAAAATATAATCCAGTTCCTAATGCTGCCTGGAAACACTGGGTGTCTGATATACCAACACAACCCCTATTTCACCGGGTGCTTATAAACTCAAACTTTGATTAATTGCCACCAGTGAAAGTACAGGCTCAGGTAAGCCAAATTCTATCTTATGTATTTACTAAGATAAAATCACAAAGATGACATAAACAAATAGTGTCTTGGCAGGTTCTTAGACTGACATACTTTGTAAATATAGCTAACAGAAGAAAATACTGTTATATGCCTCACAAGCTTGGTATTAAGGGAAAATTAACTGCAGAATCAAGCGCTCATTGTAAGTCTCCAGTGACGGACTCCGGGAGGATGAAACTCATCAGATATTTTTAAGAGATGAGTTTCCTTCGTTATTTTGCTTTGCTGGGTGCTAACATCAGCTTATTTTTTCGACATAAATGACCTTTCTAGCACTGTGTATAAACCATTGAGTACTTTTAATGATTGGTATCTTCATGTATCACATAGATCACATGATTAGCAGATGGACCCTCGGGAATTTGCATCTAGCTTTTTCTCAAAAATCAGATTTGACAGTTGCTCTGCAGGATTATCAGGTCAGTTAAATGTACATGCTTAATGTGATCAGATTTCTAAACAAAAAAAAAACTTTGTTTGACATCCTTAAAACATAATGAGCTCCATAATGACCTATTGTTACAGCAAAACGGCAAAAGAGAATGAGAGAGTTTTTAATGCTGCCTGAGGGAAATCGGGGATCAAAATGCTTTTTCTGCTGATGAGAAGTCTAAAAAGAACTATATGCAATTAGTATTGAAACTTTTTACTTTATCCTTTTGTGCTTGAGCTTACGTGCTTGTTTACTAATTTCTGTTGTTACTGTAGAGCAGCAGAAACACCAAGAGAGCCAGCTCCATGTTTTTAATCATTGATATTCTAATGAGCTGTACACAGGAAAAGAATATGGTGAGGGAAATTGGTTAAAAAAAAAAGAATTTAAATGGGTAAACCATGGCTCTTCAAATCCGGACCTTGACTCCAAATCCCCAGTAGTTTAATAATTACTGAATTTCATTGGCCAGAGGCTTCACACAGGTAAAGGAAGGCTGGAAAATCAGCAGTGCTTGGGCCTTGAGGACCGTGATTTGAACAGCCCTGGGTAAGTGGTTCTAATGATTCATGATTCATGACATCTGAGGTGCTGGCTTATCAGTCACAAATTTGTGATGAATGTTCTGTTGTGCCAGTTACCCGCTTTGCAGAGCTAAAGTTAAAAATATTCCACATACAAAAATTCCTGACTACACAATGGTATATGCAAGGGCTACGCCTACAACAGGTACGAATGACAAGGTACATGAAACAGCCATTTTTTGGAGAATATAAACATGATCACAGTTTTGCAGAAGAATGTTGCTGAATTTGTCGAGAGAAACTGACAATTTGCAATAAAATGACAGATCCACACCTGGGCTTTGCACTGCAACAGGGTTGGGGTGATAATAAAAATCAGTCAGGTACTTTGGAGTCCCAGTATGAAGAATATGCAGGGCATTCAGCTGTCCAGAAACAGTATTAATGCACATTCAAAGCATCTGAAACTCTCTGAAATCCTGCTGGATGGATGCGACACTCTTCTCTAAATTAAACAAATTCCATCATTTAGTATGTTATTGATGCTGGTGGAGGTCACTAGTGCCACTATAGATTCTGCCATGGCACATGCTTTAAATAATAATTTAATAACACACTTCATACTGAAACTGGGGCTTGGGGGTAAAAAGGTTTTGGATTTTTCAGACATCAAACCAGTTTTATTGTTTTTCAGGGCCCTTATAGAATGGGAAACCACAGTTGTGCTGGATTTAATGACATATTTCATATTTTCTAATGGTCCCGTTCTGTCATCCTAAATCCCCAAATTAGGATTATTGCTAGGCTTCAGTTGGCTAGGGATTTAATACAGGCTGTTAGACAGTATGAAATATGCTACTAAATTGAGATAAACTGTTCCTTCCCGTTGTACTGGGGCCCAGAACTATCCCAAAAACACTTTTTGATGCATCTACTGTAAATGCCAATACCCTTGTAAGCATAACCCTAGCTTCAGTTGGCTAACCTTAAACTGGGGTCTTACGGTGATGGAACAGGCTGTTGGAAAGTGAAATATTACATTAAATCAAGCTAAACTCTGGTTTCCTGTTATACAATTGCCCTGAATTAGCATAAAAACATGATGTTGGAAAAAGCCATAAAAGCCTAACCCTAGCTTCAATTGGGAACTAACCAAACAGGCCTTTGGAAAGTAGGAATATGCAATGAAGTCCAAGCCCATTGGAAAGTATTCTCATAGAGTTACAAAGGTTACGGCTTTTTCACAAAGTTCTGGGTCCCTGTATAACCAGAAACCACAGGTTAACATATTCCCTACTTTCCAATTGCATATTTTGGAACATAGCTAGGGTTATGTTAGAAAGGGTAAGGCTTTTTCACACAAAAACACCCATGTTTATGATTGATCAAGGCCCCTGTATAAGTTTTGCTTGATTTAAATACTTGCAGCAGAAACCTGCATACACAATGGCCCTTCGGTGATAGGACTGGCCATCCCTGAAGCAGGATGAGGGCAGGGGCAATGGTCGTAATAGAGGCTCTCTTTTTATGAGGAATCCACAAGACACAGAGAAAGTAGCAAAATTTGTTGGTGTAGCTGCTGCTGTTCATACGTTCAGCCCCACCTGGAAGATTTCAGTGACTTTCAGCATTTGTTGATTGATCTGGCAAAGCTGGACATTGAAAAAGTATGATTCCCAGATAATAAGTTTGTAGCCTATGAGCACCTCTATAATGGGATCATATCACCACAGGCAAAATGGGAGACTTGATTACCATGAATGAAATGAGTTTAGAAAGAAGTCGACTTACGTGTAATAAGAGTACGGATCAGGGGATAAGACCAGATCCAACGGGCTGACCATTAATGGCATTCACTGATTAAGGCAACTGGCATTTAGCTATTGGCATACTTAGGCTCTGTACCAGATTCTCATGGGACACAAGGGACACACGATTGGTTTACCCAATTTGCTGAATCCCAGAAGTTAAGCTCTGTTCACTATGCATCTTCTCAGTTCTCGACAGGCCCAGGTTTGATTATGTCGTTACTTCGGTAGGCTGCTAAAGATGAAAGGTGGTCTGGAGATTGAGTATAAAAGGGAGAGACTTTGTGGCTTCAAAGGTTATCAGCGTGGATCACCAGGAGAATCCACTCTTATAATGCTTAGGAATCATCCTTACAAACTAATGTAGGCTGAAGGATGTGCTTCAGTGCTTGTTGAAGCACACAGATGAGAGCATAGTCCTTCCAGTTACTGGCAGCAGCCAGAATTCAGAATTCTAAAGCATATTCAGCAGTGGTCAGTCTTCCCTATTTCATACATTCGCCTTCTGCAAGGCAGTGGGAAAACACTTAGTGAAAGTAGAGAGGATCTGGAAACGGGACCTTGTGATGCTTCCACCTACTCTAAAGTCCTCCCTGTCAACAATAAGATTATGAAAATCCAAAACATTATAAATTCATACACATAATGCATTGCAATAGGAAGCCTTCACATTTATCCAGTGGCTCATCATATTTTCTATCCTCACAAACTGTTTCTGCTTTATTCAGCACTGGTGAAACCATCGGTGTGGGATTTTGTTAAACAGGTTGATATGGCAAACCAGTAGCTGAAGGACCCGCACACATTTGAAGCAGCTCACCCAGAGCTCGGACGGTGTGTCATAGCTGTGCTTCATGCCTGTTGTACCTTCTTGGCAGCTTGCAGAGCAAATAAGGCCACTGAATCCTTTTCCAGGGTAAAGTTTTCTGCAAGACAGAGAGGTTTCCAAACAGTGGGGACCCACGGATGGACTTTGAGTGCCGAAATACAAATCCGACAAACAAAAGAATCTACCAGAAGAGATCCATTCAGATGCAAACAGGGAAATTAAGGATAACCCAGAATGACGAGATCAAAACAAAGAGGGAAGGTCATACCCAAGATATCACAACCAGGATTGTTCCAAGTCAAACAGTGAGAAGCAAGATTTTTCCTCTGTGGCAAATGCACAGGGGTTTAAATGTCCAAACAATGATCACAACATAGATCAAAATAATAATCTGATCAGTGCTTCAGTCAGGGGTCTTGTTTGGCCTGTTTGAAATTTCTTTATACCCCCAAACAAATGTGTACTAATTGACTTAAGCCATGAATTGCTTTATTATATTATTTATAAGTTAGTCATCACCCTCCCCCCCCCCCCAGTATAGAATCAGCCCCCCTATCCATTCATCTCTAACTACACCGCTGGTTCCAGTGAAGGGCAATGCTGAAATTTGCATGTATGAGACCACATATAAAACGTATGACGGTATGGAAGGATTATTATTACTATTATTACTATTATCATACTGGTTCTGAAAGAAATCTGAATGACAACACAATATGTAACCCAGTTTGGGGGTTTAGCAGTTAAAACTTAAATATGGGTATGCTGAAGCTGAAAAAGAAAACATCTTCTTTTCTAACATCCTCCTGCTTCCCCCCTGCTGTCGAATGGCCTACATTTAGGTGAAGTGGTGTCTCTGAGCTGCTAATAGTGTGTGTTAAAGTATGTATCCTGTGACGGAGCACTGTCCTACCCAGGGCTTCCTCTGCCCCCTGCTGCCACAAGCCTACCAAGGAGAAGCGGTTGGGTGATGAATGGGCATTTATGATACAGATATAACCTACTGGAAAAACAGCTAAACCACAGAGTCAATTTGAAAAATGGGGTATAAATAATGAAAATGATATAGTCACACTGGTCATAGTGAGAGTTAGACAGTAAAGCAATCAGAGTGAAGCATCAGCAGTGTCCTCCAAATTTGAATGCATAATTTAGCATCTTGATCATAACAGCCAGGGCCTGATAGTTTTATGGTAACACTTATTTAAACAACACGCTGCCCTTCCCTGCTACTCAGCACTTTTCTATCCTTTGACTCATTGACTACATTTGATTGATCAGTGTGACATCCTGGTTTTCTCATTGCCATCGCATGACAGAGTGTGTGTGTGTAATCCAGGTATATCTTATGTTGTGGCAACCAAATGTCCCCACAATGTGATAAAAAATAATTATTCTCGCGTTTGGAGGACCATTTTGTTCAGTCTCCGCAAGGGGACTTTATAAACAATTTTGTAAAAATCTGTGGCTAAAAATCAAAAAACTAAAACAGCCTTGTATTCTGATTGTTTCCGTATGGTTAAGGTTAAGGCTGGGTAGAGGTTAAAGGTCTCATTTGTGGGATTTTGCCCATTGAAATGAATGGATGGTCTCCACAAAGATATCAGTACAGGTCTGTGTGTGTGTGTGTGTGTGTGAGAGAGAGAGAGAGCGCGAGAGAAAGAGTATTTTCAAATAACCTTGTGCTGCCCTCGATTTCCTGGGCTTGGGGCGGTGTAATTCAGAGGTGAGAGATTAACAACTGGTTTGGACAGCAGAGATCGTTGCTGCGACAGATGTTTAGCCAAACATGGCAGATTACAGACCCACATTACTGCACACTTCAATATGCTGCATCTCTGCTTTGATTCGTCTCTTCAAAGTGCACCGTCTGTCGTCTCATATTCACTGCACTTATTGGCTCTGCAGCTCTCTGGTAAGTCTCCGTGGCGCCAAGATGCATGTTAAGCAACATCACTGAAGCCAGTGCAGAAAGCAAAGATAAAACTAGATAAATAGATAGATAGATAGATAGATAGATAGATAGATAGATAGATAGATAGATAGATACTACATACGATCTAAACAAACATTAAAATGTTCATTGATTAATATTCATAATTTAAAGCCAATTAGTCAAAAAGCTGACAATTCCTGAAATGCAATTTCTGCTTTATTTCATATTCGGCTCCCGAAAAAAATTGAGACCACAGTATCATTTTTAGTTTTACTCCTTTCTCAATTTATGAGTCTATGTAGAACATACTTTTTTTTTTCTTCTGCAAACTCCAACCTGGCACTTCTCTGCTTCTCACTGATGAAAGGCTTCTTCATTGCTTTATGGGACTAAAGCCCTTTTTAACATAAACACAGCCATGGTATAAATTAAGAGAGCACAGCACAACTTTTTGTTTTACCCATTACTTCATTTATGGATGTGCCTCTGTGAATTCCTGTCAAACTCTTCTGCCCTCTACCTGGCTAGTTTTTGGCGTTTCCAATGTTTCCTACTTCACATTGTTCTTGCGTACAGTGGTCTTAGAAGTTCTGAGCCTGGAAGCAGCCTGTCTCACAGTGCAGCCTTCTGCCGGCAGAACCAGGATTAAACCAGAATTGAACTATGCAGTGGTCTCTTAATTTTTTTCCTGAGCTGCATGCGTTGACACCGGTTATAACTCAGAAGCACCCTCTACCTGTAGGTGTGACAGACATGTGGCCTACAGACTGCCTCGGTTAACCCCAGAGTCACGCAACTCAGCTGATGGAGACCTGCTCAGGTGTGATCCACCACTATCAGAAATGTGGGGGAGGGACAGGCGAACACTGAGTGGTGACACAGAGGCTACTGTCTCAACGCGTTGGCACTCAAGCTTACATGGGCTGCCTCTTTAGCAGATTGACCCTGAACAATAATGTGCTTCCTCAAGGGTAAGCAGGAGGTTCCCAGAAGACTCACACTGACATCCAGTTCAGCGCAACAGGATCAGTTAAGAGGAAGTGAGCAGGGCACCAACACAACTCATTGAGCACTGGGAGGGTTTGCCTTGCGGGGGTAGCACATGTAAGTCTTGTCTGAGGTCACTTACTATCTCAGAGGTCGCCACGTCCTGCACTCAAACAGCTGGATGGCTCTGGAAAGGTGGAATGTGGCTTTGAAGGTTACAACTCGGATCGCCAGTTGAAATCCTTCGGCTGACAGAGTGATTTCACCACTGGACATTTGAGCAAAGGCCTTTAACCCCAATTGCTCCATGTAACCTGCTCTCTGATCCTCACTTGCACGCATCTGCTAAATAAGTAAACGCAATGGATAGAGTGCAGGTCTGGATCAGGTAAACAGGCAGGAGGGAGCCTTCGCCTTCAGCTCCTCGGGGCTACGCCTCTGGGTTATCGGAACCATCTCGCAAATGTCTAAAGGTGCTATTCAACCACAGCAGCTAACATGCGTCTGGTATGGCGCATTCCTTTTTACACTTACTTCTGGTAGAGGACCAGCACCCAAAGTTCCAGCACGTAAAGTACCAAATCAGCTGGGGCACTCCTTTGATGCTTTGGGGTGGGATTTCTTTGCCGATTGGTTATGCAAATAACCTGCCTCTGCAAGGCCATACAATATAGGTAATGGAAATAGGTATGAATTCAGAAAACAACGATAAATGAAGTAAAAAAAGTAATAACAATGGATGTGTGGACAAATGAAGGGATACAAGCTGTAATTGCAATCTGGTCAGAAGAACAGATACAAGAAGACCAGGACGGCATGGCAAGAAATAAAGTATTTTGCATAGTATATTATAGGGCAGCACGGTATTGGAAGATTTTCAAATGTATTTTGTTGTAAGACAGGGAGAAGGAATTTTAGAAAGCAAAAAATTGAGTTCAACATAAATTTCTCACAAACCCGTTCAGGGATACCAAAAGTATGGTACCTCGTGCAGGGGAAAAGTGCCCTGAAAGTGTAAAATCTTCGATAGTGTCCTGTACCTGGTTACCATCCAACCACATGTGGCCCTGGATGTTTCATTTAAGCTGTCATCAAAGCAGAGGATGTTAAAAGTGACATAGAATCATAGCATGAAGCAGGGGTGCATTCCCCAAAACCATAGTTGCTAATTGTGTTAGCAGCTTGCGTGGTTCGAACTATGTAAGTACGACGCAGGTGTTTCCTGAAACCGTAGTTCGAATTACGGAGGTAACGATCCTGCGGACTTACGTAGTACGATGCATTGTTAAACGACGCAGGCATTTCCCAAAACCATAGTTGTCCCTATTACTCACTACAGACAGTTACTGTACAGTACTTATGACCAGACACACACACCCAGAGAAACGCACCCATGGTTCGAACTACTGTGGCACGACGGTTTTGGGAAACAGTCGTACTTTGGATGTTGCTTAGTTTGAACTACCATAGTACGATGCATCATTAATGCTAACTTTCAAAAACACAGCCCAGGTCAGTCAGTATCGTAAAATCAATTCTGCTGGGAGGTTTGAGCTGCACAGGCTAATCGCAGTGTGTCAGACTTTCATTTTATTCCATTTCCTCTATAATATTCTGACAAATACATTCATATAATGTTGGTCATCATAAACCCTGTGCACTTTGTCTTCAGAGGCATAGAATACAAATTTTAAATTAAGAATCAAACTTTAAAGAAGGCCATCAGACCTGTATATTGCTACTGACCTAAAGGCACCGCAGGATCTGCGTTGCTGTGAAGATGCCATGTCTATGCAGGAGATAAAGAAGAGTTTAAATATCAGTCCAGAGCATCTGCGTAATTGGCATGCATATGATGTCGGCAACAGCAAACAAATGTATGAATTCCTCCCACTCACATTAGACCCTGATGTCAGTCAATCAATCCAAGAACATTACAATCAAGCAGCTGCACATGAATAGCGTCCCTGTTTACATTCTGATTCACAGCCATTAAAAAAAAAGATAATATAATTTTCTCTATTTCTTTTTATTGATTTTAGGTCAGTTTTGTTGGTTCTAATGATGCCCGATGCCTATTGAGGCCTTTAAAATTGTTTAAATGTCAAAAATGGTATTTTTAAATTATAATAGGAAAACGAGAGGAGTGGATTGTGTGGTTCTGCCACACTAATTCGCAAGTTGGGCTGAAACATGCTGTGAAGGTGCTTTGGTACTCTGGGACACGTTATTCCTTATGGTTTCACACTAAAGTATGGATCACTAAACATCTGCAGTAATGCGTTTAAGCAGGAAAGAAGCAGCCTAATTTTCCGTTAAAGCTGGCAAACGATTCATTTGAAACACATAGATAAATCAAGAAAAATTGGTTCTCTCTCTCTCTCAGAGGGCATCATTGAATCTTTCTTAGTTAGAAGAGCGCCTGTTGATAAAAAGAAGATTATCTGGGCCCGGTACTCCCTTTCGGCTAAAGGCATGCACCTTGCCAACATCTGTGACACAGAGAATGCAGTGACTTTCTAGGTTTTGACACTGAATGCACCTGGCTAAAAACGCCAGACTCTCCTGTGCAGAATAATTTATTCTAGATGCAAGCATTTGTGATGGCTGGATGAGGGGGTTGCTGCTATCTCAGGGGACAGAGTCAGGTGACTCAGGCTGCTCCTTCTGATTCGCCCCACCTGTCCCTCATTAATGTCTGCCGGTGTAAATTGATTGGTTTTTCTTCTTTCTATCTCAACTCCCATCTCATTCCATTGTTCCCCAACACACACTGCCTATTCTATTTTTACTTCCCCTTCTCGCTGAAACAGCTCTTCTAGTTGTCTGTGTTTCCCTGCTATGTTGTCTTGACTCCATCTCTGTCAAACCCAATGTCTGAAAAGCAGAACCCCATCAATAAGTGACTCATTTTCAAACTTCACCCCTGACTCCTACCACATGTCCTGTGGTTCTATTCACTGACTCGACAAGAGCCTTTCAGCATTTCCTCTTAATACAGCAGCATGTTTACAGAATTAATTTACCACCACAGAATGCATAAGCATAAGATGCCCTTTAAGGTTATAAAGTGTAGCTTCTGCTTGTGCGCTCAGTCCAATGTCATGGGCCGCCATACAAAACTCCTCACATGTGCATCTGGGGATTGCTGTGGTACTGGGTCCTGGTGCCACCTGGCACCAGGAAGACGAGATGGATTGTGTTGTTAAAAAGAGCCAGTCTCTCCATCCGACCCCTGGGAACCATTTCGATCTGTCTACCATCGGACTCTTATGCTACTCAGAAATGTTACAAACAACTGTGCTCTGCTGGGAATGTCAATGAAACCTTTATCAAAATACTTCTAAACATCGAGGAACGTATTATACTAAAGAGACTTCAGCATTTTCCCCTGTATTTCATATCAGGATTAAAGTAAATGTACATGGGTGGTAATGTGTGGTTCTGATATTTAAGCTATGGTCAATATCAGGGATGATCAACTTTATCCGCAAAGGGCCGGTGTGTATGCAAGTTTTTGGAATAACCTTTAGGTCAGCTGTTCAAACCCAGGTGTGTGTACTTTTCAATCAATCCTCTAATTAGTAAATAGGGAGTTGCAGCGGAAACCCACACACACAGCAGCCCTTTGCACATGAAATTGCCCATCCCCAGGTCTTTATCTTTTTATATACAAATGCACAGAACCAGTCATAAGTTTGGACACGCCAAGCTGCCTACAAAGGAGTGATAGAGTATCTCATCATATGACGTGGCAATCTAACCTAAACCCAACAGAGATGGTTCTGGAGGAGTGACAAGAAAATTAAGGAAAAGCAGCCAATGAGTGCTCTTTACAAAGGCATACAGCATTCTACCCATCAGCTATACAAAGTGAAACTGAAAATCACATGAGACACGGAATAAGGCAAAAAAAATATCAAGCCCATTCGAACAACATATGACACCAGAAATGATCTTTCAATTGTTGACTCCCACCCATTATTCCCAACATGTTTTGGATACTGTCTTGATCATCTCTATCCATTTCCTCAAGTCAGGCATTATAGCAAATTTCCAATGTCATAATATGATCCTGGAAGCTGTTTAAAATTCTGCCGTCACTGTAGCATCACTGTCGGGGTTGTAGGTCCAGTGTGAGCCCCAGCTAATTTCCTAAAGCTTGTGCTGGATTCACCCATAGCACATGCACATATGTTCCCACTTATTTTCGACATTTCCAGCACAGGTCATTATTAATTAACCTCTTTCTTTTAAGCCTAGTTGGAGTCCAGTAATACCTGTACAATGTTATTATACCGAATGACTTTGCCCTTCACTTCTCTAACATATCTGGCCATATGACAATATTGTTAACCACCTCTTTTCCTCCAAAATACAGCCAAGATCATTTGCCAAATTGTCCTAAGATTATCACATGTATCCCCTACAGTAGTAGGTGATTGAGTAGGTTTTATAAAACTGAGAAACCTTGCAAGTCGTGATGTTAAGACAGTCATTCAGGGGTTTGTCGCTGAAATGTGGTTTACTATTAATGCAGTGACTTGTTTGCAAGTACTTCCAGAAACTCCTCCAAAGTGATACTTTCCTATAATGTCTAAATATCACATGAAAACCTCATTGTCAAACAAGTAATCAGTGTTCCCCCTTTGGATCGCCATTGTTTCCAGAACACAGTTTCTTTGCCTATGCAAACTTCAGGGTTGTGCCAAAGTGGTGCAAATGGTTCTCCATATAATGACGTCCCTATTTTTGTACGGATTTTGTTCGTAGAGTAAGGCTGAATCGGAGATGGAGTCCCCAAATTCCCAGTCGGCTGTGAAAGAATATCAATGGGCCGAAAGACTGATGATGAATTCCTCTGAATGGCCATTTGGCAATTTGAAATGATAAGTTTCTAAACATTGTATAATTTAACATCCGGTAGCCCTAACCCTAACCATCACCTTAGCGGAACCCTAGCGGAACCCTAACTCTCAACCTAGCGGAACACATTTTACTCATTTTAATCCTTGGATTCCTCCCTTCCCAAAGAAAAGCGTTCCAGGAAGTTCTGGGTTATTTGAATGCATTAAATATAGTGAGATCAAGCAACAATTTTTGGTAATTGATATAGTCAACAAATGCATTGATTTACAATATTTATGTAGCACACTGATATGTGTATGTAGTTATATTAATATGCTTATTAAAAAGTAAAATTTGGTATTAATGCCTAGGTGTCATGACCTGCTTGTACGGTCCTCTTATGCGCCACACGCCCCCTCATTAACCACGTGTGCAATCCCAATTGTGACCATCTGTTTCATGTCATTTCCATTTAGTCTCCTGTATTTAAGTCAGCATTCAAGTCTGTTTCTCCAGTCCGGTCATCGACGTTGTTTTATCGTGTGATTCCTTGTCCATCAATCTACCTGAATAAAACCCCATTTTTTGGATTTCTGTCTGCCTGATCCTGCTTCCCGCTCACTGCTCGCTTGTCCCGGCACACGCTCATAACACTAGGGTTACCTGCTTCGTTTAACTCAGGCTTACCTGGGTTAAAAAGCATGCTGCTGCTGTTCATTGTTTCTAAAAATTTTTCATTTTTAATTGTCATGTTCTTAAACTTGTACGGTAGTTGACCAATCATACTGATACATGTAGAGAGAGGAGAAGGGAAGCAATGTTTCAAAATTCAGATCAGATTAAATGTTTTAAACATTTCTGTCATTCATGGCGGTTTCAGTAATCCTGTGCTAATCGAGGACTTAAATAATCTTAATCACTTAATCAGAAATAAACTCAAATATGAATCGCATGCCAAACTGCCTACGCCTTTTCTTCCACGTTGTCCCTGCATATCGACTCCGCTATGGTTTGCTGTGCTGCATGTGGATGCTACAATCACTCAGCTAAAGGGGTACAAATGTACAGCTTTCCCAGTGTCATGGAGTGGAGATGAAAAACACTTGTCACTTGCCTCAAAGCAGGCAAGTGAGCTAATCATATTCAAACTCTGCATTTGCACGTTTTCACAAAGATCACACCACTGGTGAGCTTAATGTTTGGTTTATTAAAAATAACTAACAGGGAAAAGCTTGCGAAATCCAGGGAGTTGAGATCACACAATCCAATACCAAGTTGAACTAATATTTAACTCCTGCCAACCTGGAAAAAATATATTTAGAAAACATTTTCTCTAATTCTACAACGTTGGGTAAAATAGCACTGAGAGAATGGAATTTACAATTAATAGGTTGTTTCTTTTTAATGTCACGTGTCACTAACTTTAGTATTTTAGCTTCAGTTATCATCTCATAAATATAGTCATTCAGTTGAGGGGATAATCTGCTAAAATGTGTTAAGCCGTTGTTAGTTTGATACTGTGGTTCTGATAATACACAATCAATTTTTAAAAAACTTCTTACCCTTTCAAAGTGCATCAGTCATGTATTGAGGGATAGATGTTGGATGATGGTGCATTAAGCAACTCCATTGCACTTCTAGTATTTGGCATTAACTTCTGGGGGTTGTTCAGGGACTCCACAATCCACCACTGCTGTAAAAGGATGGTCCATTGCAGTGAACAGAGTTGAAGTGACTCTCTTTCTATACGAACAGTTATATGTCAGTTATATGACATGTGCGGGTCGGTTACAGTTTGCATACTTTGCAATGGAAAACTGTCAGCTTGTAGTATAGATCAGCTAAGGCTCTGTTGCTGGTGGCAATGGAAAAGCACAATTAACCAACTAGCCATTGATATAATGATCAGCCACATAATGATCAGTTCCCCACTCCCTCCAACTAACCTCCATCACTGTAATTATTTCCTCAGAATTATCTTTATCTTTTTAGTCCTTTAACTACAATGTTCCTTGATAAACTTCTCAGCTTCCTCGCTGGTGGTGAAAACCCCCCATTCCATGTGAAGTAGAAACATGCAGGATGAGTGAGAGAATATGTCCATCACCCCCATGGCTTGTAGCATCTCTCAAGTAGCGGTGAACGATTCGCGTTTTTGAGCTGATATTCTCGACAAATCAGGGAATATTGAAATCCTGCAGTTCTCCTACACAATCCTGCTTTTCGGCCTGACCAATCTAAGCACTTTTTCCCTCGCAGAGGAACGTATCTTATCATCACTGGCCTTGCGGCTCGTTCTCCGCCGGCTTGGGAGTGGCGGCTCGATGTCTTGTCTGGATCTCAAGTTTTGTGGTCGGGTCAGTGCCGAGTCCCTTGGACAGGACCTTCTGCACAACATTTTTCATCCCCGGTTCCAAACCTTCGCTCAGGTCCACCATCCCGATATTATTTCGCCGACTCGTGTTCTCAAGATCTTCAGTACGATTCCAAAGATTTTCAATCGGTTTATCATTTTTCTCTCTTTTACCCGCAGGCTGCTCAGTGATGTCATCCACCTTTGAAATATGGCCTTCGGCCTCCGATAGCCTGTTCCGGGTGGCACTCGCTGAATTTTTCAGCCGGAGAATAGTTTCAGTTATTGTGGTCACATCAGCCACCACACTGCACAATGTGGAGTTTATGCGACTGATCTCCGCTAACAGATTTGTCATCATGGAATCCCTATTTGTATGTGATTGTGGAGAATCATCATTTGGTGGCAGACATTGTTGGGTGTTGATGCGGCTTTGAAATATTTCGATGTCATTGTCGACTTGTTTTTATCTGTAACTGAATCTACATGGAGAGTTATCGCAGATATGAACAGTAATGTGGGATGTTGGAGTTTGTCTGGTGTAATACAATCGTGTTGTGCCTCATTCTGGCCACAAGCTCAGATGTGCTTGTGTCACAGTACATAGCCATTGGCCCTCAGGGGCAGTTTGGGGGTTGACACAGCCTGTGTGGCTCCCATAATTAAAGTTAAGCAACCTCCGTTTTCTTAAATAAATATTTTCAGTGTAGCAGTGCTATCATAAATGCCTTCCTCTTCTCCACATACTCATTACACCATTTTACCAAAAGAAGGTTAAAGCTGTTTAATTTCCAATGGTTTGCCTTCTTTCAAAACCCTTTATCACATAGTTTGAGTACTTAATTGCTGTGCTCCTTTTCCCTTTGTTCACTCTATTCCAGGCTAATTTTCCCTACAAGTCCAATTTAGAATTTCTTTGTTTGCTAGATGTGTCTTTATCTGTGTTTGTAGACAAGGCATTTACAAAGCCACTATGATCCCAAGCTTACAGGCCTGAAATGTTCCTGTTTTTTTCTTTTTGTGTCCCTTCTTTTATCATTACAAGAAAGGGTTATATTAAAGGGTGTCTTTCTTTTTGGATGTTATTTGCCTTTATTCCCCATGGTGCGTTTGCCATGGTTACAAAATGATTTGACCACCTAAATGATCCATTCTGGTATTCCAGAACTGTCATGGGCCTTCAAAGGCTATGGTTATTGTCAAGGGTTCTAAAATATAATAACACAAAATAACTAACCATGCGAACAAAAGGACATTATGCAATCTTGTACGCTGTGTTAGGATGCAGATATAAAAAATAGTGCCTTTGCTGTATCTTTCAGTTCTCATCCATGAACTTGTATATTATAGGTTCCTATGAATATTAATCAATGAACATTTTAATGTTTGTTTAGATCGTATTAAGTATCTTTATTTATCTATCTATCTATCTATCTATCTAAAATCTATATTATTATTTTTTCTGGCGAAGTAATTCCTTTGCCACAGTTATTACAGAGTTATTACATTATATATTTGATAGGTTCTAACTGAAAAACTGTTTCGTTCCATTAGAGAACAAAATGCCAAGGTTGTGGTCTTCTGCAGCACAGATCTGCAAAGATTAATAAGAGGATGGAGAGTCAGAGGTGGACATTTCTGGTCCAGAAAGTAAAAATGTAAACTGTTTCATCCAACCAATTGAGTATAAAGAGTTGCAGTCACAGTGTGCACAACTGGTTGGTTGAAACAAAATCCTGGTTTGGATTTTTCTGTACCTGAAATGTCCTCTGTTGAAAGTGGATTGAGTGGTTCCAATAAAGCAACCACTATATCTGAAATTTCCACTATACTCTGCACCTCACCTACGTATGAATACCAGCACAAAAACAATAACAGCAACTCAGGGGAGTCCAGCTCTGCATTTCTTTGTTGGTTTGCATGCTTTCCCTGCCTTCCTGTGACCTTTAGGATTCCCTACCAAAGATGAGAAATTCAGGGCAATTCCAAATGGTTTCCTTGGAGTGTGACTGCTTTGTATTCAATCCCAAGGCCAGATGTTGGCAGATTCAGGGGACCCAGCACTCAGGCCCCTCATTCGGCAAAATCTACTGCAGAACCTGAATTACTTCAGATTGAAAGTGCCGGGGGGGGGGGGGGGGGCACC
>JAABNX020000119.1:29539186-29549327 GCA_015163995.2 Mormyrus lacerda
TTCTAACATGTTGTTTGGTCTTCAGAGACATTGATTCTAAGTACACCAGCATATCCTTCCTCTGTCCATCATTCCCAGTAACAAGAATCTATGTTTTTTTTCTACTGAGTAAAAAAAAAATTTGTGTGTCCTCACAGTAGTGTGTCCTCACAGTAGTGTGTTCTTCCTACTAACTGACATACTACCATTTACACCATTGTAACCTGTTGGTGTAGCCGAATTTGCTGGCTTATAGAATTGTCATGAATGAAAAGGGGGAGGAAGTGAAGGTTAAGGATTCATTCTTAGCAATATGGGTCATTCTCACAAAGCCATCAGCATAACACATCAATTTACGCTAATTTTTAAAATTAGTTTGATGACAGACACATCATATTGTTGTCCGTTACTGTCTGTTTTGTTAATCAGTTGCGCAGTAAAACAATTTAAGAAAGGAACATACATCTTATTATACTAATTCATTGTCAATTGTGGGTTACTTGCAATAAAGCTGTAAGACGTAAAACATTTTATCTAGTTTTGTGTTATTTGATTTTAACACTGTCATGGTGCTACCTATTTGAGGAAAATGGTGGGATCATTAAATCAGAGCTATAACATACCTAAACATAATTTTAATGTACCCAATAAGGCTCTGCACAAAATTCAAACACTGTAACATTTTGTTTATGTCGAAGGATTCTGGTTTGTGAGAATGACCAGATATAAGTACTGCAAGCTAACACTATGCTTTTATCAAAATAAAAGGCTTTCTGTGGATTAGGTTCACAATGTAAATGAAGTAGTCCATGTTCCGTATTTTTCTTTTTTGCCAAAATCTTTGAAGGCATAACCCCCTTTCCTTGCTCGATGAATTAATTATACTTCTTGCAATACTTGCATGCTGAGGGTGACCATGCTGCAGCCTTTTCTATCGCATGTCCAGCTTAGCCTGTCAAGGAAACCCCAGGTTTCTGGCATCAAATGTTTTGTATTTAACATCCATTTGTGTGATTCCATTAATAAATTATCTGAAATCATGACAATGAGCTACAGTTCTTCACCTTGCCCTAATGCGACGCTTAAGTAATTTATTCAAAATGGAACACAATGCTGAAACAATGAACTGGGAAAGAGCACAATCTTCAGTACTCAAGAGTCAATAATTAACCTTTGATTGATGTGAGTGATTCGCATGACATTCTTTTTATTTAGTCACATGCCATGTTCTCATGTAAAGAGCTTTGCTGTTTTCCTTACAGAAAAAAAAGATTAATAAATAAAAGAAGAGAAGCTTTGAAAGCCTCCCGCCAGGTGCATTCAGGTTAGCAGAATGGCCCTTTTAATCAGGTGGAAGGCATATTAGCTTTTGAGGTCAATACCCTCATGCTGCACTTTGTTCCAGCTCCTTGGATTGATGTGGCATGTATAATTCAGTGCGCTCTCCACAGAAGCGAAGCTGCTCTTGTGGAGTCACCCTCCCCGCTTAACCGCGTTACCTCTGCACTTGCCTACGCCCCCCGATGGCCAGAGACAATGCGGCTTTGTCCTGGGCTTTCGGAAAAAAAACCTTTCGACGGCCCTGCAGATGTTGACATGCAAGTTGTTTTCAATATGCTAAGTTCACGGCAAGCAAAGTAATAATGCTGTTGGCAATCCTGCTAAAAATGGCGCCTCTTCTCATGTGTGCTTCCTTGGGACTTTGACTGATTGAAAGGATGCCTGGTTGTTTTCAGTGGGCAGAGCAGCCACAGAACTGAGTGGAGTTGTCAAACAAACTATCTATATGTCTCAGATTTGTTTTTTCACCTGCATACCATTATTGTCAATATGTTGGTTGAAGGTATCTGGAACAGCAGTGTACAAAAGTGGGAAAAACTTCCCCGGGTGTTGATCTGGAGGTGTCAAGACACGTAATGGCAAATGAAATTACAAGAAGTAATGCTGGTATTTAGCTGGTAACTTGCATGCATGTGAGGCTTTTCTCTGTTTGATGTTTTGCGTAGTACCTGAAAGAACCTTATCAAAGAACAGCTATAATTTACAAAATGCAGCATATTATTCTTAACGTTGTCTTTTTTTTAACAGACTGAAGATCTTGTATTTATGAGAAAAGACGTTCCATTTTCAAGCCACTGAATGAAAGTCTTGTTTACCTCTGGCAACCGAAGATGATGTTACTATGGAAACAACTACTTCTGCAATCAATCATGGGCTGTCTGGCAGGTAAAAAAGTTTTGTGCATACTGTATTCACAAATGATTATCTGCAATTATGCTTTTTTTGTCGCACATGTGGCTGTGACCTAGAATATTATGTCTTATAGATGTACTGTTACCAATCAGAACCAAAGGTTCTGGCAGAACCACAGTTATATTAGTGCCAAAAATAGTAAGCAAAAAGAGCAAAAAAATTAGACATGTATAACCATAAAGTCTGAAGTGTTTCTCCAGTGTTTCACATAAACGTGAAAATTAATATAGAAGAAATTAAATCATAAGCTTACAGATGGAGTTCAGGTTTACTTATGTGGTTTGATAGCAGGGGACACAGAATAAAATGAATATTCCATGAATTATTGTTATTCACTGATGAATAAAAAGCTAATGGCTTTGGATTATAGTGATAGTATTAATTCTAAGCAATGTTTGCTTTTCTGAATGTTACACTTCATAGCCTTTGTACATTTCATTTGATTCCCAGTGATTTACGATTCCTATGAAAAATTGCATTATTATAGAGTAAAACTGCATTGAAGTATAGACACATCTCTTTTAAAACAACTGGCAACTATGATGTAAGGCTACAAGGCATTGCAGAAATTTCAAATATTGCTGTAATTTTTTTGCAATAAATATTACGATATTTATAAATTTATATTGATAAACTATAGGCAAACAAATCTTGTTACCATCTACCTACAGAATCTATTCGGAGATATGCCAGTTGTGCCAACAATTTACTTGCTTTTGCTCAATTCAAAATATTTCCATACAGGGGAGGATGAATGTCCCTTAATGGCCAGTTCTTATTTACGTTTCATCTCCTCACTCATATTTGTCAAATTTCTCACAGACCTGCCACACTGTCAATAAGTGAATCTGACAACAGGGATAAAAATGAGAGTGCAGGCAGAGTTTATGCAAAAGCAGCAGAAAACTTTCACTGATTTTACGTAATACTGGTTTCCACTCAGTCTGAGAGTAGGGCGTTCCTAAGAAATTTTTCTTAAGTCAAAATGACATAAAGTGAACCATTAATTAATAATATGGGAAAAAATTTGAGTGTTCCCGGACCCAAAAAATAGGCTTTCAAGTCATACCAAATAACACATAAAACCTAGAATAATACTAACATATGGAAAAAGCAGGAATGACATGAAAAATACACATCCTATGTGAAGTAGAAATAATGTGTGTACTGTGTAGTTTTGTTAACCAATCAAGTAGCTTGATGCTGAGATGTTGAGTGTAGTTCCTGGGGAAGGAGCTTGGTGGCGCCATTCTCGCTGCACAAGATGTGCGCTGCCTCTATACTCGCAGTAAAACCAACACTTTCATAAAAGCAAAATTCTTCTTCGGATTCATTTTTGATAGTGAAGACAGGTTGTAATGTAGGTCTCAGAGGCATAAAGTGAAAATTTAAGCGGGGATACCTATATGTACCTATATATATATACCTATATATACCGAGCTTTGTGTCCTGCGAGGAGAAAGATTGTTTTAGGGAAACCTGCTGAGGGTCCCTGTGTGGTGAATCTCGTTGTGGGGGACACACCACCCCCCACCCCTCTGCACGGTGACCAAGATTTAAAAATCCCGGAAATGTATTGTAAAATGGCATTGCTTTCAGAAATACCTTATACCGTGGTATAATGCCCGATCGGTATGATTGTAAATTAGATACCGTCCAAGCCTGATCTCTTTCCAGGTGACTATCGTGGTCCTTGTGATGTGGCAACTTCCAGTGCACTAAATATGCACTGGAATTCCGATATTAACATTGTACATTTCCCTACCCTACTATGAAAATGTATTCCACAAAGAAGTGATTTATAAGTAAACCATTTGCTAAGCACGGCTGTGTTTCAGTATTTGCTGTCCCAAATAATATTGTGGTATAATCGCAGATTTTTCTTTATTTATTTCACTGTTCAGTAATTCTAAGCAGTTTATTGACATGCATAGAGCCAAAACCATTTTTTAAATTATTTTAAATAGGTATAACAGGCTGATGCCAGTAGGGAACCAGACCTATGTCTTCAACTGCTGTAACATGCTGTGTGTATTCCGGAAAGAATGAGTGGTTTCCTCAGATAAAGACCCAGTTTGTTAGTCAACAAAATTGAACTTCGGTTCTAAGTCCAGAGGGAATGTTATTTTTCTAGGGACCCACATTAGCAACTTTCAACATGTGGCAATTAACAATGCTCAGTACACGAGTTGACTATTAATTACTGGATAAGGGATGCCGACTTGCAGTTCCATGGCAAAGCAGATCGCTTTGACAAAAATGCATGCGTGCTCCAATTCTTAAGTAGGCAACACCCTTTATCCAAAATTATTCGCAAACATTTTATGCTTCTGCCAATCTATACTGTCACAGTTTAATTTAAAAACAGTGCAGTATTTAACTGTACATAAGGCTTCTGTTTCTCAGAGCTGGATTAGCCTCGTTTTCTAGTTTTCTAACCGTCACATAACCTACTTTCACTGCGTGTTGTGGTACGGTAATAATGCATTGTTTTTCTGTTGCGTGACAATGGAAGCTGTGTCTGATGCATCACCGTGTAGGTGGATTTCTTTGAGAAAGCTCTTAAAAGAGCCATAGAAGTTGATTAAGCAGGAGATGCTGTTTCTCATACAGGGAACAGGATGGTTTGAATATATATACGCATGGCAACAATAAAATGACTGGCAGCTTTAATACTTTTTTTCTGCCCTTTTTGATGACCGTTTCTCAGTCATACCAGCAAAAGGCTTTATTTCAGATTCGGTTGAGGGAAATTACATTACACCACTTATCAATACGCGTGGCCAGAATACACCATGGCCCTTGAATTTCTAAAAGAATGTCGTTGCTTATTTTCTGAAATGGCAATAATTATGGTAATTGGCTGTCAGGGCCAAACCCAGTGAAATTTAAAACGTTCATTATGGAGAAGAATCTTCACTTTAAGTACTTTGTGTCATCGAACGTAAGAAGAAAACGTACAGTGTGCAAAAAGACAATTCGAAACAATAATCAGAATTAGTTTGACTAGAAGTGCATAAGAAAGAAACAGAGGATGACACTTTGCTAAATTCCTGTGATGTGCAGAATGCAGTCTTTGTTCCAAGAGGCAGATGGTTATGTACGCACTGTCACTGTTATCATTCCCCCTGTTTTTTTGGAATTCAATTAAAATGTTCAGTGAATTTGAAAATGGTCTGGGGAAAGAAAAAAAAAATCCCTTTCTGCCGAATTGTATCTTGTCTTCAAATGACTGTAAATAAACTTTTGAATATTTGCATTGCATTGCAATACATTTATCTTTTGTGAACAGCCTGGCTTCTCAAAATGCTAATGTGCTATTCCTTTTTAAATGTCAGACAGCTACCAGGCATGGGATGTGATTTTGATTTTTAAATGCGCTGGTTTCTGATATACAAAAAAAAAGAACATGAACATGAATTATTTGCCTATTATTGTTAAAATTAAATGACTTGATAATGGAAAAAACAATAACTACACATCAGTATTAAAAATAAATGATAAAGTTCCAAGACTTCAGAAGTGTATTTAATTATATTGAGACCACTCAACATGTAATTTATGAATATACATATATACCGTTCAGCATTACTGGGACCCTTTAGTATTTATATATCTTCAGAAAGCATCAAACTTTTTATGGTTTATAATGCGATAAAATACGACCTTGGCAGCAGTAGAAGCCCTCATCCCTAATATTTGGTTGCAGATCCCTTGGTCACAATGACAGCCGCTAAACGTATCTTGCAGCTGACTGTAAGCTTCCTGCACTTGTCGGCTGATACTTTCTCCCACTCTTCAACTGCAATTTGTTCCAGCTCTTGAATATTTGCAGGATTCATTTTCCCAATGGCAGATTTTCAGTTGGATCGGGATCAGAACTCAGTGCCATCCAGTTTAAAAGTCTGTTTTTCTCTTTCACAGCCGTTCTTTTATGCTTGTCTATGTGTGCTTTGCATTCTACTGCTGGTGAACATTACATCTTTGACCCAAACTTTTCTGACAGTGGTTAACACATTTCACTGTTAAATGTCTCAGTAATCCCATCTTAGTTCATGATTCCTCTAATATGTTCAAGACCTCCAGTACTAGAGGCAGTGAAGCAGCCCCAGAGTCACAGATCCTCCACCATAAGCTACACGGTTCTATTCCTTACAAGCTTCTCTGCATTGCCAGAGCTCTACTTTGGTTTCATCTCTCCATAGAGCATTTTCCCAGAAGGATTGTGGCTTCTCCAGATCGATCAGTCTTGCCTTTTAATGCTTTCATTTCAGCTACGGTCTCCTGCTTAGCCTTTGCTCATAAAGCCCTAGCGTCTTGGGTTAGTGTGTTTGGAGTCTAGTAAGGGTTGAAACCAATACTGTATATGTCACCAGGTCAGCCTTAAGCTATGTGGATGTTTTATGCTGTGTTTTCTACACAGCTTACGCTGGACTTCGAAGGCTCCTCTTATCAATGCTCTTCTTCCCTCAAGCTTTTATGAGCAGCAGACTTCGTAATAACATTGCAGGTTGCTGAAACAGGGATGCCCGGGGTTTCGGAGATGGGCCTTGTGCCCATTGAAGCTCTTGTGCTTTGTGATAATAGGATTTATGATGCTCTCAGATAGTCGTTTTGTGTTTACCATTAAGAAACAGTAACAGGGACTAAAAGTGGCCCTTGTAAGCATTAAAGCCATCAGTTTATGGCACGTGAGCAATGGACTTTATCACAAGCGAGTCGAATTTCACGGCAATAGAAATGTTCTTTTGTCAAACCGATTTGAATTCCTCAAAAGGGTGCCAATAATTGTGTCATGGTAGTGGAGTGTATATGCTTTTCTGCTTTTCCTCCCATTCATTTTTAAGATTTTTATCGTTTTATCCTGAGCATGTCAAACATATCTGTTTCAATACAAAACCTAAGCTGTTTCAATACAAGAGCTGGAGATTTCGTACATTATATACATAAAATTTAGTGATGCCAATAATTACTAAAATTGTATGTTTCACCATATGGCCAAATTCTATCCAATCTTCAGTGACGAATATTTGGATAGAAAGGAACACCGACAATCATAGGATGTCGTATTCCGGCATTATCCTGGTCAGTCACAGGAGTGAAGCAAGTGTGAAGTGGAATCATCTGGGAGTTGAGAAGTGAAGTTGAGAAGTGACTGGCCAAACAAACGTAAAGAGGAATCAATATCTAACCTTAATGGCAGCAAATCCATTAATAACATATATAAATCAAATTATTACTTGGAAAATGTATATATATATATATATATATATATATATATACACATTTAATCTATCTATTTATTTATTATGTCATGAACATAATTCATCACAGCAAAATGTTCTTAAATTAGCAAATCTGATTAATTAGTGGGACTGTGTAACTCTGAGGATGTAATTTTAGTCTCCACGGTTCAGAACAGGAGAAAACCTTGATATTTCATATGTCTTGATATTTGTCCATGAATTAGACCATATTTCCCCATCAAGGGACTTTTGGTGCTACTTGCATCAGTGTCGTCTACATTCAGCTGATAGAAATATCAATTAATAAACCATATAAGCCAAAGTCTTAAAATGACAAGCAAGGAAAGCAGATTTTTTTCAGTCAGCGGAATCATTATCGTAAGTTTTCACTGAGCAATAAATCTACTACTGTAGTTTGCTATTACAATAAACCAGGGAGTCCCACATTTCATTTGATGGCCCACTTTCATAATTCAAAAAGTACTTGCAGCCTACAATAAATTTAACCACACAAACACTTACACTACGTTATTAGCAACATATACACAAATGTCAATGAGCAAACATATCAAATCTATATACAAATATCAACTTTCTTTGCCTTCGCTGTGGTGAAAGACAGCTAATGCTGTGCACGCATGCGCAGATGTACAAGGTACAAATCAGCCAGGTGATACAGATCGATTAGTGGCAGTTGTTGAATCCGACAGGCAGCCAAGGAGGAACTGAGATGTGCACACGCAGGTGAGATTCTCCATTCAGTTGCATTGTTTTTTTCAATAGTGATAATATGTAAAGTATTTCACGTGATGACCATCAATTTTTATGTGATGAAATATCGTAAAATCTGTATACAGCCACAACTGTTACTCGCGACCCTCGTGGACCAGGCGGCCGCATTTTCTGCTTAGTGGACCAGGCGGCCGCATTTCTGTTTAGTGGACCAGGTGGCCACACTCCCATTCCCCCTAACAAAAGCTTCTGCTCATCCTTAGAAAGGTTGAATGGAAAGTAAATCGTGCATCATTTTTGTATCAGATGATCATGAAAACAGGTGCATAATATTTAGCCCAAGATTTTCATTAGACTAAATTGGAAAATATTGGGCAGCAGTGATGAAGGTAATTGTCATATAGCAGTCCGAGCAAGCCCCTTCTACATCACAGCAACCACGCCCTTCTAGGAGATCCCAGCAGTGAGATCCGCTGGTATAATTAAGCAGCTTGGGTGCCCTGATTGGGTGGATATCCCAAAGGGGTGTCGCTGCTGTGATATAGTCTAAATTTTACATTCTAGCCTTACGTCTATACACATTAAACTGTGTAGCTCGTAATTAATTCCATGAAAAATAAATAAATAATGGACTTACTTGTTTTGCAGCCAAGAACAGGCTACTATTATGGACTGAACAATCTGCCAGCTGAGTTCTGGCAGACTCTCAAACTCTTTTTTTCTGTATGTTACATGGGCACTATAGAGCTTTGTTTCAATGAAATAGTAAATTATTTAATTTGGCAATCTGTATTTTTCAATGGGAAACTCATTCATCTTCATAAAAGACTTATTCCATCCATGCGTCCATCTTCTGTAACCAGTTATTCAGTACAGGGTTTATGTGAGGACTGGGCACCAGGCAGGCGACGCCCCGCACAGGATGCCAGTCTAACATGGGGCATATTAAACTATTAAGGTGAATATGGGGTTTCACTCTATGGTGCCAGTTTTAGAGCTTGCAGTAATACTGATAAATGGCAGAGGGGAAATCAGCTGAGCCCTTTCCTTTGAATTCCCTTCGGTAGAAGCTGGAAGGATGCTGTGAACCTGTGAGCAGGTCGTTCTAACTGCAGTCACAGTCAGCCTCTGTGACGTTTCAGTTTAACGATACAGGTCAAGCCATTGCAGTACTAGTGATGGGGTTATGATACTATTACGGTGCACAACTGCCGATGCCGATACTAATTCCTATGAGCTCTTTTTACGTTAATATTTTACTATAATAAATATATAATATAAATATATTTATACTAAATGTATCAATTTTAAATTAGTAAATACAAAAATTACAAAAAAATTTCAATTAGGCTATTAGAAACATACATAGCGTACTGTTCCACCTTGTTTGTACATCTTGTATCAATAATTTTTGCGGCATCATTTGCAGTTCGATTTAAATAAGTATCAAGAGAATATATGCAAGTGGCGAATGTTAAAAATTTCCCACAATTTTCACCCACTGGTAACAGTGTGACTTCCGCTTCGCTGTGATAGCAGCCCCTTCAATCTACATCAAGTGCGCAGAACAGCCCAAGCTAGCTACTCCCAAATCATCCATTGCTTTTTTTTCAAATTACTTGCGTTGTCTCAACAACAACAAATTAATTTTTGTATAGCGCATTATCACAACATTACATTGTCTCAAAGCGCTTTACAGCATCCCCACCCAAAGCCGCCAGTGAGCCATAGGCGAATGTGGCAAGGAAAAACTCCCAAGAAGGAAGAAACCTTTGGAGGGACCAGACCCAAAGGGGGAGCCCGTCCTCTAGGGGGCAGCAGAGGAAGCCCTAACCCTAACCAGACCCAAAGGGTGAGCCCGTCCTCCAGGGGGCAGCAGAGGAAGCCCTAACCCTAACCAAACCCAAAGGGGGAGCCCGTCCTCCAGGGGG
>JAABNX020000119.1:29556914-29571032 GCA_015163995.2 Mormyrus lacerda
TCATTAGGCGAGACGGCCGGGCGCGTCTCTCTCTGCCTGTGCTGCGCTCAGCGCTGTGTCAGTGTCATTAGGCGAGACGGCCGTGCGCGTCTCTCTCTGCCTGTGCTGCGCTCAGCGCTGTGTCAGTGTCATTAGGCGAGACGGCCGGGCGCGTCTCTCTCTGCCTGTGCGGCGCTCAGCGCTGTGCCAGTGTCATTAGACGAGGCGGCCGGGCGCGTCTCTCTCTGCCTGTGCGGCGCTCAGCGCTGTGTCAGTGTCTATAGGTGAGGTGGCTGGGCGCGTCTCTCTCTGCCTGTGCCTGACCACCATGTCTCACACAGCCAGCATTCCAGACCAGAAGGAATAATAATTCATCCATCCAACCGTCCATTTTTACGCGCTTCTCCAGAGTCTATCCTGGAAGCTATGGACATGAAGAGGGGAACGTCCCAGGAGGGGAGGAGGGGGGGAGGGGGGGGCTGCAGAGAAAAACCCCCTATGACTTTTTAAAAATGATGTATTCCTATTAGTACTTGGGAGAGAAAGTAAGAGCACACTTATAGAATTGAAGAAGCATCATCATGAGCATATTTATATTCACTTATTGGCATATATACATGTACATATACACACATATATTTATGCGTGTACGTGTGCGTGTGCATGTGTGTGTGTGTGTGTAATATTATTGTTTTATCTGTGTATTTGTGTTTTTTTTGTCTTGTCAGTATATTTAAATCGTATACCCACACCACCCCCAAGACAAATTCCTTTTCATTTTTTGTGCAGGAGAAATAAAGGCATTCTGATTCTGATTCCGATATGCGCTTCTTTTTTATAAATAGATTGCCTGTCTAACCCACTATTCCTGTACTGGATATGTTGGGCTGAACCACAAAGACTTCCCACTTATATTTGGAGGAAGGGGCTTATGGATGAAATCTGATCTGCGTCCTTAATTCTTATTGATACTTTGATTCTAAACTGCCAGTGACAGTAACGGGAAGCTCACCTCGCAGGCCGGCTGCTGTTTGTCGATTACCTGAAGCACAGGTTCATTCTGAACTGCCAGTGACTGTAACGGGAAGCTCACCTCACAGGCCGGCTGCTGTTTGTCGATTACCTGAAGCACAGGTTCATTCTGAACTGCCAGTGACGGTAACGGGAAGCTCACCTCGCAGGCCGGCTGCTGTTTGTTGATTACCTGAAGCACAGGTTCATTCTGAACTGCCAGTGACGGTAACGGGAAGCTCACCTCGCAGGCCGGCTGCTGTTTGTCGATTACCTGAAGCACCGGTTCATTCTGAACTGCCAGTGATGGTAACGGGAGGCTCACCTCGCAGGCCGACTGCTGTTTGTCGATTACCTGAAGCACAGGTTCATTCTGAACTGCCAGTGACTGTAACAGGAAGCTCACCTCGCAGGCCGGCTGCTGTTTGTCGATTACCTGAAGCACAGGTTCACAGTGACTAGTGCACACTGGCCGCTAGAAACGCTGTGCAATGGAGCAGATGACTTGAATCTGCTTAGATGATGTAAACTACGGTGCTGCGTGTTGTTGCTCTGTGAGGAGTCCTTCTTTGGGCCCTCGGTTCCTACAGCCCTCTGCCTGCCGTGCATTGACAAAGTAGACTGATTCCCCCATTCTCATTCAAAGGAAGGTTTTTAAAAAGAAAGCAGAGCGTATTTTTGTCTGATCCAGTGAGAAGCTCGTGAGGCGTGGAGCGAATGGTTTGGGACTAAACGCATTTGAATTATCTACAGATGTTTCTGAGCTGTTAAAAAGGGATTTAAATAGAGCACTCCTCTGTGGGCCTCAGTTTTATTAGACAAATCCACTTTTTATTTAGGATGCACAGCAGACAGCAAGTATTTCACTAATGACAAGCAGACCCGTCACATGATGATTATGTCTGTCACAGTCCCCAGAGTTACGTTCATGTGACTGAGTGAAAACCATGTGGCCCTGTTTCCCGTTACCGTACTAAACCTTGCTACTGATTCCATGCCCTGCATAAGCAGGGACCCTAAATACGCCATTTGCACAATTCAGCACCCAGGGAGCAGTTAGTGGGGGCGGTACCTTGCTGGTCAGGGATTCACACCAGCAAAACTTTCAATTATAAGTGTGCTTTCCTAATCATTAGACCACCACTTTACTTTAATAGTAAAGTAAAAATCTTCTGAAACAAATAACAGTTTGCAGAGTAAACAGCTCACATGCTGCCCACCAGAGTGAAATAAGGCAATTTTAGCAAGTAAAGACATGTATTAGCATTGGCAAAAGGTGTGCTTACAGCTACTTAGAGTATTAAACCACAAGTTGATTAGTTGCTTACTGGTTAAAATAATTTTTGGGTACTCTTAAAAGTTTCAAGTATACTGTAGGCATTTAGTTGAATTAAGCTGCAAAATACCTTAAACATTAATGGCAGACTATGGCAAAATTTGGCAACTGAAAAGCCAAAACCTAAGTGTTGATGAAATTGAAACTCCTTTTTCGAATTTAGTCAGCGGGTTGTCACAGTGTCAATTCGAAGCGGTTTTGTGTGTGTTTCTATGGGGAAACAGACTCGTGCGCTCAGCAGGGGACCACAGGCCTTTACACCACTGATGTTATCTACCTTCATTGCTGACCCAGTAGGAAATGAACAATTTGGCAGCTATACCCATATAACGCCTGCATGGGAAATTGAATTTTAAGGACATTACCAGTGACAACAGCAAGACCGCTAAGCGGCACGCTACTAAGATTTTGCATGTTTGAACGGTTAGTGTGGCCAGCTGGTAACGGTGCCCCCCCCCCACAAGCATGCCGTCATCACCACCGAACACCTACCAAGGTGGAGCTCATGCAAAATTGATGTCAGCAAGTGTAGGGCTCCGCAGAATGGAAGCACTGGGTTGGAGCCAGCAGCTGCTCCCCATGAAGGTTGTGGATTTAAACACGATGGGTGAGAAAGATTTAACAAGAAAAAGCAGGCTAGGTGTGCTCCCCCAGCGATGGGGCGGCGGGGGCCGCACCCTCTGGGTCATGGAGAGCGAGGTCACGGAGCATGCAGTCTGCAGACACCCAACCTCTACAGGCTTAATGCATTTTTTTATTATTATTTTTTTTTTTTGGGGGGGGGCGGGATTCTAGTGCAATTTCCCCATCACAAAGACATTATTCACATGGATATATTGATGTTCACTTAACGGTTCTTCTACATGCCATGAAGTATTTCTCCTCCTGTGCACAGGGTAGTACTTTGCATCATCATATCAGCGTAACTCTGTGCATCTCTCACTCTCTCTCGCTTTTGCTTCCCCGCATTTCAGATAAAGGCTATAAAATTAGCCACCATGCAGTTCAAGACATGCAGCCAAGTGCTGAAATAACCGCACGCTAAGATGCACTTCTGAATGTCTATAAAAATGTATTCAGTAAGCGTTTCATTTCAGTCAGTTGCTTAAAAAATGTGCGCATTCATAATCATTCAAAACATTCTGCAGCAGAAAACTAGATTCATACAAGAATTCCGTGCTTTCTGCTGACATCTGTGTATTTTTAGCTACATAATATGCAGAATAACAGGAATTGCGTCACATCTTGTTAAAATTTTGTTTATAGATATGGGTGTAATAGTGACAAGTGCTCAGCACCATAGATGAATTATGCAGCAGATGAGATGAAAGGCAGCCTTACCTTTTGTTGTCTTGCTGGCAGGTGTCTGGGGGGCCTGATGGCTTGTTTTGAGACTAGGAAATTAGTTCTCGTTCTTTGTTGTCTATGTATTTAGAAGGAGCTTTGGGATGGATGATGGGGTTCAGAGAGCAGGCCAATAGGAATTCCGAGAAACGCGGGTAGATCTTTTTAGATCGTTTTAAGTGTTCCTGAGGTTTGAATTATTCTTCAGAGATAGAATACCATTGAAATTTCAAGGTGTCATACAGATATTTAAAAAAATATTATATTTATTATTTAGAACAGTTGTAGACCTCAGATTAATGTTCTTTTGGTTAGTTAGGGATAGGACATACTTATGCCAGTACTGTACTTAATAAACTATACTGTTGACGGTGACATTTTTTTTCAGGTGGTATTGCTGGCATATTGTTCTTGTGCAACACAGTGCATATTTATTTAAATGACAACAAAAGCAAACCATCTTAATAAACATCATTAAATTGTACAGTACATTCACCTAGAATAATTAAGAAATTCTTGCCTCGTGATTAAAATTTCACGCTCGAGAACACAGAGTAGCTTGTGATATACTCATTACCTGATCACATCTGTGTCTTGCAGGTGGTCCGTGAACGGGACGCCAGTCGATTTCAGCACCGACGGCCGGCGCCGCCTCTCCGGGGGGAATCTCATTATCGGGCATCCGGATCGGACCTGGGACGCCGGGACATACCAGTGCATAGCTACTAATTCAGTGGGGACCATCCTGAGCCGCAGAGCGAGCCTGTGGTTTGCATGTGAGCGGACGCTTCATCACGAGCGACTTCGGCTCCCGCAGCGCTGCCAGCACGATTCTGAAACCTTGGCAACTGCAGTTTGATGCCGAAAGAATCAAACCAAAGATTTTCTTTAGCTTTTTTAAATTCCTGGGGCCCTATTAAGCATCCTGCATAGAGTGGGTCCCAGCACAATGCCATTGTCTCTGCTGTCATGAGCCCGTCATTTTCATGGAATTTCCCCCAGGATTCCTCAGTTAGCTTGAAGTCATGATTGTCCAATCAGAGTGTAGGTATGGCTTTTAGATAATCATGACTTCTCTATAACACTAGCTTAAGTTAACCCAGCTAAATGAGAAATCTTAATTTATGGAACAGCCCCATGAGTCAAAAGCACGGTATTTCACCGCTATTGTAAGAGAGCGTTATCAAAACAGTAACCTGCGCTTACGTAGACCCGTGCACAGAACATGTGAGCAGCTTGTTATACACACAGCAGCGCACAAACATGTAAAAGATTAAAAAATTTAAAATTACAATATGAAAGATGCGTACATTCAGATATTTTAGGAGATCGATGTCATAGTGGTTAGTCTCTGGATCTTCAGCTAGTGGAGCTACGTGACATTTATGATTCATCTGTTGTATGTCTTTGTTACAGGTGTTTAATGTGAAGTAATCAAATATTTTGTAAATATCTTGTCCTGCTCCCACCCGCAACGGAGAAATATGTTTTGCTTGACTGTGACTATTTTCAGGTAAAGAACTAAGACAAACCTGTAACCTCAACAAATAGGCTACGTTCAAGACTTAACAGCTGAAACAGGCTATTTTTGCACAATAGTCAGCTAGTCATTCACATAGGTCATAGATCTGCACAAACAAAATCCACATATTTGTGAGTTGTTTCAGTTTTGTTGCAGTTATATCTTTTGATTTTCTTGCACTTTCAGTGAATGTCAGTGTAGCCTTTCAAAACATACGTGACCCTGAAGTGCCAGGCAAGTGTATGATAGCACTTTGTTGCCTTTGTCACAATGTGCAAAAGGCAAGTGGTTCCCACTGTAATCGCTTACAATGACAAGGACTGCAAAATATCTGATTTGCCCTCACTACATTTGACATGAAGTAGTTATTCAGTTTTATATTCACTTTTCCTTAAGCAGGTTCTTATATCCTCAAGCATTGAAGATTTTTGTGCCAGCTCAGCTATCATTGGCTGGGCGCTCATGAGAGAGACAAGGAACCTTCAAGATGCTAACTTACTTCTGAAAGTTCCAGGGCCGGCTGGCCGTGTGAAAAACAAATTGGGCGTAAATAGTTATAATATGTTGGGCTGCAAAGGACCCATCGGGTGCAGAAAAGAAGGCCGCATTTGTAGACCACATTTGAAGGAGCCAAATGGGTCGTCACACTGCTGTGAGACATTCGGCGTGCAGCAACATTTGATGGTCCACCATCGATACCCTAATGACCCACCAGGGGGCTGTGGGCCGCAATTTGGGAAACGTTGGTGTAGACAATGGCTGTATCTGAGTTCAGGGGCTGCATCCTAACATGGCTGCATTCGAAGACCGAATTCATCACAGCGGTGCGACAATGCTGCACCATTTTGAAGGCTCCTTCAAATGTGGTCTTGACATGTGTCCTTCTTTTGCCGAGTCGCAAGGAATCCACTCAATGGACCCTTCACAGACCAACATATCCCAAGATTCATTGCGGCAAAGTACAGTGGATGTGTTCCACCTAGGCAAAGCTCTTCATGACTCAAGAGTCAGGGTGGGATCAACTGATGACACATATAGGAAATTATCCACAGTTTGACCTTTGATCCATGATCCATATGAATCTCCCTATGGTTTGGCACACATGTGAACCACAGATTAATTGCAAAGTTTAATCACAATAATGTGAAACACCGTTTTACTGCCACTGTTGTTTTTTTAAAGTAATAATCCCCTAAATCTCAATGGCATGGAAGCCCTTGGAGCACATGGATTCAGGGCTTGAAATTCATTTCTCACAACGTGGGAGAATTTCTCCCCTTATGTGTAACACATAGGGGTGAAATAATAGATATTCTGAGAATGCAAGGAAATTCTGCTTGCATAGCTACAGTTTCTGTTTCCCTTCTGGTTATTTTGTGATCTCAAGAAAATAACTTTGGATGTGTTGAGATCACGAGAAAAACAAGTTATAATCTTGACATTTCAAGTCAGAAAAAAGATAATGATGTACTGTATGTCCTCTATGGATTTCTGAACGATGCAGTTGCAGTGAAAAGACTCTTCAAACACATTAATATAAGACTGTTATCAGGCTGCTAAAACTACATGTGCAGTTATAGGAAAATAATAAACACCCATGTGACATCTCAGGAGCAATAAGAAGATTTACCAAAGCTGTGATGTAATAATAAAGGATACATAGATCATGCCCTTTTCTCCTTCAGAAAATACATGCATATTGATGCAGATTACCGGTATCACCATGCTTTTTGACACGTCTGATGGTGATGATGCAGCCTGTTCTGTTTGGTCAGACTTTTAGCCCCGCTAGTGAACACTGCCATGTCAGCGTGGGTACGGCTTGGGTACGCCTCGCATCATTTACAATGGAGAACCATCTCTTTGCTGTACGGTTCAGTTCCCGGTGGCAGGAAAAGTGCCATTTCTTGCCTCACAATTGAACCTATTGGTCTGGATCACTGTTTGCAGCAGAACAAACTAGGAATTCGAAATCATCTCACATCTCACAACCCACCCCCTGTGGAGTCACTGTTATATTTCTGTCTTTTCCAGAGTTTGCTTTTTTTTTTTTTAACCTGGCAGCCTGCATTCTGTCCCATTTTGCTGTTTATTTTTTCAAATGCTCAGTCCAGTTTAGATTTCCTGGTGATTCTCATTGTTATTGTCAAATGGTGAATAACCCTTCACCACTGTACTGCCTAGAATAACCACACTGTTTAGAGTTTCTCCTTAAACACCGCCAGCTCCTGAATTAACTCGCTGCTCTGCTATACACCCTTTGAGGTCTTTTCTAGAGAGTTCTCTAACTTGTTGACACACCGACTCGGTTGCTTTTGTTGCCTTTGAGTTCTGAGAGCTATCTGCCTATTGTGACTAAGACTGTCACTCCATATCAAAATAAGTAGCAGTGTTTTGCATGGATTGTTGAGAAAAATAAGCCTGTGTCTGTCTCCTTTTGCAGATTTGGAGACGTTTAAGAGCCAGACGAGAAGCGCTGTCTCTGTTCGGGAAGGACAAGGGGTTGTCCTGTTGTGTGGACCACCTTCTCATTCTGGGGGCAAGTCAACAGTCATTAGCTACTCTTTGTGCTCAGACTACATTTATCAGAAACGTTTTTAAAATCAGCATAGATTATCCATGCCTAAGGGCAGTGGGGAAAACCTTTTTGTAAATATGTTTAACTTTTAACTTTCAGAAAATATATGTAACTTTCAGTGAATGTGTGTGCATGTACTGTATGTTATTTTTTTCATTTCCTACTTTTTCTTAATGTTTTTTCTGTCTCTGAAATATGAAAGTATGGAGAGTCACAAGTCAGGAACTTAACATTTGATAGCTTGCGTTATTGCATAAGAATGTAACAACTTTATTTTAATTAAAAACCATCATTCAAATCGGACCTTAGTGTAGTGTGAAATGCTTACCGTGTGGTCCTGCTACGATGAGCTCCGGGATTTGTTCTTGCTGAGAAACCATCGGTGTGGCCTGCTTAATTCCCCTGCTTAAAGTCCCCAGACTGCCCAGTCGTGGGCATCTTGTTCAGTCAGCCAGTCATGTCACAAACTGACTATACTTCTACAAGGCTTTGCTGGGGCTCATTGCTGAACATTTTGGGGGGCATCTCTTTTGTTTTTTTTTGGGGAGGGTTGTCAGCTCATGGGAGTTTTACTTACACAAACATGTTCTGAGGGCAGAACGAAATCATTTTCGATGAAAAATTATTTCGTTCTGCCCTCAGAACATTTTTGTGTAAGTAAAACTCCCCCGCATTTTGACATCAACAAATTGATTTTCTTTCTGTTTATAGAACTTACTTTCACATGGGTCTACAATGAGTACCCAAACTTCATCCAGCAAGACTCGCGTCGCTTTGTGTCCCAGGTGACTGGAAACCTGTACATCGCCAAAGTGGAGCCGTCAGACGTCGGCAACTACACCTGTGTGGTGATCAACAGTGTCACCAAAGGCAAAGTTCTCAGCTCACCCACACCACTGGTGCTGAGAACTGATGGTAAGATCTGTTCTCTTCTTTTTAGTCCCTTGGGCAGTTTATTGTAGGTATGACCTTTTAAAAATGAACAAAAACAAACACATTTGGCCACAAGCTTGAGCTATAGCCTTCTTGTAGATTTAATCACAAACCTTCTATGTCTGGTAAAAGTTTCATTATTGGTTATTACTAATAATGTCTTGAGAGAAGTATTTCATACCTGTTTTAGTGGAAAAAATGCCTGTCCTGAAGCTTAAAGTGGCAAATTGATATATTCCATTTTAAGTGACTTCACCGTCCTTCATTTACTGCTAATATAGGCACAATGGCTGCTGTGTACAGATTGGATGCTAATTCTAGGGATATTGTTTTGCTGTTCTAGCATTTTTTTGCTATATTCTTAGGCATATGCTGAAGTAAAGTAAAGTTGAAGTTAGACATATATCTCGATTGTCATGAATTATGGATGCTGAAAAGTAATTTGCGTATCGCCTATCTATCGCAGGAGCAATGGGTGAATATGAGCCCAAAATAGAAGTTAATTTTCCAGAGACCGTCCCAGCTGCAAAGGGATCGGCTGTTATGCTGGAATGCTTTGCCCTCGGAAAGTAAGCAGTGTTTTGTTAAATGCACCTTTTGTCAGAAACATTTTTCTGTCAAAGAAGAGGTCTTGTTTTAAGCTGAGGACGAAGAGGGGACCTTCCTTTGTATTTGAATGAATTTCTTTTCTCTCTTTTAATCTTTTCTGAAATTGTAATGTCTGTGTTTACAATTATGCATTAGATAAACAGTGTGGAAGATGGATGGATTGATGTCGTTTTAGATATATTGTAAATAAGAAAATGCATATGTCGTTTGTATATGTTTTCCATTATTGTACGCCTTTTATGGATTCCCCTGTTTCTCAGCACTCATTTGCACGTGTCCAAGTCATAAAGCACAAAACATTTCACAAAAAGATCAATGTCTGACTCCTCCCATTCTTATATAAGGAGATTTCAGCATCAACCACTGCAGAGAGCAGTAGAATGTTTCTCAGATGAGGCCAGCTGCATGGTCACATCATCTCAGCAATCTCTTGCAAAGTAAAGCTTTGCAAAATGAAAGAATTTGGAAAAGAAAAAAAAAGAAATCTACTTTCACTGCTGTGAAATGCTGTTTAGAGATTGGCTGTCAGATTTTGGTTAAGATGTTATAACTGTGCCCATGAGCAAGCCACTTTACTGTACATCACTTCAGGAAAAGAAATTGATTTGTATAAATGGCTTTACCACCTTAATTCATGGCATTTAACTAAATGCCTCTGACTTGAGCAAAGCAAATGCATTATGCTGTGTAATACAGGCAGCGCCCAGGTTACGAATGACATCCTTTCCCGAAGTCCGTTTTTAAGCCGGAAAAATAAAACAATACATAATTGCAATAGTAATTATACAGTAATAATAAAAGCAATTGCGTATGTTACTGTACTGTACCTCGAGCTGGCAAACCGCTTAAGCCAGTCAATGTTTTCACAAGCATTACAAATAGCGCATGCATTTTTTATCATGATTCATTGTATTTAACCGGAAATTTATGGCAGTCCATTTATAAATAAGGTTTGTCTGTAAGCCGGACTATGTTAACCTGCCTGTAATGCAAAAAAATTTAAAACAGTCACCACTTTTTGTATACATGCCGTGTGACATAGATATTTCAGGTTGTCACCCTGAATTTTGAGTTTGTATTTTTAACACTTAATGCCTTTTAAGAAATATGAGTTGGCCAATAAATGATGATGTATTTAACTGTAACTCAGAAGAGATGTATTAATAGCATGAACACTCCAGATAACTGTTCAGTTTTTTCCTTCCACTGGTCTTTGCAGTCCAGTTCCCGAAATCACGTGGAGGAGAGCCAGTGGTGTCCCATTTCCCAGCAAGGTGAAGGTGCAGAAGTCCAGTGCGGTGCTCGAAATCCCCGACGTCCAGCAGGAGGACGCAGGGGGCTATGAGTGCGTGGCGGAAAACACCAGGGGCAAGAACGTGGCACGGGGGCGTCTGTCTTTCCATGGTGTGTGTAACATTCTGGGAACCCCAGTGTGTTAAATATTATGAGCTGGAGGAGGAGGGGTAGGGTGGACTGCGGATACTGGGGGTGTGACTAGATAGCGGGAAATGTAGCGCATTTGACGAATGTTTCTGTGTGTGAAAGCAGCTCTTGCCTATAATAGGTAAGAACAAGCGTCCCCTGATGCATCACAATTAACTTCAGCAAAAGCTGCTTTACTCAAAGGGAGATTATCGGTGCCAAAGAGGCGTCACTCCTCATTACCGAAGCCTGACGTTTTACAACGGCTGAGGGATTCTGGCTGTATTAACATTTTAAATGCTTTCACAGTAGCATGCCATTAATCATTACCTATTCGGTGGCCAGCTAGCCTCTGCAAGTCTGCATGTGCTTCTGCGGTCGCATGTGGGAATGCAAAATGTGAAATGCGAGTTGACAAGCATGCGGACAGGAACGGCACTGTGTATATATCCAAGTGACAAGAGAACTAAATTACTTCCTTTGAGAGTTTCTTGAAAAGGCTATGGTTACTTACGGAGGTGAAGAGTAGCGATTATATTCAGCATTTTACCGGGAAATATATTTGTATTATGATAATTGCACATGGCTGTATTGTGAACAACACTCTGTGGAGCAAGGGTTTGTACTGTCCTGGGAAAATTGCATTGTAATTCTCCATGAGCGTGAATCACTTTTATTCAGAAGTTTTTTTTTTTTGTTTTTAAAACAAAAAGTGTCTGTCTTCACAGCAAAACCCCAGTGGATCCAAACTCCGACAGACACAGCCCTGGCCATCGGGGAGAAGCTGCTCTGGGAGTGCAAAGCCAACGGGAAACCCAAGCCGTCATACAGCTGGCTCAAAAACGGAGAGACTCTCGCCTCAGAGGTAACATCCATTTCCCAGCAGTCTCTCTGCTGACTGTCAAGCATGGTACACTGGCATGGGGTTAAATACTTTTGTTTAGATTAAAAAAAAACATTAGTAGGAACCAATCAACTAAATCTTGTGATCGTGGATAAGAAGGCATGGGAAAGGAACCCCTGTAATACTTGTGTATTAACCTTGTTTTTCTTGCCCGGACTTCTGCATCGGCGTGTGTGACCTGCCATATCACCAATATCCTGCCTTGCTCCTTATTACAGCAGCTGAGTGGGCAACATAACATTGACTCCGTTTGTCACCATCAGGGAAGAAGGGTCCAGGTGGAAAACGGAGCTCTGTCTATAGCAGCAGTGAACCTCTCCGATGCCGGGATGTATCAGTGTACAACTGAGAACAAACACGGCGTCCTCTATTCCAGCGCTGAGCTGCTGGTGCTGGGTAAGCCCCCCCACCCCCCGACCGCCCCACCCCCCCTTTTGGTTCCTTTCTATGTACAACAGAGGCTTTGAGGTTAATGGTTTAGACAGTCCTGCCTCCTCCATGTAATCTATAAGCAGTGGAAAAGTCACAATACACCACTCTGTGGGAAATAGGAGTGGGTGTGAAGGTTTTTTTCTGTATTTTTTTTCCCAAGACTTTCTTTAAATGGATCATGCGACATTTGAAAGGGCTGCATTGGGCTTCCTGCTACTATAAATCCCATATCGATTGTCTGAAAAGACTGAAGCAGTTTGTCTTCCTCCTGACAGTATGAGCTGAATCTGAAGATTACAAATGTTACAAACAATGGATTTTTTTTTGATTATTATACTGCTGGTTAGATTAGGCTCGTTAAAATCCATGACAGACACAAATATATTAAACCGGATGTTTTTTTCTGGTATTGTAGGATTCACACTGTCAATGATGTTTCCATAACTCCCCAAAGTCGAGTATCATTTTTCTAGAACTTCTATGCTATAGGTTTTGTCACTCATGTGATCATATTAAAACTCATATGGTGTCAGAGCTCCACAGGGATGGGTCAGTTTATTCTTCTTAAACACCAAGTTGCTTCCACCCCAGAGCCAATGACCTCATACTATAAGCCTGTCATGCCTTTCAGAAGGTTTGGGCTCAGTTAAGCAGAAACCGCTGGTGACATTATTCTTACAGTGTCACAGGTCAAGGTGGTTTTCATGCGCCGTATTCTTACAGTGTCACAGGTCAAGGTGGTTTTCATGCGCCGTATTCTTACAGTGTCACAGGTCAAGGTGGTTTCCATGCGCTGTATTCTTACAGTGTCACAGGTCAAGGTGGTTTTCATGCGCCGTATTCTTACAGTGTCACAGGTCAAGGTGGTTTTCATGCGCCGTATTCTTACAGTGTCACAGGTCAAGGTGGTTTCCATGCGCTGTATTCTTACAGTGTCACAGGTCAAGGTGGTTTCCATGCGCTGTATTGCAGGTGTTGCTCAGTCGGATTGGAATTTGTCACACATCCTGAAATCTTTGATAGATGAAGACATAATGGATCATAATGAAACAGGTTCTCGAGGACCTGAGAACAGCTGAAGCGCATCACCACTGTATATTCTTCGCAGCATCACCTCCTGACTTCACTGGCAGACCGCTGAGGACGTTGCTGAAAGCCAGGTCTGGCAGTGAGGTCGTGCTGGAGTGCAGACCACAAGCGTATCCCCAAGCGGTCACCCTGTGGAAGAAGGGCAATGAGATTCTGCACAGAACTGAGAGGTGATTCATATTGTTGCCGATCAATACATTTGCACTATCTACGCATTTGCAGTTGGAGAGAAGGATACAGGAGAATTTGTAAACATAACTCAAAGGAACACAGTATCAGTCCAATTATACTTAATTAATTTTTATACTTTGTTTGTTTGTTTTTGTTTTCTGACTTCAACTGTATCTCTGCTTACACAAGACAAAAATAATGATCCTCTTACGATTAGCTGCTTATTAGGGTGCCCGCTTATGTTTTTTTGCACAGCTCAAGTGAATGGACGTTTCATGCTGATTCAGTCCACCTGTTCCTCATATAGTTAGTGTTAAAATTTAGTTTTATCGTTTTTTCTTCCACCCCGATAAACATGCCAGTAAATTCCCTCTGCTTTCCATATCTGCAGTTTGGTTTTCTTTCATTTTACGTTCTTGTTAAACCCATTTTAGACCCTTGCCCAGTAATCCTGTTCACTGTCCACACTGGACTGGTTCTCACTGCCAGAGACTGAGAATTCAGATGTTCAAAAATCAATCATTAGTATTACAGTAGAAAAAGATTGGATCAAAATTAAAACTGAACCAATAATGAATCCTTAAAAAAATGTATCTAACAAGTGAAGAGGTTTAAAGGCCTCAGACGTCAGAGAGATGATACTGAAATAGGAACACACAAACACTCAGAGGGCTTTGTATGTACAACAACCAGGTGACTAAGTGTATGGGCACAGCATCACTAACCACAATTACAGTCTGAATGTATGGGTACAGCATCACTAACCACAATTACAGTCTGAATGTATG
>JAABNX020000119.1:29575893-29600898 GCA_015163995.2 Mormyrus lacerda
TCATGATCCACTAAAGATCCTAGAAAAAGCCACAATGAGCTGCATGCCTGTCTACCTTCAGCTAAGGTCAGTTCATGACTCCATGATTAGACAGGGACTGAGCAAAAATGAGTTTCTTGGGGAAGTATTAAGGTAGTACATCAACACTATTTCAGAGAAGCTAGATGATCCCAAACCCTTTTGTAATAATGCTCTGAAATAATTACCAGAAGGACGAAAATGGACAACACAGGTCCCGCAATGTCCGCTGTATTGCAAATACAAAGTTCCACAGTAAAAATGTCATACCTGCAGTCGCAGATGAGCATGGGAGTGAGACAATGTGAGGGATCCTCACATTGTCCCTTAGGATTTGGGTGACTTCATCTCTGTCACTGTTGAAGTAACCATGACCTGGTGATCTGTCTGTTAACCCGAAGCCAAGGTGTAATTGGATTATGCAGAGGACAATGACCCAAAACTCAGAAGCAGTCTATAACTAAATGGCTCACAAGAAGCAAAATTAAAGGATTCTGATGGGCTGAACCCAGTTGAGACACTGTGGCAAGACCTACAACGAACGGTTCATGCATGAAAACTCACCAATGTGTCTGAATTAGTGTGGCCTAATGTGCCTCAACAGCGATTTAAGAAACATATATAAAGTTATAGAAAGTATGCAGGGATTATTGTGGGTAACGGTGCTGAAACCAAGTAATGAATCTAAGGGTGGGTCGTTACATTTTTCATGGATGATTGGGGCGTTGGCAGAGCTGGATGTTTCATTGGTTGAAACAAAACCTTGGTCTGGATTTTTGCTTTCAGGAACTGAAATTTCCACCTCTTGGCATTGGGTAACTGTTCCTTTAATAAAGTGAAAATGTTCACACTATACTGTGTGTATACTCATGGCCATCTTATTTAATATTATATTTTGTCTTAAGGCATATAGCCGTTCTTTGTGAAATTCTGCCAGGAAATCGGGGGGGGGGGGACTTTTTCACAGCACTGTAAACTCACTTATTCTTTCATATCTCAATAAACTGTGCGTGCGATGAATGAGATTTTTCACAAGGGCAGCACCATCCAGTTTTCACATCCAGTTCCACATTCTTCTGCAGTTGGACAGACAGATCAGTCGTTTTCTTACAACGCCTAAAGAATGCATTATCATAAATTAACCCAGACCAGCATTACGCCACATCGGCTGGCAGAAAGAGGAATTAGCTAGCTGCATATTTCTGCTAGTGCTCCACAGTCAGAGAGCCACGTGGGCTGTGCACGGTTATCAAAGCTTTGTCGCCCGTGTTAAAAGTCTAGGGGTTCCCTAGAAGCAGTGACAACATGTCGGAAGCGCGCCCTTGTCTTATGATTAATTGAATCCGATACGGCTCAGTGTTTTCAAGATTCTGAGAAGTCAGGCTTCTCTACCAGCTATTAAGTGCTTTCGGACCACTTTTCCCTCACTGCCATGCTTGCTCTGAACCTGGCTGGAAAACAGGAAATGACACATTAACAGTCTAACTGGCATGTGGAGAAGTAGCGTGGGTTAACGAGCTGCTTGAACTTCCCAGGTTCTCGCCATCGAGCTGGCGGAGGCCCCCTTAGCTTGCCGAAATATCCGGCTGATTACGCCGAGTCCTGGCTGCGTTACCGAAGCCTGAGCAGCACAGTAACGTCTTTACTGACCTGCGCACTAATCACATCCATCCTATCTGATGAGCTCATTAAATTAATCTATTTCCCAAGTCTTGGTTTCATGGCTATGGATTACATGTTAATATTGATTTTCTTGACTTTATTTTTTGATATATTTAGAGTGATAGCTTTTTTCTTTTTTATTTATAGAACATGCACAATTAGATGCATGTTCCTCTTGTGCCATTTTTCCTCCCATGAGTCTCATTTGCTTTGGGTTGTTATAGCAGTGGGGTACGGTGGGGTATGAGGATGGTGCAGATGGGAGAATGCAGAGCCTCAAATGCTGGAAGCGGGGAAGTCGGAGCTGGAGTGCCGTACTGTCACACCGCTAATTCTTTTTCTTTTCATAGTTGTTATCTACGTATTAAGCACTCATTAAGAGCTTTTTTTCTGTTGTCCTTTAAAGTGGACCATTTGCAGAAGTCAAGCTAGAGATTTATTAACATTGTTCTTTCCTGCAGAATCTTTTCGACTGTCTGATTTAAATGCTGTTGGCATGCTCTTCCTGAAAAGTATTTTTAGCGCTCCTTCAGTAGCTGAGTGGTTAGATGTCGATTTTACGAAAACCAACACTCAGATGCACACAAAAACACGCAGTCACATTCTCCTGCTCTGAGACGTGTTTAATTGTGGAACCTCACAGATTTTTGCGGGGGATTTGATGATCCGGAATATCCAGCTTGGTCACGCTGGGAAGTACATCTGCATCGTGGATACGGATGTGGAGAGTCTGTCAGCTGCCGCCGTCCTCATAGTGAAAGGTAAGGGAAGCTGTAACGCATTCACTGGCATGACTCGGAAGCTTGTTGTAATTCTGAGAAATTCAGGGAGTCACAGTTTGACTTAGATAGTTAAAGCTGGAATGAGGTGCCCCCCCCCACAATAAGAAACCTCACTTACCCATCGTTACGTCACTGCGACATGCAGGCCGCTTCTGCTTTATCCTAGACCATCTTTGTTTATCAATACTACACCCACCTCCATCCTCTACGTGAAACACTCGTGCTAAGTCCACTTAGGAATGCTTATCACGTGCATCTTCTTGGTTTAACGGTCATGCTTCCTTGTTACCAACTCAACGCATGGCAATATACTAGAAGAAGAGGGTTATCTCAGTTTCAATCAAATTGCGTTTTTTTCTTGACAGTTCATCCTGGATTTTTTATGCACATAGGCTTACAAATTTGTGAATAAGTATAAAAGTATAAGTCCAGTATAAAAAACTAAGACGGCAAATATAGTTCAGTCTTTATTGAAGATGATGTCACCTTACGTTTGCTTGACAGAATGCCGTATTTAATTACAGATCTTCCTAACTCTTACAGACCATTAAGCATCAACAAGAAACAGATTACTCTCTATGGATTTATAGCATTCAAAATATATCATTAAATCTGAGGAAATACAGTTTTTTTTCTAAATGTCATCAATGGACATCTTTGACGCATAGTACACATTAATATAAGTCAAGGAAGAGGTGCAATTGCCACAGAATGCAATATAAAACTTTTTGGTAAATTTTGGCAATAAATAACAGGGAGCAGCTGGAATGAAAAGAGTAGTTAAGCTGCAGTTTTAGTTGTCTGGAAATCTGCACCTTATATGCAAACGAGATGCTTGTGAGATGTCCACACCCTTCCATCTGTGAAAGCATTGTATATTTGTCAGCTCTGCACAGAGCATAACATTGTAAAAATGACAATTCTTGGTAGTGGATTTTGATCAGTGGCCTATACTACGAAGCAGGGTTACTGGCTTATCGGGGTAACTTGACGGATTTAAGGTACCACAGTTTAAATGGACTTAATATTCGTGCGCTTACATTTTGCCCAGACTACCTTAAATCCGATAAGGCAGTAACCCAGCTTCGCGGTACAGACTCCTGGCTGTGTAGGCGGGGCGGAGGCTAGCTCTAACTTTGCTAAATGCCCGGTTGAGTTAGGTCCCCCCGGGCCGCCAAGTGCAGTAACAGTGGAGGAGATTACGGACAGCACAGCCCAGCTCTCCTGGAAGTCAGGCAGGGACAACTACAGCCCCATCAAAGGCTATGTCATCCAAGGGAGGACTGCCTTCACTTTGGGATGGCAAGCCTTGGACACAGGTATATCTCTGGATGTTAACATTCCCATGACAATGACGGGCAGAACATGCAGCAGTATAACCAGTGTGTATACATAGATAGCCTTTAATATCAGCTTGTAGGCAGTGCCGGGCTTTTCAGGTCTGGACAATGATTGTGTTTCTACAAACCAGCTGAGCATAAAGAGTCACAGTTAGAGGAGACTCGCCTGGGTGTTAATAACAAAATCCTGGTTTGGATTTGTAGCTTCTGGACCAGAAATTGGTCCAGAACACTGCATGTCAGATGTCCAGGACTTGGTTCTTCTAATACAACTGACTTACAGCATGTACCAATCAGGACCTGACAGGGCGGTGCTGAATGAGTATGAATTCCAGTTAACTAGTTGCATTTGGGCAGTAAAACATCTTCTTCACTTTATTTAATTATTTATTTTAAAATCCTGTCTCATGTTGTTCTGGAAGACACTGGAAGTCACCTGATCTGTCACCTGATCTGTCACCTGACCTTATCTCCAGTCCCAGAGATCATTGTTGGCAACACCCTGACAGCCACCGTAGTGGGCCTCAACGCCTGGGTGGAGTATGAGTTTCGTGTGGTGGCCAGTAACGCCGTGGGGCTGGGAGAGCCAAGCCCCCCGTCCGCCAAGACCAGAACTGAGGATGCCGGTAAGTCAAAGTTACCCTCCATTGTTTCCAAAAATAATGTGTTTTTTTGTTTATTTCTGTTTCTTAATTCATTACTTATTTCATTACAAAGCTGGATAAGGAGCTTGCTCTGATAAAAATCCGTAATAGGTTTCTGTTGTCTTTTGTGCAAGATAAATTTGATTGCTAAGCTTTGAAATGAGTGTCAGGCAAAAACAAACAGCCGCTTGATCTGAAAGCAGTCGGTGCCGGTCAAGGCCAATCTAACATCTGTTCCCACCTTCGTTACGGCGTGCAGTCCCTGACACCGCCCCAACCGACATCGGAGGTGGAGGCGGCACCAAGTCTGAGCTGGTGATAACATGGGAGGTAAGCAATCGGTTACGCGTCACACATCCCTTAGTGTTTGGATAATGTCACGGCTTAACGGCGTCAAACGGCCAAAGACCGCCCATCTCTCCCCTCAGCCCATTAGGCCCCAGAACATCCCCTGAGCGTGATTTAGCGTCAGGATATTGAGTGTTTCAATTAAAAGCAGGACGTGGCGTCAATAGTTACTGTAGCTTTGCCACCAGCCTCCAGCAGGAGCCTCATACTTGCGTCGCCCGCACGCGTGCCATGCCAGGCCATGGGAATAAAAGCAGATTCAAACGAGAGAGAGACATGCAATTACTCCACAGCTGACAGTTCTGCATTTAAGCCTCATTCTCTGAAAGGTGACAGGTGACATTTTTCAGTTTAGAATAAGGGCAGACAGTTTCCTCCCACTTCCTCCTGCTCTTTTGCGCCTTGTGGCTTCCGACGCATCGGTTCAGCATTCAAAACGACCAGTGCTGGGTGTAGAGAGGACTAACATCCCCTTCAGCCTGCAGAAATAGCACCTCAACTTATACGCAGCTTGACAAGAGAAACTTTCTGTGTTATTATCTGTGCATTTCAACTAGCCGTGAACACGTGTCGTGCATATTTCACTCATCTGTGTCTTTAACAATGTCACATTTTTTTTGTTGATCTAAGTGTTCCTTTTTCAAGGGGAACAAAACTTTAAAAAGGAGAAGTAAAGGTTTCATATGGAGAATGCCAGAACTGTAATATTAGATATAACCTCAGGCAAAGGACAAATCTGGATCACTGTTTATCCGTGGCTGAGAGACAAAAGCCACCCAAACCATGTTCTGGGTCTTTTGTTCTGCTTATAGGTGCCGCTGATGATCCTCACTTAATGCAATTTGAGCCGCTTCACTGAAATTTTAAATGTATAACATTTTAGTCAAATAGTCCCATGATGATGGTAGTACCCTTAATTACAGTCTAATCTGGGATGTTTGGGTTCCCTGTTAATGTTCTGCGCACATGTGTATTAAGTATATAAAAGGTTTGTGTGACACATATTTCTGCATGATCTGCACTGTAAGGTCTGGACTGAGGGTCTACGAAGGGGGAGGGGAGGTTCTCTGCATCTTTGTTTTGTATGTGTTTTAATATCACTACAGTTTTGTGTTTCGCTCCCAGCCTGTGCCAGAAGAACTGCAAAACGGGGACGGTTTCGGTTACATCATCGCGTTCCGCCCCCTGGGCGGGGTCACCTGGACGCGCGCCATCATATCCACGCCAGAGGTGGCCCGCTACGTCTACAGGAATGACAGCATCCCACCGTTCTTCCCCTTTGACGTGAAGGTGGGAGCCTTCAACAAGAGAGGGGAGGGGCCCTTCAGTTCCATAACCACCGTCTTCTCGGCAGAGGAAGGTGAGCCGGCGGGCCGTGGCGGCCGCAAATGACGAACACGCAGCTGTATTTACCTGCATTTTTGCATCCCGCGGTGAGGATGTCAGCCCCCCCCCCCCGAGGACACAGAGCTCCGGGGGTGTCCGCGTAGCGCTCAATGTGCTGCAGCCTTAATTGAATGTGTCATCGTGATAATATTGTTGCACGCCAGCCCTGGGTCCCATCAGAGAGGGTGACCGTTTGTGGGGGGGGGGGCATGAGGCCGGGCTGCTGCTTGCGACCACAATGACACCGGATAAATCAGCAGAGCTGTTGCCCCCCCCGTCCCTCTCACCCCCATTCAGAGCCCAGCGTGATGCCCGGGGGGGTTCTGGCCAGGAGTGTTTCCGCATCGCAGATTGAAGTCAGCTGGCGGCCACTTGCCTCTGCCCCCGAGAGAGTCCTCGGATACGAGGTACCCAAGCTGTTCGGAGGTGAAGTTTATCTCGCGAGCCGGGGGGGGCGCATGGCGCCTTCCCCATTCCCGGGCGGACAGGTGCAGCTGCCCCCTCCAGCCGCTTAGGCTCCAGGTCCCATCCAGAATTAGGCCATGATACATGATTTGTTATTTTCCTGGGGAAGCTCAGGATTACAGGTCTTCTAGGACATAGTGGGCAGGTAGTAACAGTCACACGTTCTTCCATAAGAATACACACACACACACACACACACACACACAGCAGCCAGAGCACACATTTATAATTCTTGAAATGAATTAAAATTACAATAGAAACGACAGCCTGCCGGTAGAAATGTGTCTCAGGACCAAAAGCTCAGCACTGAATGAGGTACTTTATAGTCATAGAGATTAGATGCATTTATCAAATGCCATTACAAGTTTAGTTCCACGTTACCCTTATTTTTTCCTACCGTAGACACTGCCGTGCCCCCTTCTGTGACGTGTCCCTTTTGATATCAGTTCTGTGCATTTTCCTGTGGGAAAATGACTGGAATGATGAAGAATCTGATTTTTACACCTGCGTAGCTGAGGTCCGTGCACACGGCTCCCTTCAAAGCTGAATGGCGAGGGCCGCACCCGGCCGCGGCTCCGATTGATTCCTGATGGAGCGTAAGGAGTTTCCTTTAGCCTGCACTTGCACACACTGAAATGATTGTCAGGCGCATAAGGAGCGTGGCGCTCTCTGAATACCGCCTTGCCCCGAGGGCCCCATCCAGCCCTGAAAGGCCACAGAGTGACACACATGCCCATCCATCTCACGGCTGAAAAGAGCACCCCGTATGTTCACTATTCAATCATTTCTTCACAAAGCCAGTGCCAAACCAGAGCGCTGCCATAGCAGCGGCAGGGCGACAGCACTCGAACAGTGGTGCCATCGGAGATGGTCTCTGCATAAAGCACTTACAGCGTCTTTGATGTGTCACTTCTCTGGTTAAATAGTGCCTTTGTTTCTGTACGCTGCATTTTTAATTGCTCTTGTGATTGCTAAGTACTGTATATATAATGATGTTGAAGACTTTCTCTTAAACAGAGTATTAATAAGTATGGACAGGGATGACAGAATTACCCATCCCGCAGTGACTAATTCTAGGCATGGTCTCCCCGCGATGTGCCGAGCAGGTGACCTACTGGGAAGACGACACCAAGCCCGATACGGTGGGGAAGGTGAGGGTGTTCGGGAACCAGAGCGCCGTTAACATCAGTGCCCTAACTGGGAACAGTCAATATTTCCTGACAGTGAGTGCGTTCAACACGGCCGGGACGGGCCCGACCTCGCCATCTGTCAATGCCACTACAAAGAAGGCGTGTGAGTCTCCCCTGCAGCCCGTCCTAACACCGTCTATCCTCAGAGCCGAGGCACCGAACTAAGTGATGAGAAATCTGAAATCATTTTTCGTACACTGTAAAAGCCCAAATTTGAAAAGTAATGTGCACCTTAAATATTGACTGTGTATTTCACTGAGATCCTCTTATAAAAACATTCCACTGTGCAAATTCCACTGTGCAAATTCCACTGTGCAGTTCCACTGTGCAAATTCCACTGTGCAAATTCCACTGTGCAGTTCCAATGAGCAAAATGTTTTAAAAAGGTAATAAGGAGAATAAGAAAAAAGAGAAAAAGCACCAAAAAATGTAATCATGGAACCAAATATAAGTAATAATGCGGTTCTACTAAAGGAAGTCATGCAGTCTTGGTGAATACATCAGTAGCAGCAGAATGAGTTTGGGTATTCCTGTGTGAAGGGCCTAGCAAAGCACAGTGACATGCATCCAAGACATGCATCAAGACATGCATCTAAGACATGCAACCAAGACATGCATCCAAGACATGCATCTAAGACATGCAACCAAGACATACATCCAAGACATGCATCTAAGACATGCAAACAAGACATGCATCCAAGACATGCATCTAAGACATGCAAACAAGACATGCATCCAAGCTTGGGTCCGCAAGCATGTTTCTGGGGCCCTGTCTTTTTTGTATGTATATTTTTCTGTATATCATTGAGCAGTAACCACAGTGTCTGCCTTAGCAGAAAGTCTGCATCAGCCTTTTCACTCTTTGCTTCAGTTGTTTTTAAGAAAAGAAGACTAATGTCCCAAGAACCTATTACTCCTAATGAAACGTTACACTATAAGACACCTCTCCATCCTGTGAGTCCTAATCTGTACCACATCACTAAGTTATCCCAACTTGGCTGCACAAATTCTACAAATGAAAAGGCAAAACCATTCCCCAAAAGTGTTAGGAATACAGTTTCCGGTCAGAGATGTGGGACATCAGATGTTAATGTAGAAAGTAAGCTTGGTTTGGAGGAGGTGGAGTGACATGGCCTTGGATGCCTGCCTCTCTCTCTCTCTGCCTCTGTCTCTCTCTCTCTGTCTGTCTTTCTCTCTCTCCATCTCTCTGCCTCTCTCTGTCTTTCTCTCTCTCTCTCTCTCTCTCTCTTTCTGTCTCTCTCTCAGCCCCAGCACAGCCCCCCATGAACGTGGAGTGGACGCTGATTGGCGCCCAGCTCACCCTGCACTGGGACCCAGTGGTCGCTATGGAGACAGAGTCCGAAGTCACAGGATACCAGGTAAGCATCGGATTTAGGTTTCCCTCCTACTCCCAGATTGGGGAGTGGCTAATTACCCTATAATATTCTCCTGTTGTATATGCATGCGGCGTAGTGTCAGCGCCTTAACCAGCTTATAGGGAACCAACACAGTAAACAGAGGAGCAACTGCAGGTGCATGACGGCTAAGAAAGGGGCCTTTTCTTACTGACAGGTGTCATATCGAAGACACAGACACAGTGAAGTAAAGACCTTCATGACAAACAAGACTACAGCCGAACTGACCCTGCCAGCCAATGATGACTATCTCATCCAGGTCAGGGTTCTGAGCGAAGGAGGGGAAGGTGGTGCCACGGAACCCATCCGAATTCACAGACTGAGTAAGTCCTTTCACCCTTTACTTGCACAGGGATGAATTACCAGGAATTAGTCATTGGGGCATTTTGGAGTCTCATTTATCAACTGCGCATGTGAACAGTTTTGTGCATTTTTATATGCACATTTTTACACACGGAACGACATCTATCAGTTTTTTCTTGTGCATAGAACTGTGAATATATTTACGAACACTCCAAACAAACCCCTAGTGGCAGAGAAGCATAACTGAAGCAAACTGCTCGGCACATAGGATATGCAGGAAACTCCACTTAACTATCAAACTTGATAGATTGACAAATAGAATCATCTAGTTGTGTTCACACAAAGTATGTACAGGTAGATCATGTCCATGATGAGGAACCGTTCGAAAGTCATCTCAGGTCCATGGCCAAAGACATAATGTGTCACTTTTACTAAATACAGTCTAACATTGAGATACACCTGATTGAGGCACGTGCGAATACATTTATATCCGAGATCGCCAGTACACAATACGCGATAGAGAGATGTCTGACAGTAGATGCAGTATGAGGTCAGTGGGTGTACCGCTTAGTGTAACAGGTTCTGGACGATGGACAGCACTGCCAGCTGTATGATGACATGCTGTCCATATCTAACTTGCCAAACAATATTTTTGAGTCTTTTTTTCTCTATTATGTCCGGCAGAACTTCCATCTCATTCATGGTAATGTTTGGTTTTCGTTCCTCTGTAAGTTTTTTTTTTAAAACTTTATTCCTCAGTAGCAAAATACACTTAGTAAATAACAATACAAGCATAACACGAAAAATATATTTCAATGAGGAGTAAGGAGATAATGCTATATGTCTTTTTACAGTTATAATTTATGCAAAACAATGCAGCATGTATTATGTGGAAGCTATATGTCCATAAATGGATCATTGTGGGCGTTTATTTATTTAGAATCGGCTTGTCATGCACATACAATCACATTTAGAATGTGTGAGATTTATCAACCTTCACTTAGTACAGCTGTTCATACAGACGGGTGATAAATACCCATTTGCCTGTGCGTACTGGCGGATCTAGACACACATTTAGGGACTTTTTTACGTGCCCTTTGATAAATGATAGGTCTTCTATGAAAATCTGTATGCAGAGCAACCCACCTTAGAATACAGCAACTCCAAGGGGAATGAAACACGCAGGATGCATTGTGGGATGTGTCCGATAGCTTGTTGCTCTGGGAATCGCGAAGGTCATTTTTACTGACAATATAGAAAAAATAGCACAATATTAGTGGCTCACAATATTTGTGCCAATATTTTTTTTTCCAGAAAATATTTCATTTTTGTGTATTTGTTTATTTTGAAATGACTATGGTTATAGGTATGAGTGCCCGTGGGTCAGGAGCACAGCGCCCGGATAACAGCCCCTCATCCCTGGCCGTGGCCTTTGCATTGTCTACCTTCTGCTCATCGTTATGGTGACTGAAACTCCGTCCAGCACAGCGCTGTCAAAGATTTACTGGAGGATCCCATCTCCCTCTTCAGGGGGATCAGTGTGGATGCGTGACTAGCTTCCGCAGAATCTTCTGGAAAACTTGACAGCGAGCATGACCGAGAGGGGTAATCCGTACTGTAAACATGAGGCAAAGAGGGAATTATGAGTTTGAATTTGTGTGCATGCAGTTTTCCTGCTTATCATCGTGGGGCATAAGTGCCGTTCAACTGTGGAGCCGTCCCAGGATATTTGTATACATATTTTCATGAGGGAGCACATGTGTACCTGTTACTTAGTTATTAACCCCAAGAATCCTTGAAAAATGATGAAATGCCTTAATTGCATTTACATACCAAAGTAGGTCAACGCATACTTGATAAATGTATCATATTTGCTCACACTACTAACGGTTTTAGTTTGTCCAATTCCATTTTTAAATGCTTAGAAATGCTTTTGTGATATATAGTTTTGTTTCATTGAAAAAAAGCCAGAAGCCAGCACTATTGGAAACTGTGGGGGGGAGCAATCATGGGTCCAGCTACATCGGGCTGCCTGCTTCCGCTGAACATGGGTGGTGGCTGGGGCTATATTACATTTATCTGTCATTCCCACCTTACAAGGCTTTGCTTTCATTCTCTCGATTGCTCAAATGTTTGCGTTTTTATTGTGAAAGAGTCCTGTCAGCATACACACTTGTGTGTCTGTGAAGTTGTGCAGTTCTGTCAGCATACACACTTGTGTGTCTGTGAGGTGGTGCTCATTAACTGAGAAAAAAAGTAAAGAAAGAGGGCTAGATTTACACAATTTCACCAGTGCCTCTCTGAAAACACACGCTCCGTTACCCACAGTCATTAAAGTCCATGTGTCTTGTGAGACTGGCAACACCCTCTAGTAAAGGACTGTGCTCCCTAGGGATGTGATGCTTTGCTATTACTAGTTTACATATACCCACAATTATTACCTGTGGACATTTGTATTAGAGTAAGACTAATTTTCTTCAGTGGATGGGATGTTCGTAGAGAAACGGCTTGGTTTCACGATCAAGCGAAGCATGTTTACAGAAAGGGCGTGTCGAGCAAGAAAGTAAGATCCAATCAAAGGGCTAGGCTAGGTCGACTTGAATGCAGCGATACTGGGTGCAGAGTGATTTGGCAGGACTGCTGCACTGGACCCAGTTTGCTGAAGGGCTGGAGACCAGCAAGCAAGATGTGGAGCAGCTGGCAGGCAGGCATTGAGATGACGGAGTGTGCATCTTCTCAACCCTTAGAGCGCTTCACCTCAGCACAAGAATAATACGGATTGGAATTACTTGAAATCCATCTGGTGGTCTGATATGTGGCGTGATTTAGGAGCTAAACGGACATGTAAATAAATCACAGCTTGCTGAAAGGGATCTGAGGAGTAGAGAATGGGAATAATGGTTGTCAGATCAGCAGTAGAAGATTAATGGATTGTCACTCTCAAACAGAGCTGTACCACAACTGTGCCCGGAGATTTTTATTTGTATATAATAATTTATTTATTTTTATCTCTCTGTCATTCTAAAGGCCGCAGGTCTGCTTGTGAAGTGTCTCATGGTCTGTTTACATGAAGGACACCCATTTTGTATAAGGAAAAAAAAATCATTTTATCTGTGCTGACTTGATTGCTTGGAACTGGAGAGGAGTGAGGGATAGGTTTGCTTCAGGGTATTACAGAACACCCCCCCGCCCACCCACCACCACCGGTCACAAGTTATTTTAAAAGAGTGAAACAAACCAAGCGAGTCCAGCTCCCCGTCCCTCTGCATAGACTGTGGAAGCAGAGCCTTAAGCCCAGAGACCCACTGCATTTCCTCTGCCCTTGGTGTCGCCTTCGGCTCTGTGTTCAGCCATTAAATTCTGCTGTATCCAGATAAATAACAAATTGATTTTTCCATCACAGCATAACGGCCGTCGTAACTAAGAATGAGCCCGATTGACTGCTGTTAGTCCCAGTTCTTTTGACATATGAAGCATCCTGCTAGTACCTTATGGTGAATCATCAAGCCAGTGATCAGAAGTTAAAATCATTTGAGATGTCAATCTTAAAAGTAAGATTGCTGACGGCTGCACAAGTGCTATTTTGAAATGTTTTATTGGTAAAAGAAATGAACTGCATTGCTATTGTAATTACATTATTACTATTTAATTGATAAGATTTTTAGTAAATTGTCAGTACAGAAACCTTAACAGGTTATGGTCCCTGTCTTTGTATTTACTTTTATATTTGCATAGCTATTGAAAGGTCAAATGTTGTACTAAAGGAAAATATTTCTTTTAATTATGAATGTTATTATTATTATTATTTAATACCATTAATATACACGCATACATTTCTTTTACATGCCTTGGTTTTTTATCATAAAAGTTGTATCCCCCCCTGTCTTTCTAGGGCAGTGACAATATACTGAAATTCTTGAGGGCAATTTACACTAAAGGACAAGTGTGACTTGATGTTGGAGTTAGTAGGACTGTAAAAACAGAGGAGTGTAGTTTGAGCACTTTGTTATTTTCAATGGAATGTGCCTGTCACTTTTTATTGTAACAATGGCTGTTTTTGTAATTTATTTTAGTATTCAATATTGTGTTTTAATAATGCAATCCCTGTTATACATTTATTAAGAGCGACTTAGCTTTATGTTTAGTCTGATGAGCTCATTTGAAAAGGCTTAATTAGTCATGTGTCAGCCCGGAAATCTGCATCCCAAAACATTGACAGTTTACCCACAAGGAATAACACGTGTACGTAAAATTTGTAAAATATATATATTTTGTACTATCCGCAGTTCCAAAAGCCTGTCAGATTCTTTTGATCAGACACGGTTTACCAACGCAAGACGCGAGTCTATTTTTCTTTACAACATTTGTCCTTTGCCTTTAATACTACCACTGCGTTAATGAAATGGTTTTGTGATCTCAATGAGATGGCTGTGTAAAACAGTACAGTTTTCATATTGAAAAACAGTGAGCTCATCTTGTGTTCTGAAGCTCTGCATGTAGGTTCTTTGGTGCATTTGTGTAAAGTTTTATATTAAAAAAAAAGCAATGACGATGTATGTTTGGGTCTCTTTTGCGCATTGGTGTATGTGTTTTGCTAGGTTTCAGAGAAGCGACACTTTCAAAAGCAAAATGTGACATTGTAATAATGAAAGATTACTCCAATTCATTCATTAGTAAGGATACTCCTCAAAAAAACACAACACAGTTTACACTCACCTCACAATCATTAACACAATTAATATGTAACTTTTTATTGACCTTCTTGTCACATAAAAGATTTGTGAGCCAATAGAATTTACACACCAGTAACCCTAGAAACCTGGTAACATTGGAGCACTTTGTCGATAGAGAAAACACAGCAAGAAGGCTGATGTTAATGCAGCCAGACGTAGCTCCATTACAAGGTGTAACACAAGATAGATGTGGGGAGTCTTCAGGAGGGCTGTCTTGTTGTGAGGAAGATGTTTGGGGTTTCATTATATATCAAGTTCAGTTGTTTGCATAGCTTTCAAAGAGCCTTTCCTTACTGTGCCAAATAAGCAATGCTGGCAACATGGTCCACAATGATTTGTTTATATTCCAAGAGCTTGATTCCTTGTTGTGATTCTCTCAAAATACTTGCAAAGTGGTAACTATGCCAAGAGTTTCTTAGCCAAGAACTTCTTAGAGCCATTTTTACACCGAATAAGATTTTTCTTCAGCTAAGAAATTTACCATGTCAAGTCAGTGGATACTGGGTATTCACATGGATAGTTATTCAGATACAGATATGGCAAATGTGTGGGAAAAGCAGAAACATCTGATTTTATAGACATGCCATACTATAATCTAACAGATATGCAAAATTCCAGTCCAACTGAGGGCAATGCATTTGTAAGAAAACAGTAGCCCACCTTTTACATTTTGTATGTGTAACCTGCTGATCTGAAATGGAATGCAATTACAATATGTTGATCATACATCTATATGGAATCTCTTCACCATACTTCATATAATATAACGTCAGAAATTGCATTTTTACAAAATTAAAACTTTAAGATTTTTGCACAATGTGCAGCCCTCAATTGAATAAAAGCACAGTCAACTTTTCTGTGATTAATTACACCTATAACTTTGTTCTAGCTAATTGACTTTCCTTTCATAGTGCATTCAATGAAACATCTATGAGATTTTCAGTGGGACTGTCCAGAAGACCTGAGAGGAAATTCTCCTAAGAAGCTCTATTTAATGTGATGAAGTTTGTAGCTGACGAGTAAGACTCACATACTGTAGTTACAGGTATTAATCAAGCAGGGTACTATGCTGCCAGTACCTCCCTGTAAATGCTGTAGAATTTACTATCAAGTTCAAAAGCAAGCCTACATCTTCTTGTGTTTGTTTTGTTTACGTCCAGAATTGGGTCTTGCCTTGCATTCTTGTTTTATTGTTGAAATAGTTACTGTTAGTTTTTCTTGCGCATTTTGCTTGCAAGCCCAGACCTAAATGATCCGTTCATCACTCAAACTATTTGTCTGGAAGATCTGTCTGCTTTTTGACTATATATGATGATATACGTATCTGTTGCCACCAAGGAAAATTTGAACCCGAACTTACAAAATCAATACTGCATTTTTTCCTCGACATTCCTAAATTCAATCATCATTTATCGATGAGCTTATGACTGCATTTGTTAAGCAGTGTCATCAACGGACACAAACGTTTGCCATTTTGCCACACAAGTCAAGTACAATCAAGTAAAATGCTGTTAAATTGTCTTTCTAGCCATTTTGTACAGTATCAGCACTAGGATAAAGTAATTGCATGGGGATTATGTCAGCACTCATGTTCCCATGGCAACTCATTACCAGTCCCAGATGCCTGTGTTAATGAAACCCATCTAGCCTTGATTGGACTAAGCTCATTAGGGCCTTACCATGGGTCAGATGGATGGATTGGACGCTGCTGGAGATCAGCTGCGGGAACCATTGAGACATCCTCCAGAATTGCAGTTTTCTTGAATTTTGTTTAGTGGTATTAAACTTCCAGAGGATTTCTGCCCATCTTCTCAGTACATTACATTTTGCTTTATTATTTCAAATAATAAAGACCATTTTTCTCAATTCAATCTTGACTTTGTCATGGTATAAATGTGTTTTGTCTTGATTTTTAACAAACTAACAAACAAGCAGATCCACCTGAGATCTTTGGTAATACATGCTTTGTGGGACCATCCAAAATCAATATTTCTTAATATACTTGCAACGCTTTCTGATAGCATATTTGCTAAAAACAATCAATTGATAGACAGACAGACAGACAAAAAACAGACAAATGCTAGATTTTGTATTTCATTTAATATTTTTAAATTAAAGTATGGATGTGGGCAAGTAACTTACTTTTATCCCTTTAAAATGAGCTTGAACACCTCCGATCATATATTATGGTCAAGGGTTTAAGCTGTGATAAGAGTAAATATATGAATGTTGGTGTATAGTATAGTCTAATAAGTGTAAAGTCTGATACAATAAATATCCCCAAATAATACGCTCCACTGCTTCTACCTGAAACAGATTCCTTGTAGATGGAACAAGTGACTTTCAGTCAATATTACCCAGAAAATCTGTGTTCACTGTTTATTTCATGCGTGTTACAGACACCTTTCTTCAAAATATGTATGTACAGCATAGCAGCTTGTTAATTCGCTAGCCTGCCAAACACGTGATGGTACAGTTAGCAGTTTGGTTCAGCAACAAACACAGTTTTATTTCACACATGCAGCAAATAAAATCTAACTGCATTAAGCTGTATACTTATATATTACTTATTATAAGATTCTATTTGATTTTTTAAAACAAAGCGAACAGTTAATAGTCAATTGTGATTTAAAGAATACAAATGTATAGAAGTGATGTTAAAATATATTATTTAAAAGTATGGTATAAATAGTGACTAGCAAAAGTTCACAGTTACACCATGGAGGTGTTTGATCAGTTTTTGGCATGTTATTTGTTCTATGCTTTTGCCACCATCATTGTGAAAAGCACACAATTTTTCCTTAAGAACGTCCATGAAGTTTGCATAGACCAATGCCAGAAATCTCTGCCAATTAAATGTAAATGACGTTGACCATGCTTGACACCGTTTGACTTGAGGGGAACTTCAGTGTGTAGCACTGCAGCTTGACCTGAGTGACCTCCCAGACTAGCTGCTCAGCTGCTGTCCCAGGCTCAGTGAGTGTGCAGTTTCCGTGTTTGGTCTGGCATGTATGAATTGTGCATTGTTTGTGATTGTGTGTGTGAGTGCACGCTTACGTCAGATTGCCTTCCCATCCAGAACGTCCCCTGGGATGGTCTCCAGACTCATTAAAACCATACTGGATAAGCTCTATGGAAAATGGATGGATGGAACTTCAGATGAATAATTCAATTTCAGTAATGAATGAACACAAGGGCAGTCCACTGGAAATGGCTGTGGACTCACACCACCAGTACATGGGTGTGATTCCAGCCTCCTGTTTGCATTTTGCACCTTTATCCTGTTGTGTAAGTTCACTGGCTGCTCTGCTACAACCCACAGTCATGGCTTAAGTGGAGTAGAAACCTCTACATTACCCTTAGTATATGTATGTGCCCAGTGGTGGGTGTTCTGGACATTCTCTGCCTTGTCCCCAGTGTCTCCTATGACAGTGTCCAGGCTGACTGCCACACAGCATTCAATAAGCAGTTATTCAATATGAATAGATATATGGATGGAAATATATAGGCATTTCTTTTGTCGTTGTTGTTGATGTTGTTATGCATGTACCCTGACTAATAGGAAGCTCTACGGTCTATTGACACTGCAAGTCATCCAAAAATTATTGAACTGACTGATTGAACTGTTTCCACTGTCTACATCTTCTTTATCTGGGGAGTTTTTTTGCTCTACTTATAGACCCACAAAGATCTGCTGTTTGAACATTTGAACTTGTTTACTCTTCTATCCATCAAATGAATGCAAATCCAGAGATGTCTTCACACTACCCCACCCCCAAGCTCAGAAACTGACATTCACCATTATTTCATATTTGTACTATACCATTCACTCATTTTAACATTATTATTTAAAGTCTGGCAGTGCAGTAAATGGAGCTTCTATTCAGCTATGCTTTTTGACTCTCTGAGGAGCTGAGGACATTTGTGGGATGAACTTGATCTGGGTCAATGTGCTGGTCCTGTTCCATATCTGTTTACTGAGGCACAAAACAGTACAAAAATCAAAATCAGAAAAACAGGCAGGGGTCGTAATGAGATCAGAGCAGGTTTCTAAAGCCAAATCCTCCTTGACACAGGTGTACATGAGCAAGGAGTCAGCAACAGGATAGAGGTAAGAATAACACTGTAAGACTGCTCAGCATGGGGCTACTCACTGGCAAGAGGAAACAGTTTCCATCATGATAAAAAATAAGAAGCTGAGGCTCTTCTACTGTAAGTTTAAAACACCTTTATTTAACGCAGAGCCTGAGTAGCACAGTTTCCTGTCTGGTTCACACCCTGCTGTAACATCCTGCCCGACATGTTCGCCTGACCCTCCTGCCTCCCCATAACATGGCCCTGATGATCCACGCCTGTTCCCTGCTGCCCCTAGTCAGTCTTTGTACTAAAGTACCTTTTTATCCTGTCAGCCCCAGTCTCTTCATCGGTGTCTACCTTCCTGTTACCTGCACCCTTCCCTGTGCCAGTCCTTCTGTTTTTGACCCCTCATGTTCCTGTTTGTTTTACAGCCCCAGTTTAGTTCTATTGAATTTTGGTTTAATAAAACCCCCTTCGTTGGCCAAAAACCTGCCTTCAATTCCTTCATCTTGCATGTCATGACACTTGCACTTTTACAAGCATTTTTATATGGACTGAGCCAGAGATCCATTCTCTTTCTCTCTTTCCGTATTCTTCATAATGTGCCAGAGTGGTGGGTGTTGAAAAGGGGCTTGTCTCCACAAGTTTTTGATCAATACTTATTATTGCAATTTCATCACAAAAGTTCCAGTGGCAAAGACAACCGGTAATCAGAAAAAGGTGATTTTCTTCTGCTGTGATATCAGTATTTTTGTTCATGACATTAACTCTCTTTCAAAAGCATTATTTGTTCCAAAACATTATATACATTTCAAAGTTTATTCTTCAACAAGTTTATTCTTCAAGGACAAGAAAGCAAAATATAAGCAAAGATCATTAGACTCATAACTACCGCTGCTATTTCAGGATATCAGCAAAATCATTCTCTGTGCTTATTGATAATGAGCATCAAAATTAAACATGCTTTATTAGCACATGCAGTGGGTGCACTGGAATGCTTACACATCCAACCACACCCAGCAGGAGATCAACTAACAGGATATAAATATATAGACAATAGATGAGCAATAGAGTGTGCGGTTTTATTTGCCAATGCAGCAAGGTTTAGACAGCATGTTTCGAAAGAGCTGACTTTTTAAGGTCAAGAAAGTTCTGATAAGAACAGGGCTTCTTAGAATTGCTGAAGACTGTAACAACCTCCCAGAATTGTTCTATACATTTTATGTGGTTGATAGCAACTAGTTTTAGCATGGAAATCGCAAAAAAACCATGCACACATACACGCACACATACAGCTCTAGAAAAAATTAGAACACTCAGGATTTTTTTTTTAATTTGCATGCTAAAATCCTGGTTTAATCCTGGTTCTGTTGGCAGAAGGCTAAGCAGAGATTTCAGGAGGAAAATTTCTAAGATAGCAGTACACAAGAAAAAAAAATGAAGCAGGAGATACTGGTATTGGCCAAAAATCAGCCAAGTTGAGTCCAGAAGCAACTTCCTAATGCCAGAGATGACCGTCAACTTATCCGGCAGCGCCTTATAAATCGGAGGATGACACCAAGTGACCTTCGAAAAGAATGGGAAACATTAAGTGGTGTGAAGCTAGGACAGTTAGGACTGCCAGGATTCCAAGAACCCCTTAAAGTTCCATAAAGAAGGCTATGAACACTGACAAGCAGGGAAGAGGCAGGCTGGAGTTTGCAAAGAAAAATTATATTTTACACAGACGGATTCCCATGAACTGAGAAATAAGCAATGCTGTGTGTGTGTGTGTGTGTGTGTGTGTGTGCGTGTGTATGTGTGTGTGTGTCTTAGCCCAGTGTTTCTCAAACCAGATGGTTCGCGTCGTTGCTTCCTCGCGGTTCCCTGGGAGCTGGAAGGGGGCAAATACGTGGACCATCTTGAGCTCCCCAAGGACTGGACCAAATGGGAAACGCTGTCTTAGCCTAAAGAAATACCCTAGTGAGTCTTTTGCTGGCTAAAGCTATTATACCCACATGATTGTGCAGGCAGTTAGCTGATGTTCTCCTACATCTACAGATAACATTCACTGGGCACTGTACAAGCTCTTATTACTCCAGACTCTTCAAACCTGTCTCACACACTGCACTCATATTTGGGCTGATACCAGGCCTGGACTGGACATCCAGCTTACTGGCATTTTCCCGATTGGTCAAAGGGTTTGTGGGCCAGCAGAATTTATTGTGGGTCTACCACTGTATGTGGTAGGCCAGTCTGGGCAAGAGCCCAGGGCCAATTTCTCATCCCAGTCCAGCACTGGTTGATAAGTGTTCTATTTCTTGAACACACTGGACAAGCGTAGATACTTATCAGTCACCCTGTTAACATTCATTCAAGTAGGAAATATGAGAAATACCATATATAGATTTAGAAAATATTAACAAAATAATTAAACCACTCTTTCCTCATGCTTTTGTATTTATTAAGTTTTAATTTTATACCTAAATCTCAGTGTGAATGTTACAAAATTTAGGCAAATGTTAATCTCATTCAGCAATCAGGTGCGACCTAATGGTATTATCTCTGAAAATCAGGAGGTTTCAGGCTTTGATCACACAGGGTGATGAAAGCCTGCCATCCCGTTTAGTCTCCTGCCATTCAGAGTATTCCTGCATGTACGTGAGTGTCGCTGCTCATGTGTGTCGGGAGGAGTCATAGGTACTGAAGAGGACCATCAGTGCAGTCACCTCTGCAGATGAACATTGGCATTTTTCAGCTTTGGGTGCTTGTAGAGCACAGAATTTTGTTTTTGTGAAAAAGCCAGAGGACTTCTTAAATTTCTAGTATCCAAAGACATTTCAGGTAAAAATATATGAATGTGGAGTAAGTACAGCACTGCGCTGTTCGTATGAATACAGTATCCTCCCATTAGGTTACAAACCTATTATTTGTGAACCGACAACATAATGGTGCTGTCTGTGATAACACACAAGAACAGCAATCTTACATCACCATAAGTGGTTCGATTTTGCAGCAGGTTGTGTTTTTGATAATGTGGAAGGCCAGATGCCTGCTTAAGATGTTTGTTCCCATTACATGTCCGCACGCACAGCAAAACAAGAGACCAGCTCTGAAAAACCAATATATTGGCGCAAGTAAAAACCTGCTCTTCATGGCCACAGCCAGGAGGTGCTGTGAGGGAAAGAAAGACATGCGGAGGTGTCTTCAGCTTTACCACCAAGCCTGCAGGATTCTGAATATGTGTTTAAAGCAGAAATGACTGTAAGTCAAGTAGTTTGCCCCCTAAGATGAATTTTATCACCCCAAACGTGCAGGAAGTCACAAGCAGAGTCATTTTTCACAGTTCTGAGCTGTGATATGCAGGAAAGCAATAGCATTGAAGACACTTTTTTATCCACTTGCTGTTAGTTCAATATTAAAGTAACTTTGTTGACTTTAAATATAATGTAATTATCTTTACATTCCCAATATGGCTAAATACAAGATACAAATCAATATAAAATCACATGAACAAAAATGCTCCGATACAGCCGGCTGTTCCCTTAAAGACATTTTTAAAGACAATGTTTTGTGTCAAACACAAATAAAGAAACAAATGACTAAAGAAGCTGAGCATCATCTCATTGGTGTCTTTGCTGAGCATCATCTCATTGGTGTCTTTGCTGAGCATCATCTCATTGGTGTCTTTGCTGAGCATCATCTCATTGGTGTCTTTGTAACAAAAGCGTTTCATCTGTCCCGAGATCCCTGAGTACGCAGAGCTGGTCCGTGTCTCATGTCCAGTTTGTTTTTAAGCTAAGAGCTTCACTGGCCGTGATTATGAGGATCTGCTCTGATTCAGCTGTGGATCCTCCTACTGGCAGGAGCACAGGGAAATTCCCACGGGCAGCAGCATTTCCCTGCCCCAATGGTGCCATACTCAGGGTCAACTGGAGCGACTCGCCACCAGATGCCGCGCCCACACTGACAGGAATGAGAGCGTGGGCACATCTGCCCGGACACATGGGGCCGCTGATCTATTCCCAGTCCTTTTGGCAGATATTCCTGCCATTTCTGTGCTGGAATACATGGAAGACATAATTTCATCTCGCTCAAAAATTGGCTGCTTTTCTCTGCTTAACCCTATATAACACACTAGATCTAACACAGAGTTTTCATTGCAGAGATTGATGTCACAGGTGCGCGGAAGTAATATCTCTGCAGATAAAACTCAAGAAAAGCTGAAATCTGACCTGCCATCTAGCTTCTGATTGGTTGTCTGGTACGGGGGAACAAGGGAGCAGAAACGCATGAAACAGCAAATTTTCTGTGGGTGCTAAATGGGCACTGGCTGTTCATTAGACGTGAATTACTGTCATATGATGCCTTCTGAGATCGACAATGTAATTGCAACATACAGCCTTTTACTTTGCAGTTTGATTTATATTCTGAAGCAGCAGTTATACCGTATGGCACACAATGAAATAATCTAGTATGTTTATGAGATTTCATCATTTTCAGGAAGTATAATTACAACCAGTACGATTGCACAAAATATGTGAGCAGACACAGTATGGAATCATTAACAAAATAACAAGAAGCATAAAACCCTGTCAGATCCCGCCCGTGACTGGGGACCAGTACACAAATCCTCATTAAGTTGCCTTTTTAGTGGTTTATTCAAAGCAACTTTTTTAATGAAATTGCACAACTGGATATTTCACTTGGACATTTACAAAGCGTATGTGTATCCACACTGTTAATTTCACCCGCAATTTTGTCATATATACGGAGGAGATAGGCACTGAGCCTTTCAAGATAAATGACATGTGGTGATATTCACACTTGGATGAGATACCCGGCTTCTCCGACATCTTACAGGAAATAAACATCCGCAAAGACAGGAGAGATGCTCACAGCATGTAGGCCCGTGGGCTGCCGCTGGTTTAAACAGGAAATTTTGAGGATCTGGAAGTTGTCATGTGAGTCCCTTCCTCTGCTGTAGTGCTTCTGTATCTCCTCACAAAGCCACTGGATCTTCTTCCATCATATTGTTGAGAGACAATAATGATACCCAGAAAATGGATGAAATATGCCGCGATTGGCTACAGCGTACCATCGATGCATAAGCAGCCTTTTTGGAACTTGGATTTGTTATTATTATTGCTATTATTATTATTTTTAACTATATATATAAACAATATATTTACTAACTTCCTGTTGTCTGAAATCCTGGAATCTTTTGAAATTCACATCGATCAGGATTTTAAGTGCTCTCTAATCTGAAAGAATTGAAAATAATAGTGCAAACTATGACCCTTTGTCTCTTAATTATTTAAAAGTTTAACATGCTATTATTGTCAAACACTGGAGATGTATACATTACCCCCTGGTATAAAGTGCTAGGGATGGTTTCACGAAGAGTGAAACTCCTTTCCTGATTTAATCAGCGCTCCATTGAGCTCTTAGCGTAACATAGATGGTCCGTCATGCCTGGCACCATCAATTCACTATGTGCCGGAATTGAGTTTCCTAGGAAACAACAAGGAATTAGGAATACTGTAAGTCCACTTAAGTGTGAAACATCACTATTTTTGGCACTTGACAATTAATTTGCTATGCATTTCTCAGCAAAAAAATGGGGTTACTCTTCGCTTTGGAAAATCTGAGGCAGGTGGCACGGATGACGAGCACAGACAACAAAATGATTTATTCTGGCTCAGATTCACGTTCCATGAAATCTAGCATTTGTCTCTAGGGACTATTTTGTTTCTACCTTAGTGGAAAGTGGCATATTTGAATGTCTCTGGATTTCTGTCAAAAACACTGCAATTTGTCAAAAACGGCCGCAGGAGCCGAATAAACTGTTTTCTATCTGCTACAATGAATACGGTTTTATGTTAATGCCAATGTCTTTCTAGAATAAGCAAGTGATTTGATCATATAATCCTATCAATCAAATTAAAATTTAAACAATAAAACACTGAAAAAGAAAAATTTACTGCTTGGTCTGTATCCTGGACAATACATCAAAGTCTTTTACAGTCAATTTTTAATATGAACACATCATTTTTGTTGATAATACAATGATACCTTGGAACACGAACTTAATTCATTCCAGAAGGCTAGTCGAGCTGCGATTCGAGATCCAAGTCAAACTTCCCCATACAGTGAGATATAATGTGAATGAATTTAATCTGTTCCAGACTGCCAAATGATTGCTTATTTAAACGTATCTACCTACCTAATGATAAGAAACATTAACAATCAATATAAAACTAATACATGCTTGAAAAAGCAGACAAACAAAAGCAATAAACATGAAATAAATGACAATCCCACACTTCAAAGAGAGAGCAGACACACGCACCACTTTCACGTTTCTCAAGTTCCACAGTTACTTTCACTACTTTCCACTTTGCTGCTATCACAGCTTAGGGGCCATTATTACTGTATCACTAAATGTACTTAAATAAAACAGAAAAACTTCACACCAAACACAGGAACACAGCTTTCACACATCGAACTCGCTCGAAAGGTACCTCTAGACTGACGGCAATTCAAAGACATACAGTAAACATTCCAGTAGGTCAGTTTGCTTTTGTTTCAGACCATCAGAAGCGCGTCTCAATCTGTACAAGTTTTAGCAGGTCTGTTTGGTTTTGTCCTGTTCCAAGTTTT
>JAABNX020000119.1:29609443-29623850 GCA_015163995.2 Mormyrus lacerda
TGGGCATGGGACGGTGTGAGGAAGAGACAGTGTGGGCATGGCATGGTGTGGGCATGGGACGGTGTGAGGAAGAGACAGTGTGGGCATGGCATGGTGTGGGCATGGGACGGTGTGAGGAAGAGACAGTGTGGGCATGGGACGGTGTGAGGAAGAGACAGTGTGGGTATGGCATGGTGTGGGCATGGGACGGTGTGAGAATGAGACGGTGTGGCCATGGGACGGTTTGAGCATGACACGATGTGGGCACAGGATGGTGTAATGGTGAGACCATGAGCATGGCACGGCGTGGGCTTGGCATGGTGTGAGCTTCCTCTGGGCACACTGGTTTCCCTCCGTCTTTCCAAAGATATGACTTCTGGTAAATTATACTCAGTCAAAATCACTTTTAGGGTAAAACTGTCTGATGACGTAAACATGTGACTTGCAGTCTCTCTGGGATGGTGAATGGACACACTGGAGTGAGGCGGCGAGTGAGACTCACTGTTAATGGTGAGATATGTCATATGTTGTCACATGTAGTCCAAGTGCACCATTTATTCCTAGAAATTCATCTTATGTACTCCCCAGTGACACATTTTCATGCCCCCTGGGGGGTACAGACCTCTCAGATGAGAACCTATTTATACTTTTATGTATCACAGAGCAGAATCAGAGAAATAAATACGGCTATAAAGATGATGGAAGTGGGATCATGAGCACATTTTGCAGATTGGAAAACAATAAGGACTCTGAGCCAATATATTTCTCTCTTGCAAATGCAGCAGCTCCGGTTCCGCTGTTCCTGTGACTCGCCCCCATCGCCTGTTGTGCTGTGAATTGCCGCCAACGGCCCGAACTCCAGGCTGAAGCACCGAGGATGGGGATGAGGTTCAGACTCGGGGAACGAGACGTCCCCATATCACCGCTCGTCAAAGAGGAACGTCACATGGCTGACGGCTGAGTGCCATTTCTTCCCTTGTTCTGATTTTCTCCTGTGCACCACAGCTGTGAGAGAGGTGGCCGTGCAAAGCTGGTGGCGAGAGGCCGTCTCCGCTGCGCATCCCAGTCGATCGCGGCCGGCGGAGGCAGGAAGCAGCACTAACAGGAAGTTGGGGCGAGTGACAGCAGGTGAAGGAGCAGCGCAGAGCTGAGCGCACGGGGAAGTTAGACGAAGCCCTGGAACGAGTCTGGGAGGAGGGGAGGAGCAACGCCGCAGCCACCCTGCAGGGGGCGATGATGCTTAATGACAGATGGTCATGTAAGGAAATGAGATGTTTATTTGGTGAATCGTCCCTTTCAAGGGGATGGACAGCACATGACAAGATCACATCTGCTGTTCTGGTGACAACTTTGTGGGTAACACAGTGACCTTTCACCTATAGCTTTGAGTGTGTTTGCGTGTTTGTGCGTGTGTGTGTGTGTGTGTGTGTGTGTGTGTGTGCGTGCGTGTGTGTGTGTGTGCACGCGCGTGTGTTGCATGGGTTTGCATAGATCAAATTTGAGGACCAAATTGTCCCCAAAGTGCAGTTAACCCTGAAATTTCCCTACTTTTGGGGACATCTTTTGAGGTCCCCATTTGCAAAACCTCAGTTTTATAAAAATCTGTGAATGCCAAAAGTCTTGTATTTGGGTTGATTACTCATGGTTAAGGTCAGGGATAGGTAGAGGTTAAGGGTGTCATGATTGGGATTAGTGGTTTCCCCATAGAAATGAATGGACGGTCCCCACTTAGATAGGAAGACCAACTAGAGGTCTATACTGTAGCACAATACCACTAATCCCTTTGCTTCCTTGTGCTGTGCTTTCTGTTGTTAATTTGATTCATATTTATTAAATCCAGAAATATATCCGACAATACAGATTTAAAGAAATTTTACAATATAATACCCCCTTATATAGCCTTGCTGGGTTCAGAGAAATCCAGCGGTATATTAATTAAAGGATTCCACAGTAGGTGCCGTGTTAGTCCACAAAGGAGTACCTGCCTTGAATATAAAGCTGACCTGGTTTCAAATCTTCCGATGAAAGTTTATAATGAATTTAGGGAAAAAAAACATCACCATTCTCACTTTGTAGTGTACGTCATGCATGGAAAGCAGCTGTCAATCACCCTGCTCCCTGCCAATCACGGGAAGGCATGTGTATTACACAGTGCACTGCCTTGACATTTAAGGGGGGGGCGTGGCTGACCTGGACGTAAAGAGGGGATTGGTTCAACAGTTTTGGCTGCAGTTTTTTTCGCAATGTGAATGTTCGTATGTTGAGTGTGCAGATCATCGCTACCTCCTCACTTGTTGAATCAGCTTTGTCAATGTTACAATACTAACGGCAGAGTCCCACAAAGGCACTCCAACCATGGTTTGCAGAACAACTTTTCTTTCTTAAATTCTCATTTTTAACACAAATATGGAGGAAATCCAGGAAGTGGAGGTTAGTAAAAGCATAATTAATAGAGATATAGCATGAAATTGAGCAGGACAGCTTTGCTGGTAATTGAATATCCCTTTGGTTCCAAAACTTCTCCTGCTAGGCCTTGCATTTTGTGGATACAGTTCTCCCCACCCGCAACACACACACACACATACACATACACACACATACACACACACACATACACACACACACACACACACACATTTGGTCCCTATATCCTTTCTATTGATTGCTGAAGGAAACATCCATAAATGTTATTGTGGAACTCTAAGGCACCAATTTTGCACATGTAGTCTTTAAGGACACAGAGGCTGTAATATGAAAGGCTGTAATATGAAACACTGCACTATGTTTAAAATGGCTATACAGTATTTAACTATTTATATTTAGTAATTTAACTTTATTTATTAATAGATGATAAACTGTAAAAAAACAGCTATTTGTTTCTATTAATTTCAGAAAAGCATTTTGTCGTTGTTTTTTACCTGTAACTGAGGCTCCACATGGTTTGTACTGTGAATTGCTTTCTTTCACAGCAAATGTGAAACATATCCATATGTCAGTATGCTTCTTCTACCTAAAGCTGACTGCAGAACAGACAAAAATCACAAAGCAGTTTGCAGACAGACTTGATAGACAGAGCTCCATGGTTTCTACTTGTCTGATGGATGCATGGTTTACGCACATGGTTTACACACATGGTTTACACACTTGGTTTACACACTTGAAGTCAATTATATAAACGTTATCTGATGATGTACAACCACAATTAGCTGTAAGTAAAGATGCTACTCTGATTGGATTAGTAACAAATACATTGTTTGTTTTGTCTCGTTGTTAATCATTGACAGAAGTTTCAATGCATTTCATCATACTGTACTTTATGGCGTCATAAACTAATTTCTATTTTATTCATTATTTTGATTTCATTAATGAAAATTCTCATCATGCGAATTAACACCAGTCCAGCTGTAGGGGCACGGCCCGCGACCCCGGAGGTGAATTCACAGATACAAATACATCCCGAGAGTTCGAACCTCTGGTTTCCAGTCACAGTCACCAGCAAATATTTATATTAAAAATACATGCTGTAGACGTGAATTCTTGCAGTAGCTATTTCTTTGTCCGATTAACCAATTGACTTTGAACTGACTCTGTGGGGCTGTGCTGACATTATTGTGTGGGAGTTAAAATTAGCAGAGAGCAAATTCAGGAGAGAAAGAAACGTAACTGCTCTGCTAACGTCCCTCTGCTTAGAGTGAGTCCCACTCCATGTAGGAGCTGGAGAAGCTTGAGTGGTTCCTATTAAAGGGGTTCACATCAATCAGGTTCCTGCCCCTGGGCCTCCGGGCCCCACAACATATGCAGCCGCAGTCAGGGTGGATGCGCCGGCAGCAGCCACCGCAACAACAAATTGCCCCCACACTCATTTTATTCATTCCTCAAATCAATTAAAACTATAATTAGCTATGAGTGCCCCACCCCCAGCCCTTAAAGTCATTTTTAAAGGTACGCATACACACATGCTCGTCGCCAGTACAAGACTGATTAAAATATTTATATATGCGGTTTGAAAAGCGAGCGAGGCATCTCTCTTAATGGGGTTAAAGGGTCAGGCCTCGGCACTTCTGCTCTTCCAGGTTCCGCTGCCGAGACGAGGCCCTAGCCGAAGTGGGCGATTACTCTGCATTCAACGGCACGACCCCCAGCTCCCATTGGTTTTACATTTACATTTATTTATTTAGCGGAAGCTATTATGAGGAGCACCTTGCAAGGCAGCCAGCAATCACACCATCAACTGTGTCCTAATGCGTCACGGCTGTCTGTAGATGACTTGTGAGTGCGGCCCAAGCACAATATTTCATCATTTCTGAACATATCTACAGCAATATGAAAGTGGCATGTTAACTGTGCTCATATCTGAGAAGTAATTTCAAAAGTTAGTCAAATTATTAGAAACATCTGTTAGACACATAGATACAAACAGACAAAATTAAAATTCTGGTAATAGACTGATTGAAACTGATTTCCTTCTCTATATAAAAGAAACCTGAAGCTGCTATCAATAGGGATTTGCATTACAATAGTCACTGCATCCAGAGACTCCAAAAGGAGACATGTGAGAGAGATCCTTGCTTAATTAAAGAGTCTGGTAAGGATATCACAACTAATGTCCTTGTCTGAAGAGTGGAATGAGTCCTGTGGTTCTGGGAGCAAGAGAAACCTCGGACCTGTGGTTCTGGGAGTAAGAGAAACCTCGGACCTGTGGTTCTGAGAGCAAGAGAAACCTCGGACCTGTGGTTCTGGGAGCAAGAGAAACCTCGGACCGATGCTTAAAACACACATACTCCTCATTTCAGAAATTGAATGCTGCCCGTGAAACTCACTGGAGCAGTGGGCTGTATTACATTTTCCATGATTCCCCTTTGAACTTTAGTGCACAAAATACATCATTTAACTCTCACTTCAAGTGGCTGACAGAGGTTATGAGGTGGGCCAGGGTCATCTTGTTTAAATGCCAGCGTATTCTAATACGAAACCTCTCCGACCAACAGCCAATTCTCAAGTCACTCCCGGTGTGGCTCTGTCGCATTATTCAACAGCTGAGCCAGAGATCCGCTGGCTTGGGTGGACAGAGCCTGAGGATGCAGCTTCTGACCAGCAGAAGAAACCCACTGGGACCAGCCTTTCCCTAAGCCGCAGCACATATAAGGCTGCTGACAAGGATCAGCGTCGCATTGGAAACATTGTGGAAGTCGCCGCTGCAGCCAGATTTTTCTGCTTGATCAGCCGTGGCGATGCTCACTTTGTGTGCAGCAGCCGGAGAGGGACTGACACATGGACTCCGGAAATACCTTTTCTCCTACTGAAATCTGTGAGCCCAGTTGCATAGCAGAAGCCCACTCTCTGAAGGAATTGGATAAAAATGCAGCGGACAAAAGCACAGCTGAAATTGTGCAAAGAAATCAGATTATCTCAAAAAAATCAAAACAAAATCAACATATTCACTCACAACCCAGCCATTTGAAAACACTCAGGCAGTTCAGCGAAAGGCAAAACAACAAGTCTGTTGCAGTTAGCAAACAGTTAAAAACACGCAACCGAACCAGGCAGAGGTGCAGACGCTGTACTAATTTTGCAATTAACAAGTAAACAAGTTTGCTGGAGCAAGAAAGTTTAAAGAAAAAAAGTACTGGGACCCACCCCTGGAGCTCGGCCTGGGGGCAGTGTTAGCTGGAAAGCAGCAGGCTAGGCTAAGCTGGAAATGGCGATGCAGAAGCTAAGGGTTAGGAGCATGTGCTGGCAGGACCCAGAGAAACGATAGCAAGTATAACGTAAGTGGCTGAAATCAAGATTCTCCATAGGGAGGCCTTCGGAGATCCGGAGGTATCCACGAAAAATCAACTGAGATGTTTGGTGCTTATAAGGATGTCGTCTAGATGGCCCCCAAGGGTGCTCTGCCAAGTATGTTCCACTAGGCGGAGGCCCTGGGGAGACACATTTGGGAACATCAAGAAATCCACCACACTGTGGTAGAATCTTTGGCCATAAAAAGGAGAAATATATGATGTTACTTCTCAGGAATATATATTATTTTTTAGCACTTCAGAAACAGTCCTTTAACAGACCACAACGATATGCCACCCCAGCCACTTGTGTCCCCCCCTCTCCCCGGCCATCTTCCTGTCTTTCTTTCTGTTTCTAAAACTCAGAGAGAAAATCGATCCCATCAAGGTTTTGACATTACCCAACACTGGATACACGACTACAAATGGGCACACACTGAGATCCTCTTTTTACTTCATGTAAATGTTAACCCTATCAATTATAAGCCCACAGGAAATATATTTTTAAAACCCTCAATAATTTGACAGAATAACACACTTTGCATTATTGGTTTTTGATAGCAAGATAAAGAAAATGCTTACTATACCTTATAACAGAATGCCAGCATGCAATGTACTGAACAAACCATATATTTTTAAAACCTATATACCATACTGTATATTGTACATTGATTATGTAATATCTCAGACGTTTTGGTATTGAGTAAAAACACTGCAGAAATACTATAATCCAAGTTATGTATTATCATAAATAGTTTCAGCAAACTGAAAAAAAATCTTAGCTAAATTCTAATATGGAACTAATAATAAGAGCCACAAGCAGCTCCCAGCTGTCTAAATTTAATAAATTTCTACTCTCTAACTTTGGTTACTTTGGGTTTTTATAATTAAACCTCACAGGTAATCACATCAAATTATTGAACAACCCAGTAGGTTTGGTGGGATACTACTGATATTTTGCGTTCAGGACTGCTGTAGTGTAACCGGCCTCTCCGATTTAACTGCAGACATTCAGAAAAGCGCAAGAAATCAAATTCACATTCACAAGCAGGGCTACACAATCTTTACTATTCATTCATTTCTGTTTGCCAAACTGAAGACACTGAACTGACCATGGTAATGAGCCGCGATCATTCTGTCCATAGCCAATACAAAAGCCAGGAAACATCACACGTTTGAAGTTCGTAGTCCACCATATTTCACAGGCCTTTTTGTTCTGAAGAGCAGACAGTTTATAGTCTTCTGTGGGAACCGCTGATACAGTACATGACAGATTTGATGCGGCTCCAATTTAATTAATTACGGTACCATAAAATGAATGCTAATATGTCAACTGTGATTTGTGTCTACCTTCCATGTCAAGTACTTCTTTACAGTTTTTCCAAGAGAAAGGAACCATCCATAAATTGAAGACGAGGTTGACTTCAGACAACACGTTGGCAACAAAATAAAAATTATGTGCCAATCTGCATCTCTGCTGAACCACTAATGCGTTTTGCCTGCATTTTTGACAGAACGTCAGCGTGCGTCAGAAAAAGGTTGTTTAATCACATATCAAGTCATGCATTCTTTCCATCAGTCATTCAATTACAATTTACAGACTGTGCCTAAGCTTCTGTGCTTCAGCGCGTTCAGTCTCACATTCTCGATGCTATTACCAGTGGACATCGTATCCTGCATGGTTTCCTGCAATTTTGTCTGCCTGTCTGGCTCAATGGAAGTGTCTACAGTGAATATAACTGGCTTTGTTATGGGGTCTTTAGTCTGTAAACTACAAGAGGTGGAAAGTTCAGGTCCAACTCAACCAACCAGTTGAGTATGAAGAGTCACAGTCACAGAGTACTCAGCTGATTAGTTGAAACAAAGCCTTAGTTTAGATTTGTACTTTCTGGACATGAACCTTCTACCTCTGTACTAGAGCAGCTTAAGACATACTGTGAAAACACAAGTGTCTGAAGACTGCAAGAAAATGCACAGCATACAAATCTGGTTAAGGGAGCTCCTATTGTGTCTTGCTGTGGATTTTCTAACCTTGGTAGCTTCATTTAACATCTAGCTATATACAGTACTGTACATCAGTGTTTTTCGACCTGGTCCGCAGGGACCCCCTGACAGTCCATGCTTTTGCTCCATCTCAGCTCCCAAACGGGATGTTGCCTGGCAGGGAACTGGAAGGGAACAAAACCGTGGACCATTTGGGGGTCTCTGACAAACATTGCTGCTTATGCTGCATTGTAAGCTATGCAAATAATTCTCAACATGTAAAAAGCACAACTAAAACAACTGAATTTATTTATTAATACCACTAGTAGCAAGTTATCGACTGTGACCAGATTTAATACATAATTCACAACAGGTATTTTCTTCACCGTGTACCACTTCATTATTTATTTTTTGTATGTCAGACTTGGCTGATGCAACATATACCTCTTTGCCCTTTTAACACCTGGTGGGGACTGTTGATTTTACACTCTGAGAATTGACCTCTATTTGTCACACTCCGAGATCCTGCAGGAGAGAGAGAGGAGCAACAAGATCGTTGACTCACTAACTGTAACAGACTGATGACTGAACACAAATAACCAAATGACATCACACTGACGTCTCTTTCAAGACTGTCACGTCACAGAAGGCACTGCTATGGTGCTTGGTTGACATACCAACACCCATTAACTTTTTCTCTCTTTTCCATCCATCCAGGGGTAGATTAATGAACAGACTTTCCTTGGCTGCCTCCTAGGGGCCCAGAGTGATCAGGGGCCCCAATTGGCCATCTAGTTAATTGTTTATTAATATTTTTTCTTGAGTGATTGTTTATTGGTTGTTAATTTCTTTGCGAGTTGGTGATTGGTTAGAACTGAATGGAGAGACCAGTTCTTGTTTTTTGTCACTCTTTTTACTACTGTTGTGTATTTTCTGCACAGGCTTTTTCCTACATAAAATGGATTCTATCAGCCTGATCCATGAGTTTTCTGTCACGAAAGCATGGAGGAAGACATTTTTGGAATTTGCTCTTCTCCGTGAAGTTATCTATGGTCTATGTGTTTGATAAATGTGTCTTTAGCACACATTGTGGATGCAGTTGAGACGCACTGGATCTGTGTAATGTTTTAAGGTTACCGCTATTGAGATGCATTTATTCAATGAGGTCTCCGCTCTGGTTACTGCGTATGTTTAACGTGAAAGTGTAAGCTTGCCGGTTTGTTGTTCTTCTGGTGTAATTTCTGTAGTTTGATACGGCACCACATTTACTTTGACGATGCAGAAATTATTTTATAGTTTCTAATATTTAGTAGTTTTATAGCTAATTGTTGTATTGTTTTGGGGAGCCTACGGAACTTGTAGCTAAGGGGCCCTAAACTCGCCACTGCATCTATTCATCCTTCCACTCAAATACCCATCTGTCTTCCATAAGTGATTAATGGAGTTCATGGTCATATAAGGCACCAGGAAGGAGAACCTTCAAACTATGGGCAACATAGAGGCATTAGCTGCTTGTTTTTGGGCAGCAGGAAGCAGTGGGAGGTGTTTGGAAAAAAAACCTGCAGAAACACAGGAGGACTTTCACCTTCCACACCAGAAAGGTGGCGGCAGGAAGGACACCTCCAACTGTGAGGAGGTGTGAGCCTACAGTGCTGTCCAGTGAGGCACCATTCCTCCAAAGCCATCAAGGATCAAATCAACTTACAAATTAGTGTAATTGTAGCATGAGTCCATATGTCAGGTATGAATTAGACCCTGATAAGCATATCATCTCAACTGCTATTACACAATGCGTTTTCAATGCCGATTGACTGTTTATTTTTATTTAATAAAAAAGAAGAGAGACTTCAAGCTTGTCACACGATACAGGTGGGCAGCAATGACACCTGCTAGCTTTGTAATCATCAATTCCCTGTTGCTGAGTAATGGCACAGTAATAAAACATGCCAGTGTCACCAGCACGGGGGCCACACAAACTTTCTTGTAATTGTTTCCCTGTATGCAATGACAGCGTTACACCTCCAGTTTGAGGGGCTGCTGCAGATGGTTGCTTTGCTGTGGGGACAAGTGGCTTCTCTCAATTTAAAAATAAATGGATACAAACCTGAGAACACAATTACCGAAATTATACCATGTACCACACTGAGAAATTTGCTGTAAATGTCATTGACCTCACTTACAATATTAATTTCACAAATATGCAGCATGACTGTCCTGGTAACACTGAGCTTTCCCTCATTATAGCTGCCTACAAAATTCATACTTATGAGTCATTGTACACAGAAATAGATCATTGTTTACATAAAGGTACTTATGTTAGATAATTTTAGCTGTGCTGTATTCCTTATGCTTTTCTCTATAGTCTTATTGGTTTTGGAACATGCTGCTTCGAAAATTGAATGAGAACATGGATGCATCATACGCATGTGCACGGGTCTCACGACTAACACAGCACAGAGTGCCTTTATAAAGCAGCTGAGTTTACACAAGGAAGCGTGATACACTAGCACTTGTTTCTTTTCAAACGATTGTGAGATACATAGCTTTTTCGCAATCCAACATTTCTGTTTTCAATCATGTATTTTCTTTGTTGGGCATTTCCGGTCCAGAAGCTACAAACCTCTTTATGCTCAGCTGGTTGGTAAAAACAAAATCCTAATTAGGATTTATAGCTTCCCGACCCGAAATGCCCAACTCTGCCTCCATATCCCATCCACGTACATTGTGACCTCTTCTTGGCCATGATTAGCTCTCGGTGCTGTGGAGTGACAAGCAGCCCAGGAAGGTTCAGCACCATGTCACCGGACAGTGAAAACAATCACCCATGTGAAAAACCCTCAGTGAGGTACAGCAGGAGGCTGATCAGACTCCCCCAGCCCTTTCAAGGAGGCGGAGAGGCATGCTGGCCTCATTCAGGGTACGGGAGAGAGAGGAGACCGACTCATGCAGATGTGTACCGGAGTGCAGGCTCTCTGGACCTGACCCTGCCTACCTATGCTTTGCTCTTTCCAAGAATCATGTCACTCTGCCCTAGATACAGACCCATGCTCACTGTAACTTAAAGGCACAATGAACACTCCCTGCGAGCTCACTAGCGCCTCACTGTGGCATCCTCAGTCCCTGTCCTGGGCCACATCAGGTTATTGCAGATGTTCATAAAGAGTTCAAAGTGATTTAATTTCATGCAGCATCGTGGTCTGTGCTCAGCACTTCTCCGATACGTTTTACATGCCAACATGTGCAAAGCATGGTGCCATATTGAAGATACAGCTGAGTGTGGCTGAGTGGGTAAGTATGCTGGTGAACTGCAAACATGCATATTCAACATGACACAGCAGTCACAGCCCTGCCTGTCACGAAGGAGGGCCACTCGGAGCACGCTTCTATATGTCACTAGCACAATTTTGTGGTGCAAATGTATTTCTGGGCAAAATGACGTTAAAAAAGCGAAGGCTTTTCCTGCAGAGCAGCCACTTAATTTTCACGCCAGGTTGAAAGATATCATCTGTGAAATGTGACACTTATTTTCATTTTTTGAGAGCAATTACTTTGAGGAATTTGAAACTTTTTAGATGCTGGCGGAAACTGCTCAGCCAATCATTAAAAGCCAGCGTTTTGTTTTGGAGTTGAACAGCCCTGCTGTCAGGGAAGTGATGCTGACCCGGATTCAAATGTGCATTGTGCCCGACGTGCTGATCTATAACAGCACGTGACAGAGAACGGAGAAGGTGCCGGAGTGGCTCTCTGATAACCTCTAGTGCTTTCCCAGGTATTATTTATCTCTCCCTTCTGTCAGCTCGTATAACTGGTGATTTGTGACGAGCCCCATACCTTTTAATGTGGCTTTAAGACCATCTGGAGGACTGTATGACGTCTGGTAGCTATGTCCTGCTTTGTGGGGGGCTATGCAGCATTAAGATTGATTTGCTTTCAGTTGAAGAAGTGTATCTGAGGCAGGGCAAAAATGGTTCATTTCAGACCTCGTTTAATTTGGTTATATTAATCTAAACGAGGTGCCTTTTTGGAGATTTATTGTACTGTGGCATGAAATGCGAAATGCGTATAATAGAATCCTTTCTCCCAGTTTATTCCTTTCAGATAAGAGGCAATTTTGTGCAAAGGGTTAGCTATAGATACCGCTGCCCAGAAATCCTGAGGTCATCAGTATGTTATGTGGTCATGATTGTGAATATCACACTTCTTTGCATACCAAAAAGTCACCATAATTCATTATTGATTTTCTGTAGATTTTACAGAATCAGTCTTGTTCTAACGCAGGAGACAGTGCAGCTGAGTGGAAATAGCTGTGATCCCTGCCCTGCAGGGCCGTGCATCCTGGCCCCAGTGCTCTTCTGTGGTATTTCTATGCTGTTCTTTAGCAAAGAAATGTAAATTATTCCAGATATGTCATATTTAATAATGGATGTTTTTAACAAACAAGTTCTCTAAATTTGGCTAATATTGTACTGAATTTGATTTGTTAATGTTAATTACTGTTAATATTTCATCAAGAAGTCATTACACATCAGTCCGTTTCTGTAATGATTTAATCCTAATTAATAATATTCTTAATAATGATATTGCGAAAGATAACAGCCTCCCATAACTATCACGTTAGATGCAGTGAAGCATTAATTACCCCCCAAATTAAACTGAAAAATCACTTTACTGCAGTTGGTATATAAATGAGTTTGCATTAATTAAACTAGGAACTATCTCACTAGCTAAATTGCTTCATTAATTCATACACCATATATCTACTGCATTCCAAAAATGAAGGCACTTAAGTACTGGTTATATTTTAGTGAAAACCATTTAATTACCTAGATGATCAGGCTACAAAAGTAATATAGTAGCATATTAATTTGTGTGCGTATGACATAACCAGCCACACAAAACATTGCTGTTAAAAACATATAAAGGTAGGATATGAAGCGCACAGTTTTTCTTTTGCTAAAACTTAACATTCTGCCGATCAGCTGAGTAAATTTAAGGGCTGGCCGTCCTTTCCTCGCTGTCATTATATTGTTATATGTACATTTGTCTGTAGCTGGATGTCAAGTAATTAAGTAACATCGATCACGCAAAATTATAAATTTAGTAGCAGTAGTGGATGCATACAATATTAGTTGTAGATTGGATTATGTGTGAAACTTCCTAATTTTTGTATAAGACTAGAAGATGAAATCATAATGACACAGATACAATCACAGATGTCTTTAGAAAGAAAATATCCAGCATCGCCATCAGTGGTTCATAACACTGAACCATGGTGCCTAATTGTTTTTGATTCAATGTCATCATTAAACTGATATTCTAATGGTAAACTTACCTTTCCTTCTTGAAGACCTAGAACGTAGAACACATTGTTTTTCTGTCGTTAAATTTCTTTTTGCTTCTTTTCCATTCTTCCCGTTCCTTTCATACACTTTGTGTTTTGTGTTGACCGTAAACATTGATTTAATTAATGAAAGAGCTGCATGGGTGAGGGTGTCAAACTGAAATAACCAGGAATCGACTAGCAAAGACATCATCTTCTCCCAAGCAGGCCTCTTGAGCTATTGAAGCCAAAAGCAAAATGACATGCAAAATACAATAAAAAGTGATATATTGTTAGTAATCAGCTAATCAGCGCCGGGGGTTACAAAGTCGAAGATCGATTTATGGGGCAGATTTCGTAATGAATTAAAAACGTGTTGTAGGCCATATAAAACTGTCTTGTGGCTCACATCAGGCCTGCAGGCTCACAGTTGAAGGATGGATGGATGGATGGATGGATGGATGGATGGACTGGGATTTAGATGGATGGATTGTTATTTAACTTCTAGAAAGAATGGGCATTATGCCATGAATTAACACTAAAGGAAAACAGATGTATTTTATTCATTATTTACCATTTTATTGTGGGATAGATTCATCATAAATGGCATATTTATCTTCTTGAGGAAATTTTAAAACCAAGGCTAGTGTACTCTTTCATTTACAGATGTCTAAAAAGAATTTGTTTTTAAAGGCCAATAGAAAGTGAATTCATTATATACAGATAAGTGGGGGTGGTATGTTGGTATGGTGGTATGGTGGCACGGTGGTATGTTGGTACGGTGGCACGGTGGTACAGTGGCATGGTGGTACGTTGGTACGGTGGCATGTTGGTACAGTGGCATGGTGGTATGTTGGTACGGTGATACGGTGGCATGGTGGTACGTTGGTACGGTGGTATGGTGGCATGGTGGTATGTTGGTACGGTGGTAAGTTGGTATGGTGGTACGTTGGTACGGTGGCATGGTGGTATGTTGGTACGGTGGTAAGTTGGTATGGTGGTATGGTGGTATGTTGGTACGGTGGTACGGTGGCATGGTGGTATGTTGGTACGGTGGTATGTTGGTACAGTGGTATGGTGGTATGTTGGTACAGTGGTATGGTGGTATGGTGGTACGGTGGCATGGTGGTACGTTGGTACGGTGGTAAGTTGGTATGGTGGTACGTTGGTACGGTGGCATGGTGGTATGTTGGTACGGTGGTAAGTTGGTACGGTGGTATGGTGGTACGATGGTATGGTGGCATGGTGGTATGTTGGTACAGTGGTATGGTGGCATGGTGGTATGTTGGTAAGGTGGTAAGTTGGTATGGTGGTACGGTGGTATGTTGGTACGATGGTATGGTGG
>JAABNX020000119.1:29623950-29634111 GCA_015163995.2 Mormyrus lacerda
ATGGTGGTATGGTGGTACGGTGGTATGGTGGCACGGTGGTATGTTGGTACAGTGGTATGTTGGTACAGTGCTATGGTGGTATGGTGGTACGGTGGCACGGTGGTCCGGTGGTATGGTGGCATGGTGGTAAGTTGGTACGGTGGTATGTTGGTACGGTGGTATGGTGGCATGGTGGTACATTGGTACGGTGGTATGGTGGCATGGTGGTATGTTGGTACGGTGGTATGGTGGCATGGTGGTATGTTGGTACGGTGGTAAGTTGGTATAGTGGTACGGTGGTATGGTGGTATGTTGGTACGGTGGTATGTTGGTACAGTGGTATGGTGGTACGGTGGTATGGTGGCATGGTGGTATGTTGGTCCAGTGGTATGTTGGTACAGTGGTATGGTGGTATGTTGGTATGGTGGTACGTTGGTACGGTGGTATGTTGGTACGTTGGTATGGTGGTATGTTGGTATGGTGATATGGTGGTATGTTGGTACGTTGGTATGGTGGTATGTTGGTACGTTGGTATGGTGGTATGTTGGTATGGTGATATGGTGGTATGTTGGTACGTTGGTATAGTGGTATGTTGGTTTGGTGGTATGGTGGCACATACTGTTGCCTCAGACCTCAGCGAGTTTGAGTCTCTGCTGCAGCTCCCTGTGTGCGGAGTTTTCCTTTCAGCCTTCTGGGGTTTCTCTGGTTTCCCCCCACGGTCCAAAAACATGCTGAGCTTAATTGGAATTGCCAAATTTCCCGTAGGTGTGACTGTGCCCATCCTGGCTCGTTCCCTGCCTCGTGCCCATAGGCTCCGAACCCCCCATAACCCTGAATAGGAGAAGCAGTTACAGAAGATGGATGGACGGATAACAGAGAGCTGGGCACTCTGCGGGTTTGACTCTCTGCCTGTGGTAAGAAGGTTGCCAGTGGAACTGACCCCATTGCACCAGATACTCACCTGTCCAGCTTTTTCAAAATGTTGATGCTCAAAAGCATCTGCTAAATAAATAAATCTAAACGTAGAAGCAGCTTGGAGGTGCTGTCATTCATATTGATCCTACACACATGTACAGATTAACTTGATTTGTGTCAGATAAATCACTGTGTTTCTCACAGAAAGTAACACGTATGTTTTGAAGCAATGCATGCCAGCCAATAATAACTGGGCTACCTTTGTTCACACCCACATTACTGCCTGAAAAAAAGACATAACTCTGGTGTGTGAGTATTTATTTTGAAATGAGTCTTTAGTTAATAAATCCTTCTCTTCCTTATGACCTTTTATCACAGTAAGTTATAAAGCATCGGTCCTCTGGATGTAAATGTCATTCACAGGGCCAGGAGCCAGGATTTGACACGACTCCGGTGTGACTGCAGTGCTACACCCAAGTGATTTGCTAGCAATTAACTATATGATGTCTAAATAGCTGGTCAGCCAAGCATGATGGCATGGAAGTTTAAAGAAACTTGGCTGTGAGCTGGAAAACAAACCAGAGAGGATGGAGATTTTCAAAAACCCCGGAGGTGTGATATTTTCTCAAGCCAAATACGTGACAAGCATGCTGAAACGTGTTTAAGGAAAAAAAAATATATATAGGAAAAATATTTTTTATATATATACTGTATATATATATATATATATATATATATATGTGTGTGTGTGTGTGTGTGTGTGTGTGTAATCCCTTATATTAATTTAACAATGCAAGGAAAGATAAACTTTGTTCTAAGGAAAAATCAACAGTGCTAAACATAAATTGTTTTGAGCCTCTATAATCACAGTGGGATGAATCACAGAACCTCTGGGGACGTCAGCCAGTGTTTACACATCTGCCATGAATAAGGAAGGTATTCAAATTAAAGCAAGGGCCAGAAAGACTTTAAACAGCAGTGTTCAATGCTAATATCCCCATAATTCCTCTGGAGTGTTTTTTATTATTATTATTTATTATTTATTTTCTTTATTTGACAATGTATTTGAAAATCTAAAACTGACAGCAGTTTTGCAGTGATTACTATTTCTGTGATCTAGCCATGTGCAAGAGAGGATTTTCACCACTGTGAGCTCTGAGCTGCTCAGATGAGGGACTGGGGGTGACCCTAGAGGATAGGACAGAGGGGAGAGTAATGTCCGTTGACGGGGGCGTGCTAATTTCCAATCTGAGAAGTCCAGGGAGCCTAATGAATGCTCTTTATAGAAATGCCACCCATTGAGCAGAGGAGACTTATTGTAGACATGTGCTTTGCCTCAGTCGTAGCCTCATTTATTAAAGCTCACACGACATAGGCAGGGGGCTAAACTGAAATTACTGCCCGGTGCTCCACTGGTATTTTCACTCACCATTTTTCTTTATTGAAAAGTCTATCCTGAGCTGTAGAGAGGGGCAGGCTTGATTTAAGAGTTGCCAAGAGACTAAAACAGAGACAAAGAACGAAGAACTCAGGCAACAAGAGTGGATAGATGGCCTTTGCTAATGAAAATGGATGTGTGTAAATGGCTGGTGCTCGGTGCTTGGAATGTCGGAAGTGTAATTGTTGTTTATTGGTACAGATGCATACTTTGGGTTCATCCTAGTTTCCAATCATATAGGTAAGAGATCTTTCCCTGAAGCTTTTGAAATTCAGGCCATTTAGGCTTTCTGAGCAGCCAAACCAAATTTTGGAAAACAATTTTTTTTCAATTCAGCAATTTGCTAAAAGAAAATGTCTTTGACGGTGCAGCAAAATATGAAAATAAAAAAATTGAAAAAACCTAGATGAGACCCACAGAAACACAGCAGGAACAAAGCACCCCCCCCCACATACAGTATACACACTCACTCACTCACAGCCAGGGCAACAACCAAACCAACCACCCTGGAGGTGTGAACCATCGTTCCATTTGTAACGTAAACTAATTTTGAGTAATTTGTGACGATGTAGCAGAGAAGCAGATGCCTGCGCAGCTTATTTATTCATGAATTTATCTCGTATTTATCTCGTATTTATCTGGTATGCTCAATATCTCCAAGGTGCCAGAGGCAAGACCATGACAGCAAAGGGCTGCACTGTTATCTGACAGCCAGAAACGTGGCTTGTTACACAGCGGGGGATAAACTCTCAAGACTCCGTATGAAATGTTGAAGCTCCGCACTCTGTCTAGTCTGCAACTATTAAACACATCAATGACGATTGAATGATGTGGCAGTGCAGTAGCGGCTTAGACACAGCCAGAGCCAACATAATTAACTATGTAATTTATGCCTCTATATATTTCTATTAGTCTTCTGAAATATTTTGACATTATAGCTTTAAAAGCATCTGTTAAATGCATACTTTACCAAGAGAGGGTATCTATCAGAGCAATATTTAAACATTCAAAAACACAGTCCCTTCCAAAACTGTTGGAGCAAGGACCTGCCGTTTCTTTTCACTGTGCACTGAAGACATTCGAGCTTGAGATCAGAAGATGAATATAAGTGAGATTTCAGAATTTCAGCTGTTTATGTCCAGATGTGTTAAACAATACAGAACATAACATCTTTAAGGCACAAATATTGGAATTATGCCATTTATGAATGAACCGGTTTTCACTGGCAGGCGTTTCATGTTACAAAGGTGTCTTTTGTTACATTGATTGTTTGAACAGTATATAGCTCTGAATGTCTACTCTTGGTTTTAACCTTGGGTTTCACCTATGAAGACTTTATTTTTTGTTAAAAAAGGATAAACCAATATGTAGACCAGAGAGCTGTCTATGAGAGAAAGGTGAGCCATTTTGAGGCTGAGAAAGGAAGGGAAAAGGTACTGCACAAACATTGGGGATCGACAGTACGGCAATTCGGTAAAAGAAAGGCACCACTGGTGTAATAAGCAAGAGACATAGAAGAGGTCAGCTATGGAAAATGACAACAGCTGGTGTGAGGATGACTGTGAGGAATAGCGGATGGACACTGGCGCAGATCAGCTCTGAGTGATCAAGTTTTAAGGAAAAGCACAAAACAAGGAGTCGACAGTGCGAATCAGACACTGAGCAGCAAACACAATTCAAAATTGCGAGGCTGAGGCAAAGATCAGTGGATGGACAAAGGGTCGTGCGGTCGATGTTGGCGATCGGAGAGCCGAGGCAGTGCTCATAGGGGGGGAATCAGACGGAGGTGAGGAGATGTACGACGGCAGTCAGTGGGCGTAGCAAAGCTCAGAGTCTGTGAAATGAAGCAAAGTCAGGCACACAGGTGGGGAGAGGAATACACGGGAGTGAACACTCCAATTCTAAAACAAAAATAAGCAGATCTCACATCTGGCCAACATGCCAGACACACAGAAATAGGGTAACTAGGGAGATGAAATGGGACACAACAGGGAAGAGGCAGGATCCCAAATAAGATCCAGCAGTGTAATTAAGGAGCTTACTGTACACGGCTACCCCAAGCAGGCGGAGGGCAGTGGTCGCTTTAACGGAGATGGCATTTCCTTGAACAGGTGCCCCCTGTCCGATGACTGACTCCAAGTGGGCAATCCAGGACCCCAGTGTGGTCATGGTAAAACTAGTCAATTAGGGAGAAGTGCAAGACCGAGCATACTGTACCCCTCCCAGGAGACCCCTACCCCAACAACCGACATCGAAAAAGCAGCAAGTGGTAAACGGGTCACTCTCGTCAATCAATCATGCGGAAGGAGGGCGGGCAGTACAGTACAGGAGAGGTCAGAGGGCGGGCAGCACAGTACAGGAGAGGTCAGAGGGCGGGCAGCACAGTACAGGAGAGGTCAGAGGGTGGGCAGTACAGCACAGGAGAGGTCAGAGGGCAGGCAGCACAGGAGAGGTCATGGTAAAACTGGTCAATTAGGGAGAAGTGCAAGACCGAGCATACTGTACCCCTCCCAGGAGACTCCTACCCCAACAACTGACATCAAAAAAGCAGCAAGTGGTAAACGGGTCACTCTCGTCAATCAATCATGCGGAGGGAGGGCGGGCAGTACAGTACAGGAGAGGTTAGAGGGCGGGCAGCACAGTACAGGAGAGGTCAGAGGGCGGGCAGTACAGCGGAGAGGTCAGAGGGTGGGCAGCACAGTGCAGGAGAGGTCAGAGGGCGGGCAGCTCAGTACAGGAGAGGTCAGAGGGCGGGCAGTACAGTACAGGAGCGGTCAGAGGGCGGGCAGCACAGTACAGGAGAGGTCAGAGGGCGGGCAGTACAGTAGACGTCAGAGGGCGGGCAGTACAGCACAGAAGAGGTCAGAGGGCGGGCAGCATAGGGTGAATGGGGCTCCCCCGTGCAGGTGGATCTTGCTGGCAGGATCTCCCAAACGGGCATGGGTGAGGCTCCCTTGGACCGGTCTGTAATAACAAACCCTGTGAGTGCTGTAAAGAATGACTCAAAAACAACAGTCAGTGACATCACCAACAACCTCCACAGTGCAGGGGTGAAGGTATCATTATCCACCGTTCAAAGAAGAGCAGAAATGTAGAGGCCATACCACAAATACTATTCAGCAGTAAGATTCAGAAAAGCCATATTGGAATTTTCAAAACAAAGTACAGAGAGCCACAAAAGTTCTGAACCAAAGTTATATGGACTGAAGAAACCAAGATTAACCAAATGCCAAAGTGTGGAGGAAGAAAATATCTGCTATGTTCCAAAACACAACTTATGATGATAGCAGCAGAGTGAATTCATAAGTCTATAAAAACATGTTGTATACCAATTTGCAGAGGAATACATCCAAACTAATTGGGAGAAACTTCATCGTGCAGCAAGGCAATGATCCAAAACCAACTCAACAAAGGACTTCATTTAGAGGAATGTGGAAGATTTCAGACTGGCCAAGTCATTCACCAGTCTTTAAGTTAACATACCGATATACATATCTCATATTCATCTTTTGATCTTAAATCTAAATGTCTGCAGTATAAATCAAAAACGAAAAGAATCGGTCTTGTCGTTCAGATAAGTTTGGCTTGGACTGTGACTGGGCTTAAAAATTCAAAAGTACAGACATGCCTACTACATTTATTGATATTGGTTAATATAATAATAATATTAATAATAATAATGATATATTTTATTTGTGAGCGCCTTTCAAAACTCTCAAGGTCACTTTACAAGATAAAAGCACACAGTACAAAAGATAAAACAATACAATAAGAAATAAATAAAAAAAGAATAAAATAAATAAAACAAAAATAAACAAAAAAAAAACGTATGAATAGAACAGATGAAACAATACAATGAATTGATTTACATATTCTGTACAGAATGATATATTTCTAACATGTTTATTTAATGTCTGCCGGGTAAATGTGTCCTTGAGCAGTTTTTGTATATGTATTGTATGTGTGCATTATATACACTTTTTATGGTGACAAACTCTGAATTTGATTAATGATTTATTGCATATGAAAGTAACATCTGCAGAGGAACATAAGCTGTCAGGAGATTAAAGTCTGACTGGGCCTAAGTGACCTGCCAAAACGTTGTTGTCAAGTTGCTCTGGGACAGAGATGGCAAAGACGATCGAGCAGATGTCACAGACAGCTCCAGCCACCAGGCCCAGTGGTCATGGAATGGGGACACTCTTAAGCCTGGTGTCACATCCTGTGATTCTCCCCACGGCAAAATGAGTCTTTCAGAGTACAGGCCGTGTTGGACTGTGTGTCGTACGTGGGCATTCATGTGCGCACATGCTTGTAGTTGGGAGCAGAACAAATTGTTCTTGTAGTCCAGATCTCTGGAGCTCTGGTTGGAGTATCAGACAAAAAAAAACTAGAAACCGAATGTGTGGCATTTTTATATTCCAATCAAGGAACAAAATTTCTTAACTGCAACACAACCAATACTGTATCGCTTACAACTCGGGACCCCTTATTTTGGCATTTTGAAAAATGGCTTCTGCACCAGAGTCCTCTCCATTATTTTATGGAGCAGTAACTTTTTATTTTAATTAACCCAGAGAAACCAATGATGGATAACTCAAGTAAGCACAGCTGCTGGTTTGCGACTGTCCATGAGTCAAAGCAGGGTGTCTAGCCGTTAGCGCTACAAGTTCCTCCGGTTTCACTGGGGCACTCGTAAGCACGGTTTACATGGAGGTCTCCTGAACAGCCAGCATTTTGTGAAACGGGGCACTTTCTCCATCGAGTGGTATCCAAGATCAGTGGTTGGTCCACATTAAAAACATACATTTCAGCAGAGGTCATTGTATCTATAACTAACATAAATCTTTTTGGCTTAGTAACGCTGCGCAAAAGGAAAAAGCTTTTCAGCTAAGAGTGATGCTGCCTTTACTTAGACAAATACTAGCTGTCAGATTATTTAACAACAAATGAGTTCAAGCAAATTGCCGTATAATACGTCTGTTGTTTATTTCAGCTTGATAGTTTGTAAACTATTATTTCATGATTAATATGAATTTATGAATAAAGAAAATTCATCCATCCTTTCCTCTTCGTACTGGTTCTCCTGGTCAGGATCATGCTGGATAAAGAAAACATGAAATATATAAAAAGAGAGGAAACTGAGAGTACGTGGAAGGCGGCGTTGTAAACATGCACTCACCTGATGCGTGCACTTAGTGCTCAGATGCAACTTGTTGTAAAAAGACCTTTCCTCACTCCCTCTTCCTACATTTCTGCAATCCTGATGAGTCTTATTTATTAAAAAATAAAAGCCTCACAGTGTATTACTGCACATGAATTTAAATCTGAATGCTCGGATGTAACTAGGTTTAGAATTGGTCTCAGTTTAGTGAATGCGTGGTTTTGAATGGATATCAATGGACTGAAAGGTGCAGGTACGGAAGCGCTAAGCCAATAATATTTGTTTTTATAGCAAAATAAAAACACGTCACGCAATAGATTTTATAATTCTCATTCGAGAAGCAGTCGGGTGCAGCAGAAGAGGAAGATAAGAAAATTGCCTCTAAATGATCATTAGTCAGAAACGCCAATCCAGCCTTATCACTAAGGCAACATGGGCAATTTGTGATAGATTAATTAACAGTCATGCAAGATGTTCCCCTGCTATTTTGTTGTATATGGGTTTAATGATAAGTGATAGGCTGTGCAAGTACTCAGAATGTTGATAATGTGAGGTAATGATCCAATAGCAGAAATGAGAAATGCATAAAACCAAAGCAAGATGATGAGCTTTAGGAAACGACGAAGGAGATGTCCTGCTTGTCTATGAGTCGCATCCTTTAGGGAGCTATATGTGGAGATGTGTTCCTCAGCCTCACCCTCTCGCAGGCTAATTGGCCATTGGACTCATTGGCCCAAGACCACCGTTCAGTAATCGGCATACTCTGCTGGTGTCCTTGCTGTGAGAAGGAGCAATGAATAAAATATTTTACCGTGTCGAAGGAACGTGCCTTTTCCATCAATAGGATAATTGGACGGGGGCGGGGAGGGGGGGGGGGGGCATGATGTCGAAATGGCTTTTGAGATGAAAGTTAGTTGAACTTGACTTTACTCTTGGACTTGAAATGGCTTTTCCCATTGAAGATGCCTATTTTGCCTGAAATTTTGCTTAGCTTACTGTACATTATCCTTAACCTAGAATGACCTGTGACTAGATGAATAAACGGTAGTATGGTGGCCTTTGACACTGACATGACTTTTTAAATGGAAATTAATTTGGATTACCAAGGACCAAAATGCAAAAATAATACAAAAAAATCTAAATTGAAATCACTTTCAGAATTAGCATTTTTAAAATTTAAATAACCTTTCAATTTGTGCTTTGCCACTTAAAAAAATGCTGTTGTGGAATTTGAGCCAAACGCTTAGTTGATTTGCTAAGTGCGTGAGAGTCCCCTACATAACTGACAGGTCGTTTAAACCTCACTTTCTGCCTCTCTACTGAAACACATGGAGAAAATCAGCGTCTGAAATATTGACACAACCGCAACATTATAGATGCTTCTGAGAAGATATGAGAAGAGCCCTTTGTGCAAAGATCACAGCCAGAAGGGTTTGGAGACAGAAGTCCCTTTTTGCACATCACCACTCAAAAATAATGAGATGTTTTTTTTTTGTCAGTCACTGCTAGGTTTTGCTTGTCTTACTCGGACCGTCACTGACTGCTGAGAGCCAGCACAGAGCATTCAGTGGCGCTCGTCATTTGAGCACCTTCTGCTACACATATTTTATCTTTGCGGCAAGCTGCTGCTGCAGATGCTATAAATGTTTACGGTGTCCTTTAAAATTCATTTTTAAAATCCCATAGCAGCTGGGAAGGTGGAGAACACCTCGATTTGCACTAAAAAAGGTGCTGCTGTCTTACAGCACCTACTCATGATGTCACACTCTCCCTTGTGTGAGTTATTTGATAAGGTTTAAACGTGATAGCATTCTATTAAGCATCCCGAGGTCTTGTATAATACGCTCTGATTTTTAATGAATTTTTACCTCTTTGGCCTTGAGTACTTCCTCATGTCAGCACAGTTTGGGAAATTCAGACTCTGATTATAAAAGGTTTTATTTTATTGTTATTCAAAATTCAGAATATGAATAACATTAACTTCACTGACAAAAATTCCAATGGTTAATCTTAAGCTTAAAAAGTAATGGGGTTTTTTGCTTGAAGAAATCAAATTTTTTAGCAAAGCTGAAAAACTAATTTACAGTTTAACGTACAGTAGCTTAGAGAAATTCCTACACCTGGACTGAAGTCTGAACTGTGACTTTACGATTTAAATAACCAAATGACATATGCTTGCTCTTCCTCATTAAAGAATTGATCAATTTAGACAGAAAAAAACTGTGAAGAAATGCAGTGACTTACAGAATACCACATTGCCACAGTGATGACAGGTATTGTGCATTTTGTTTACAAGTTTAAAACACAAACACACAAATGAAGCCCTTCTCATAAGCTTTATATTTCACTACCTTATTCCAGCACTTTGAAGACATGTTTACCCAAAATAACATGCTGGTCAATGGCATTAGACAGAAGTGAAAGGTTGTGTTGCATAGAAAAATGCAGCAGTTGATCTATGGCTGGTCAACCCTGACGAGGGGGGGGGAATGCACTCAGCCAGCTGACAAGGGGAGGACGATGCAATCAGCCAACTGACGAGGGGAGGACGATGCAATCAGCCAACTGACGAGGGGAGGACCATGCAATCAGCCAACTGACGAGGGGAGGACCATGCACTCAGCCAACTGACGAGGGGAGGACCATGCAATCAGCCAACTGACGA
>JAABNX020000119.1:29674090-29687821 GCA_015163995.2 Mormyrus lacerda
TTTGCCTTGGGTGACCCTACCAGGGGCATAAAGCCCCAGGCAACTTAGCTCCTGGGATCATTGGAACACGCAAACCCTTCCACCACGATAAGGTGTCGGTTCTGGGAGAGGTATATATTTATACATACATATTGCATCTTGGCATCAACAGGCGTCTGATAACCTTGTATGTCCTGTCTGTGTATTTGGGGACGGTGCTCATTGGTTGCCTGCTGTGGTCCTTCTATTCGCACTCGTACGCCAGCCATGGTGGGACAGTAATCTAGTTAGAGGAAACTGTTCAACCAAATTTTGTATGCGAACCAAATTGTTCGTAGACCACAGGTTTCAGAAATGGGAACATTTAGGGTTTGCTATCGTCGCCTATTACAATGAGCAGCAAAACTGACCTAACTGGTCACTCTCAGTCCAAATTCACAGTAGAGGTTCAGTCATTCAAGCCAGTTCGTTTTCACTCATGAGTTACATTTAGATGGAGATCCCTGCATGTCCCTAAGGCTAAATCCTGAAAACCTACATTCTCCCAAAAACTGCTTTTACAAATGAATGGAAGCTTCTCCTAACCCTATGATAATATGACTAATACTCACAGATGCTTGGCAATTCCTGAAAATGATGGATTGCCAACTAGACAGCAGAACCAACAGCAAAGCAAGCCTACGACCACCCCAGACACAGAAACACCTGTCCGTCTGTAGTCAGGATTTTTTGTTGTGCTGTTACTGTGACTTTTTTGATCACCATGCAGTTCGGAAGCATTTTCAGTATTCTGGGGGTTTAAACAGATGCTTCCATTTAGTTTCAGCTGTGCACTGAGCCCTTTAGCAGACCAACCTGAGGCTTGGGCCGGGCCGGATTGCCTTTCATGAGCTGGGTCTGCCCTGTTCGGAAGGCGGAAACAGTGCCTCTCTTGCGCTCCTGGAGTTTAACAGTGTCAGCTCTCTGGGGAGAGAAATGTGTGAAATGCCTTTGACGAGGCAGTCAGCACCTTTCACTGAAAGAAGCTGTTTAAAGAAAGTCCCATCTGATGAAATCAGGTTGGGACAAGCTCAACAGACTGTGATTTTGAGTTTGAATTCGAGCTGTTTCCGACCCTGATACATTAATCTTCTTGGACTAAAGCACCTTTGAAAGCACAAGTTTGAACTTCTTGTCTTCAGAAAATAAGCATTGGAGTCCTCCCACCTGGGACTCTCAAATCTCATAATCTTCTTCACTGCTACCTTAGCTGGCATCCCAACCAGCACATCAGGAACCCCAAAAGGATTTCATCTCCTTATCTAAGACATAAGGTTTCATCATGGTAAATGTGTCTAGAAATGGATGATTGTCTAAACCTTTTGGTTATGGACTATGAGCACATAAATAACATTTCAATTCTGCATTACCATGGAATTAATCCTCCACAGAGCAGAACAAACACACACAGTGCTCACAGAAAGTTGCAGGACACTTGCTTAATTCTGTAAAATTGTTGCAAATTGCATTGGTTAGATAACAAAAGTTCATTGACATGCAACGTTTGAAATATTTGCTTATATCTTCCACACAGACATTTTCTTTTTATTAAGTGTCAAATTTTTTTGACTGACTCATTCAGTTCTGTTCTTGCCTTTCTGCTCTTAATTGCAATTTTAGTCCTTGGCTGCCAAAGGGACACCAAACACAAATGTTTTATGTTATTTCCATTTCAAATAAAAAAGCATCCAGTAGGACTCTTGTCAATGAACTTTCTAACTCAAACAGTCCATTTAAGGAGTATAATTTGGGTTTCATTGTATTACTACTTGAAATGAATGGCTTACCTAAAACTTAAAACTACTGGTTGTTTCTAATGTGATTGCAAACATTTCCCCAGACTTTCTGTGAGCACTGCATCTGACTCACTAAGACAGCACAATTTTTTATTTTAGTCCAAGTCAGTATATTTAACCAGCCCATTGATTTCACTGACTGTACTGTATTTAAAAATCATTCACATTTATTATGCTCCACCTGATAGATTGTAAGTCACTGCTAGGGCCAATGTCTCTGTATTGTCGTCACCAAATTGCGTGTCTAATGTCTGCACCCTGTGTTCCTGTCTATTACTACCTCATTATTATGTCTTAGTTTGTATGCCACTGTCCACATACAGTATATTGAATCCATGCCCTAAAGAATTCCCTCCAGTGGTGGTCAAAGCTGTGACAATTTACAGTAATATTTCACCCCTGATGGGATTCCTCAGTCATGTTCATGGCCTGGTGGCCAATGGTCAGCACAATAAGGCCGGCAGCACGGTTGTCAGGTTGGAGAGGCAGTCTTTAAAGGGCAAGGGATTTTGGTCTTATCATTGAGTGCAAGATGTCTTACAGCTCTGTTAAATGGACAACCTATGCCAACCAGCTGAAAGAGTGACAATTCACCAATACTCAACTGGTTGGTTGAAATAAAATCTTGGTCTACAATGAAACATTTTGAACCTGAACTCTCCACCTCTGTGCACATTCCTGTAGAAGTCAGATGCTACCATTATTTGATCTCATTCTTGGTTGAGTGCAGCATTACAGAGAAGCCTGAAATCTGGCCTTGACATCCCATATGTCCATATGCCACCTCACACAGCTCTGTTGAGGTAGATGGCAACATAAATATGACTTAACAAACTTTGGGGGGTTACAGAGAAATCAGGAGATTTCAGGAGATCCAAACATACTTGGTAGTAAGCTCTGTTAGACTAGCACAACTAGCACAAATTTTAAAACATTTCCTGATATTACTTATAGTTATTTATTGTTTATTTAATTCTTCTATCCTGCAGTGTGCTGGTAAATTGTTCCATTGAAAATGCGATTTCCAAAATCCTTTTGCAGCTATATAATTAATTCAGTGTAACATTATACATGATTATTTGCTTTTTCCTTAGCTGAACTGCTTTTGCCCTGCTCACAAATGGACTGTCATCTTAACGTTTTGTGAGGCATGTAGTTCAGTATTCTCCTTATTCCTTCTGAGAGTGTAGGTCACTCAGTGTACCAGTGTACCACCTCATCTTTTTGCCCATGTTGTCGAACCAAATATATTTCATGGTCCCTCTGCTTTTATAGGTCAATCTTTAGTCTGGTCCCTCGTCCTTTTTCCATGTCGGTCAAACACTTATTTTGTGATCGAGTTTGGGAACCCAACTGAGGTCATCCTGGAAATGCAACAGCTCATGTGACACAAGGAAAGTTAGTTGGTGTACACGTTTTCTTCTTTTCCTCTTAGATGCTAAAAGCTCATCATAAATACATTTAGCTGCACCAACACACCAACTCAAGGACCCAAGCAGGAATTTTCTGATTAGTTATCTGAAAGTTTGTTGTTTAATTGTTTTCTTCCTCCTACACTGTGAACTGAACTTCACATGAACCCGAGTTACAGCTTTTTGAGCTGACAAAAAGGACAGAACATTTCCCGTACTGTGTAACGTTAATGAAATATATTTTATATTTAATACATTCTAAATAAGAAATTGCTTGCACATATGACTTGGTGCTGCATATTAGTTGTTTTCTTCCACATGATCGTGAAGTCGTATAAGGAAAACTGAACTTGAGCTTGGGTATGATGGCTATGTGGGCACACTGGCTAAGTAGGTATAATGGCTAAGTGGGTAGCACTGTTACCTCACATTTCTTGGATTGGGGTTGTTCTCCTTGTGCCGTATGGCTTTCCATCCTTAGCCCAAATGCATACAGTTACGCATGCTAATCTGCTGCCTGGGGTAAGCGTCTGATGGTCCTGACCAGGAGGAGTGGTTTGAAGATGGATGGGTAAGATGCAGTCAGTTTGAGTTCTGAAGGAACTCAAAATGGGAAAAAACAAGATAGCTAAAAGAAAATTGCACAAAATAAGAGTGCATTTTATCTGGCACATTTAATGGCTCCCTGAGTTCCGCAGTCTTACAATCCATCAGCTCACTAACAGGACATGTAAAATATTTAAAGTCCTAATTCTGGAACACCTACTCACCGCCTGCAGTTTTCATCCCAAGGCATTGGCTTAAGAGTAATGGAAACTTAACTTGTATTGACTGTATAATCCAGGCTAAAGAGATGCTTCCAGCCTGAGCGTGTAATTACTGCAGTGCCACCGTCACTGGAGTAAGTGTACTTTTGGGAACTCGTGTCCTACTGTGGCTGTAGAGCTGAGAGCTTGGGGGGGGCGGGAATTCCACTGCAGATAGACACTGAAAAATCAGAACAAGAGGAACATTCTGGCTCTGGCCCTGGTTTTGAGTTGAGTGCACTAGACACAATTGTCCCAATGTTGGTCAGAATTGTTCCTCAAAAAAGTGTGAGAGGGTTACTCTCCAAATAAACTCTGCAGGTCTCCTCTGAAAGTGCAGCCTTCTCCTCAAGGGTAACAGGGATGATTTTGGTGGAGAACATCTCACATAGTAATCAACCCATTGTCTTCTGTGGTACCTCACTGCGGAAACCACAGCAACAGCAACGTTTCCTCAGGGCCGCACACCGTGGCACCTGCAGGAGGGTTGACAGCAATCAGTATTTAAAAAATAATGAAGATGAGTGCAGAATAAGTAGGAATAAACAAGAAGAAATTCATCATGTCGCTGCCTAACTAAGAAAAGAAACTAGCTCATTAGTCACTGGGAAACAACGAATATTTGCCCATGTTCCACCTGCGAGTTAATTGACATGCTGATATCGAATCCTGTCCTCCATGTTCACGATGCTAACAGAAATAGCAAACTTACCATGAGGGTGACTTTATTCTCCAGAATGTGGGCTGGGTAAGCCCACAGCAGAGTCCCTCACGAAGAACCCAGAGGAGCTCCTGTGTTTTGCCTTCTGTCTTTTTCCGCAGCCATCTGTCTTTCACACAAAATAAAACAGAAATGTTCATATTGACTCAATTTCGACTGGCTGCGCGGTTCTGCTAATTTACATGGTCTGATTATGATTAAACAACACCCCTGCATGCCGGAAGGAGAATGTGCATTAAATAAGGAGGCTCCTGTAGAAATATTTAGCATTCATGCTCAATATTACATCTGTAACAGGTTATTTTACTTGGCGAGCAAATACTGTACCACTGATGAATTATATATGAAGTACCAAATACAGATGATTACCATAGAATAATGAAATGTATATTCTGGTGCTGTGATGGGCCATTTTGGCAGCCACACATATAAGAATTATACATTTTACATGTTAATTTTCTTTAGCTGTTTGTTTATATTACTTTACAGATATTACGTGTTACTGTTTAAAGACTATTTATTTATATAAATATAATGTTTATTTTTGGTTAAACTAATGTGTGTTAACTGACTTAATGGTTTAGTTAGTTTAATGTCTTGATTTAGCATATTGTTTAGTAGTATTTGTAGTTTGATCTTGCTATGGATATGATGTGGTGAACTGATAAGTGATTTGTATCTTGTTACTAACTGGTGTTTGTTGGTTTTTGTGTTTCCTTAGTTGTACAGGTGCTGGTCTGATCAGCCAATGTCTTCAGTAGTTCAGGGTGTGGAGAGAGTCAGTTTACCTGCTTCAGTTGATCTGAGTTGAAGATGTCATAGTTGTGGTTTCGTTTATTTGATCTCTTTTATGGGTTTTCGACTTCCTTGATATTGAACTAATATGGTGGTCGGGAATAAATAACTTTTTGGATAATGTACTTGTCCCATCATCGGCCGCACGTCGCTTGTGCCTGTAGCTTCCAGGAGAGAGACCATGACCCTTAACAACACATGCAGGTACAGAAAATGCTCGGATGGTGAAATACTTACTCAAACTGAAATGTTATATACTCAAGGGTCCCTATGAGTGCTTTGATTGGACTTGTTGGTTCAAAACATCCCACAAATATACAATACACACCCGCCAGACCATGTGAGGCAACAGAAAATGGGATTAATCAGACCAGGCGACCTTCAGTTCCAGTTCGTACCCATTGAAGGCACTTTCGATGGTGGACGGGGGTAAGCATGGACACTCTGAGCAGTTTGTAGCTATGGAGCAGGACTGCGATTTGCACTGAAGTAGCCCTTCTGTCGGTTCCTACTCCAATGGATATCCTTCATTCGAGTCCTGAATGGTAGCTTATGTTTAATATATTCCGGACCCTTACATGCACTGTTTTAGATATTTGGTGTTATTTGCTTTCCCTGGGGGGTGGGTGCTCTTAAGAATCAGCTGAACTGACGTGAATATTGCATGTAATAACCACCTGAAGCAGTAAGAGATATCGCATTAAAAGCAGGTAGTGTGGATAAACCATGAAGCCCGTGTACAGGGATCTTGCAGTGCTTAGATATGCCTGTTCTTAACAGCCTAGTTGCCTCTGCTTCTGACTGCAGATTCACTGACCCCATTTATGGCTGAACACAATCAAGAAACTTTAGTTCATCGTGCAAAATTAAGCAAACTCCCCAGCTGCCACTTTTTCAGCCTCACAAGCTTCAGATACCTGTAAGCTTACTCCTAAGCATTTACTCCCAAGCATTTACTCCCAAGCATTTACTCCCAAGCACTTGCCTGCTGATTTGCCAAAGGATTGTTGCAGTTGTGCCCCGTAATACCTTTTAAATCACGACTAGTTCTCACATCTCACCCTGCTGCAACTCCACACAGGTCTTTCTGGTGTTCTTCTGGGAGCTACTTAGCCACTAGGGTCGCACCTTCAAAGTTGCAGAGGTGCGGCCCTTTGATGGCTGATCTTCGATGGCTGATCTTCGATGGCTGTGGTTGACCTTAGCCTTCCTCGCTGCCCTGGTGAGTAAACACACTCGCTTCTCCCAGCGCCTCTGCCCAAAATAGCCCATTTTATATTTCAGGGAAAGACTGAGGAAAAATGGAAGCCTGTCTTTTCTATCTGGAGGTCTGAGGCAGCAGGGAATGTTGAGACCGAACCACATTTCTGAGGTTGGTCACTCTGTGCCCCGTCTGCGCCACAGGATTGTGTTTTAAACATCACAGAGTTATTCACCAACGCAGAAGATCCATGCAGGATTAGACAGAGAGCGACTCTGCTCAGAGGAGAGTGTCTTCATATCGCGGCGAGCTCGTTGCTGTCGGCTCACCGCTGAAAAGCTCAGTGTTTATGTCTGATGTCTTGTTTTCTAGTAGCGAGTGGATAGCATCATATAATTAAAGCCAAGAGGAGCAGAAGGATCCTTCTCATGATTTATGCACAGTGTTTTTTAAACATTCCCAGTCACACAGGATTTACATAGACAAATGCCGTAGAAATGAATGCCATTTTGATTATGAATCAAAAAAAAAATATTGCAGGGCCGGCTTTCAGTATACATGCTTAGAAAATTTATATACACATGCATGAATAGAAACGTGGAAATATGTAAATAGGTCAGTATGTAAACAACAGAAGCACACATTCGCTCACTCCGTTAGAGGAAACTTGCAAGGTAATCCTCTGAACCTCGAAATATTACAATATCATACTGACTGAAGGCTCAGGGAAAATTTTGCTGGCTGCAAATGGTGCTATGGCAACGTACTGAATGACATTTTTGTCCGCGTTTCCGTTTTTTCTTTCTTTCTGTATGCAAACTGAAGTGTATCTCATCAAAATTGTACGACATGGAGAAACCTAGTTCTGTAGATGCAGAACGTATCCATAGGACACGGGGATCGGAGGGTGGAACAGGCCAAGTTTATTCGTACCCCTGGGGTATTTTCGGCAGGCATCTGGACAATGTACAACCCAGTTCTGCTGTCTAACTTAAACGATCGATCCTGCAAAGCAAGCACAGAAGCCAGGGCGTAGCTCCCGGTCTCTCCATTCCCTCAAGCTCTCAGCAAACTCGCTCTACATATAATATCAACAGTTACATATGTGTACAAGGGCTCGTCCCTCCCGAAACATCTGTGTCCTGTCTGTATGTCACAGCATAACAGCAAGAATAAATAATACAACAAATGCATTGAGGAATTATAAAAGCTTTGGTACAATATCAGGCTGCGTAAATAAGGTTTGAATAATTTCTGTGCGCAGATGCCTAAATTCGGGTCTTGTCAGTCTGCAGTTTTGGAAAGATGTAGTTAACCAGTGAGCAGAGATGAGAGTTCAGTATCATCACGGTTCCCCCGGAGGCCCTGCTTGAAAGAGCTTTCACCGTTTATTCCTCTTTTCTCCCTTCAGCACCTGGGCTGATCCAGAGGCTTTCTGTCTCCCCGGATCTCTTTTGCCAGGTACCTGAACTTCTGCCTTTATCTTAATGACATGTGGCTTTAAGAGACTGGAGGTCCCAAGTTTCTCTAATTGTGTGTGTGTGTGTGTGTGTGTGTGTGTGAGAGTGGGTTTACCTATCCTTATGGGGACACAATGTCCCCATAACGTGATAAATATCCATCCTTTTACCCTTTTGGGCACCAGTTTCCTGATCCCCATAACGGAAAACTCTATTTTATAAAAAACCGGTGACTGCTATGAAAAAAAATAAAAATTCAAAGACTGTTGTATTTTGTTTGGTTACTTATGGTTATGGTTAGGGCTGGGTAGGGGTTAAGGTTGTCATAGTTAGCGTTAGCATTTTTCCCATTGAAATGAATGAGCGGTCCCCATAAGGATATGTTTACCCTACATGTGCGCACGTGTGTGTGTATGTGTGTGTGTTTGTGTGTGTGTGTGTGTGTGTGTGTGTGTGTGTGTGTCCTTCTGCATGCCATGGCAGCCTGGCATTCCCCTCTGCTAATGCAGCCTCACTTTACCAGTCTTATCTGATCTCAGCCTTTATCCCAGTACAGATTCTCTGCAGTTGAGAGGAGGGACAGTGGCGTGTGTAAGACGTGTCGAGTTCAGTGTCAGTTTATCTCCAAATCCACATTTATGGACAGGGTGTGATTCTGCAACTGTGTGGATTTTTGTGATTCATGCTTTTTTGCCGCATAAGTCCAGCTAGTATATGAACTATCCGAAGGGGCTTTCTTTTATATAATGGTCCTTTAGTCTTAATGTATGCCTGCGAGGACAAAATAAACCAAGTTTCCTGTAATGGTTTTTTATTTCATGTTCTGGGCACTTGCAGGAGAAAGGAATGGAGGGTGACATGCAGTATGTCTCAAAATCAGCAAGAAATGTCCCCTGAGGAATATGTGTGAATTATAATTGTAACAGTTTAATGAAATCCTGGCGTCTTCTTTATTTATTTCTTATGAGAGAGAGATTGGTTGATCACATTCTGTCCACAACACAAGAGAGTATTGGCTTTATGGCAATCCATGATGAATTTGTTGTGGCAAGTGGGATAAATGAAGGTGCAGAGTGCCTCCTAGTGGTCATTTTCATTCTTGCAGTCTTTTCATATGTGCCTACAGCTGTGTTTCGCTATTCATGCAAAATATTACTGTTAAATTTTATGTGTTTTGTTTCACTTTGAGAAGCAGAAATCAATATGAAAACTGTTCAGCCCTGCGAAAAGACATTTGTTATTTTCTGTGATACTGAGCCGGATTGTGATAACTCCTTATGCTTACAGTGAAAATGCAGTGTGATGTTGATTTCATCCAGGGAAAATCTGAGCCTTTTTCTGCCATACAGCACAAGGCTTGACAAGTCAAGAACTCCAGCGCTCCAAGTCCAGCTTCTCTGCAGCTTCTCCACGGTGGCATCTTGTGCAGCAGTTTCACGTTTAGCAGCTCAATTTGAAGCTCTTTATGCAGCGCTAATTGGCTCTGAACTTCCCTGTGGTTTATTTTCCTTGCAGCTACTGCCTTTATGGAGCTGGTTTAAGGGTTAAGCTCGCGGTCGCTCTCAAAATCGAGCGACTCCTCAACTTTAAATGAACAGGCCATGAAAAAAAATCATGCGGCAGATGGAAGGAAAGTAGGACATCTATTCTGGATAGGTAAGGTGGGGGGGGGGGGAGGTGCACTAGTTTTTACCACGAATGAAGAGTTTGCTTGTGTGAGCGGCTGCTGCACGTCACAGTCGGAGGCTCTGCCCCCACCTTCCGCACTCAGACCCTGATTATCCACAGTAAGCCAGCAGGCCCTCGCTTACTGACATACTGCGAGGAGCTTCCGGCTGCGCTGTTGAGGAAATCCCAAACAAAACTCCGTCTTTGGTACAGGAGTCACACAGGTGGTGCAGGTAAAGTGGGAAGGTGATGAGGGGGACCATACCTGAGCCACCATAATTACGGAAGGTTATACTGGGATGTGCTCAACATGAACTGGCGTAGGATCTCCTGCCTGCAGAAGCAGGAGACAGAGAGGGGAGTGTGAGGCAAAGGAAGATAGATGAGATGTAGAAATGGAGGGACCAGGAAAGAGGGATGCAGCTTGATGGAGTCAAGAGGGAGGAACTTCAGAAGAGCTTGTCTCCTGGCATTTGGTGTTTGGGAGTCTGCATTTTCTTAGCATGACTGTTACGTACATAGATGTGAAATGGAAAACTACGAATATGTTCTGACTCCAGTTTAAAAAGTCACTTAGAAAGACCTGGGTCCTTATAAATTCTGCTGGGTGACATAAGAACTATACAAACGATGTTCTGAACACTTCTTTCCTTCTTTAATGTCTCTACCAGCAGGTAGAAGTAAATGCCATCAAACCAAGAATACATTCAAATATTTATGACATATTCCTTATTTTTGTTTTTCTTTGTGTTATGCTCCTCCTGCATTGTGCGCACACCATCCGTGGGTGGACAGCGTGTGTGTGGTGTCCTGGGTTTATTGCGCATTTAGGTTTGCGGCATGGCACAGATGCAGGCCTGACATCACGCAGGTTCCTCTCCATGCGGTGGGGGCAGACTCCAGACCTCTGGAGGGGTAGGTGGGGCTGCTTATCCTGCAGACCTGAAGCACAATGGAATGACTTCTCATGCCACAAGATGAATATTCGGTCATTATGGCAGCGATCGTGCTGCTCAGCTCTCAGTAAGGAAATGCCAGTATGACTGCGTTCACGGAAGCTGATCTCTTGCCCCATTGCAGTCTGGCCATTAGAGTAGGATATTTTGTATATTATGTATATTTATCTCCAATTAAAACTCCACATTTTGATAAAATCTACAGTGTGCATGGTAATTATTACTCTAATTATCGCAATACTCACACTTCCAGTACATACTGTTTGGTTATTAGGATTCATATTGTTTTAATTCTATTATTATTACTATTATTTATTTATTTATTTATTGTTACTACTGTTTCTTTTGTAATTCATATTATTCTCTTCTAAGGTCACATGCATAGGGGATTGTTAAGTATGGGTATACTACTGGCCCATAAGATTTCCCTCAGGATCTAAATATCCTTCTATCTGTCTGTCTGTCTGTCTATCAGTCTATCTAATCCCACAGTACCATGACCATTTACTGGCACGTTTGTGTAGTAATAGGAGCCAGCAGTATTATACAGCTAGTAGAAATTTGTACTATAACTTATGTCCATTAAAATAACTTGGCAAAGCAAATTATTAAGGTAATAAATACTGGCTTATAGTACATAAATATTTCCTTGATGTTTGGTTACATGGCAGAATCCACAAGAGTTTTAGTTTCTCACAAACTTCTGATATGTGTCCCTGCAGCCATAAACATCATTTATGATTCCTACAGAAGTCGTCAGGTTATTCGCACGCTAGTAGTGAGGGCTGAGATGATGTGTGAATGTGATGTGGCCGATCCTGAAAGGCTCTGGATTAACTACACATCTACAGAAGTCGTCAGGTTATTCGCACGCCAGTAGTGAGGGCTGAGATGATGTGTGAATGCGATGTGGCTGATCCTGAAAGGCTCTGGATTAACTACACATCTACAGAAGTCGTCAGGTTATTCGCACGCCAGTACTGAGGGCTGAGATGATGTGTGAATGTGATGTGGCCAATCTTGAAGGGCTCTGGAGTAACTACACATCTATAGAAGTCGTCAGGTTATTTGCACGCTAGTAGTGAGGGCTGAGATGATGTGTGAATGTGATGTGGCCGATCCTGAAAGGCTCTGGATTAACTACATGTCTACAGAAGTCGTCAGGTTATTTGCACGCTAGTAGTGAGGGCTGAGATGATGTGTGGATGTGATGTGGCCAATCCTGAAAGGCTCTGGATTAACTACACATCTACAGAAGTCGGCAGGTTATTCGCACGCCAGTAGTGAGGGCTGAGATGATGTGTGGATGTGATGTGGCCGATCCTGAAAGGCTCTGGATTATCTACACGTCTACAGAAGTCCCCTTTTAAGCATTAGGAACATGTGTATGTATATATGTATATATTCATATATACTGGACATTTATTTTTAAATATGTCACACTCTTACCTACATACTCTGGAGGTCTTAATGAATATGCATAGACATCATTAGCATAAAGGCCAACCTTAGTCCCCCATAGTGGGAGACAGAAAACCTTGCTTAAATAGCAGCTTATTGTTCAGTCATTCATTTAAGGAATCAGTTCATTTAAAAGCATGATTCATTGAATGCAGTCGCTCAGCCCCGGTTTCGCCCAGTACCCCGTGTTCGCCGGCAGTCCTCGCCTAGAGAGTTCTGCTTTGGCACGGCAGTGGGCCCCTCCGCACCAGTGCTGGCTTTCATATCCTGCTTGGGTTTCCTCCCACAACCCTAAGACATTTGCTGCTGATGACCAGTGACTGCAAAGCGCTGTTAGCGTTACAGCGTGTCCCTGAAAGGTCTGACACCGGCACCTATTGGGTGTAATTTCTGCGATACTTTTTTCTGACTTGGAGAAAAGCAGGCAATATATGAACATATATAAACCTGAAATTTGAAATGCAAGCTCTAGTTTGAGGTTAAGGTTCACCTGCTTCAATTCTGTTTCTTCTTTCAGATTTTCTCATTATCCTCATGTAAGAAGATGAGGCCGAGGAGGTGTCTGTCACAGTCTGGCTTCCGCAAAGTGCACCTCTGTAGAGTAAAGAAGCTGCATGAATATGTGCTGATAATGTCTCACCCTGTCGTCCCCCTAACAAACACATCTTTCTAAAGGGACGAGTTGAAATGATTCATCCGTTGACTCCCGTGCTCCCTGACACCGGCAGAATCGTCCGTCTCGCATGCAATGATTAAACCGCAGTTGGAACTTGAATTGGAGGATGACTGAAGCTCACTGGGACTTTCTGAGCAAACAATCATCTCTCACTGATTTTTCTGAAGAGTAAAATTCCACTCAATTTGTGAGGATTATTCTCTCCAAACAAATTTATGGCATTGTGTGAAGATTGTCTAGGAAATAGCACTTGCAGTGTTACATACCTGCTAATAACAGGCCATGAAGCACTGCATTGCTTAAGAAACTCGGTTGACGGTATGTTTTACTCACTTGCCCAGTTCATTCAGTAGAATTTCTTCAAAGTTCAATTCTCCTTTCACCCCTGCGAACAATCATGTTCATAATCATTTGCATGGATGTGATCAAATATGAACGAAAGAGACGTCTCACCAACCGATTTCCTGTGTCGGATGACAATAACATTTTTAACATACAGTATATCTACGTATGTATGTGTGTGCTTGTGTCAGCAGGTATACCTTACCTTATGGGGATAAAATGTCCCCACAATGAGCTGAATTCCCCTTTTTTCCCTTATGGGGACCAAAAATTCTCATATTTTGTGTGGTTACTTATAGTTATTGTTAGGGCTGGGTGGGGGTTAAGGTTGTCATGGTTAGCATTAACATTTTTCCCATTGAATGAGCAGTCCCTCATATGTTTACTTGATGTGTGTGTGTGTGTGTGTGTGTGTGTGT
>JAABNX020000119.1:29712628-29724191 GCA_015163995.2 Mormyrus lacerda
TGCGATTCATACTAACCCCTGTGATGATTGACAATAAGGACCATGTGACCCGCCTGGATTGGGGAGACTGCCCCCCCCGAAGCCAGGCTTTGGGAAGGAGCTCGAAAACGAGTGCCTGGTGGCCAGACCTCCACCCATGGGGCCCAGCTAGGAAGAAACGGGGCCTGCTCTGTTGTGCGCCCCCACCTGCAGGGGGAGCTGTGCGAGTCTGATACAGTGTAGATCGGGTGGCGGTCAAAGGCTGGGGCCTCGGCGGACCGATCACTGGTGGGAAAGGAGCCTGATCTGGTATGGGAAAATAGGACCTGCCTGACAAAGTGGAGTAGACCAAAAGATCCTCAAAAGCCAGACATCATGCCGTGATCCAAGGAAATTCAGGAACAAATGAGAAACAAAATTATTGAGATCTATCCATCTGGAAAAGGAGTAGATATCGATATAAATTAACAGAAGGGACAATAGAGCGGGTTCAGCTGAGAATAAAAAAATAACAGAATCAAAATCCCTGAGCGGGTGTAGAGGGCATGATGTATAAATCCATCCATTTTGAATGGGTCTCTTTCAGGATCAAAAGCATCTTGAAGGGACCTGAAAATCAGCATGAAATGGAGACCAGGCTACTCTGGACCACTCCCAAGGTTGCAGAGGTGCAGCCACTGGCAGAAGGCATATACTCTGACAGAGGTCTAGCCACTGACAGACGCCATATACTCTGACAGAGGTCTAGCCACTGACAGACGCCATATACGCTGGTAGCAAGCACATTGGTTTCCTTTTGCTGTGACATCCTCATCCCTGATTGGCCACCACATTATACCACAAGCCTGACTTTTCTTCCGTGACATACCTAGATGTGCTTCATGAAGTATAACGGCCACTGCTGTCCCCTGTGGGGGCACCACAATCTGGATTCCCCAAATCAGTCAGCTCTCCTGCATCCTTAATTCAGTTTGTCTCCTGAAGTATGGCTTGAAGGCATCATTAGTGACCAGCTTGGACCAAGCAGAATGGACAAACACCATTACTTCTGACAGCACTGGGTCAGCTTTTGTCCAAAGGTGGATGTGGTGGACTTTTTTTTGGGAAAGTGGTGGGACACAAAAGGATTGTGTCTCCAGGAAGTGACACTGGACTGATGTCCCTGTGCAAAAGCAGACGACTCGGAGCGTCAGCATTTGCGTTGGTATGTAATTCTCTATTTGGTCAGCAGAGGGCAGCAACACACTTGCTTTAGAGCCATATTCCTCAGGCCCTGGTCTGCAGCTTCTTTTGGGAACTGTGACAAGTAAACGTGGTCCAATCCATAATAAATTGTGTATAATTTTGCTTTTAAACACTTGAAGGTGCTTGTTTCTCTCATATTATTACTACTTTCAAGCAGTTTCATCACACTGAGCTGCATATGGTCACTAATCACTTCCTCTTTAACCACCTTTTTTATAAGAAAAATAGGGCATGGGTCTGATTATTGTCACAAACACAAGGGCAAGACAGTGCAGTTTTAACTGTTAATATGTCACTTTTGTATTCATTACGTAATAGTTTATTATTATCTGACAAGTAGTCACTAGTTTAAGAACCATAATATTTATCTTATATGTTATAATAATAATAATAGTAATAATAATAATACATTTATTTGAAGTACCCAAGGACACTGTACAGTAAAAGCAAAATATAAAATATAAAAGTAGTAAGAATATAAACAACAAATAGGTAGCATGTAGAGACAGAGACACATTGATTAAGAGACACACCAGCGTCAGATTGACATCAACCAAAACAACATAAAATAAATATAAAAGAAAGTCTCAAGAAGTCAAAACTGGTCTGAGAAGGCCTGAGTGAAGAGGTGAGTTTGAGCATGGATTTGAATATGGAGAGTGAAGTGCATGTATGTAGTGCAGGTAGGAGGGTGTTCAGAGTCCAGGGCCAGCCACACTAAATGTCCAGTCACCCATGGAGCGGAGATGAGCAGAGGGGGTGGGTCGAAGGTGTGCATCGGTAGAGCGTAAGGTGCGGGTGGTTTTGTATAAGGTGAGACGATCCGCCAGGTACATGGGTACTAGATTGTTCTGGGCTTCGTAGATGAGCAGAAGGATTTTGAATTGAATCCGAGATTGAACTGGAAGCCAGTGTGACTGATGGAGGATGGGAGTGATATGTTGCCATGGTCTCATGGATATGTTGTAGTCTGTTTAATGATTTTGCTGGGAGACCAATAAGCAGGACATTACAGTAAGCAGAGTCTGGAGGTTTTGAAGGCATGAATGAGGGTCTCAGCAGTAGCAAAGTTGAGTGAGGGGCGGAGTTTGGATGGTTTTTAGATGGAAATAAGCCGTTCTGGAGGCATGTTTTATATGGGAATCAAAAGCAAGAGAAGAATCAAAGATGACACCTAGGTTTTTAACTTCAGATGTAGTAGTGGTGAAATAGCCAGGTATGGGGAACTGTGACTGATTTATCTTCTTCAGCAGTGTTGGTGTGGCAATAAGAATGGCTTCAGTCTTGTCAGGGTGTCATCCACTTACTAATGTTGTTGAGGCAAGTGACCAGATTCGAGGGAGGGAGTGAATGGGAGGGCTTAGTGTGAATGTAAATTTGTGTGTCATCGACAAAGCAATGGAAATTTAAGCTGTAATGACGGAGAATGTGACCGAGAGGGAGGAGGTAGATGATGAAGAGCAGGAGGCCAAGGACAGAACCTTGTGGGACACCATGTGAGAGGGGGGCACTAGGGGATCTGAAATCACCAATAGATACAAACTAGTCCTACAGTCCTGAGTTCTTTCTGTGTGGAGTTTGCACGCTCTCCCCGTTTTCGCCGGGGGTTCCGGCTTCCTCCCATGGTCCAAAATGATTGGTGAGTCTAGATTAGTCTTGTAGGTGAGTGTGTGCACCCTGCAGTGTGCTGGCGTGTGCCCAGGGTTGGTTCCCGCCAGCACTCATCGTACCCGGGATAGTGACCCCAGTTGGAATTAAGTGGTTTCAGAAACTGGATGGATGGATGGTTATAGTACTAATTATAGAAGATATTCCTATTTAAGACATGAATGCAAGCCTGTGGCTGACACAGTGCTACAGCAGGGACTATGTACAGTTACAAAGTAGCCATGCCATGAAGTGTGTTTGCTCACAGGGACTGTGTACAGTTACATAGTAGCCATGCCATGAAGTGTGTTTGCTCACAGGGACTGTGTACAGTTACGTAGTAGCCATGCCATGAAGTGTGTTTGCTCACAGGGACTATGTACAGTTACGTAGTAGCCATGCCATGAAGTGTGTTTGCTCACAGGGACTGTGTACAGTTACATAGTAGCCATGCCCTGAAGTGTGTTTGCTCACATTGACTATGACTTGACATACAACAAAACACGGGTGCAGAATAAACCAGAAGCAAACTAGGGACCCAAGACAGACACCTGAAATCAGCAAGTATTTGGGAACAAAGAAAAGGGAGAAATGCATGGACTTACTGAGCAGGACACTGGAACAGACATCTGACACCACCAAGGGCACAAGATCAACAAGGCTCAGGACAGCTGGTGAACCATGACCAGGACAGATGGCAAAACTGAACATATTACACTAGGCATGTGGATCAGGGTCCCGTGCGCAACACCAGGAATTAACATGGAAACAGGAGCAGGAAAGCAAAGAATGACACCTTGACAGATAGACAGTGACAGAGTCCATAAGGTCAACAAAGGGAAAGGAGAAAAACCAGACAGGAAACAATAATCGTGTAGCAAGCAGGGGCAAGTAACCAGGCATTATGGGACACAGAGACAGTCCAGGGTATCTCACGGAACCAGGGGTGCCATGAATGGGTCGTGGTGTTCGGGACCTCTGGAGTCCATGCTCTGAAGGGAATGAGCTTGTCCAACTTGTGGGCCCTTGATGAGCCTGCAGGAGCTGAGGAACAGACAGAGTGAATGGATGCCAAGGGGCAGGCAGGGCCGGACAGGAATGGTATTGTAGGTAGATGACGGTACTAGAGGAGACCATGGATGACCCATCCCGGGAAGAACCAACTGACACGGCAACCAGGCAGACATCTCTGAAACGGCCCAGGTTAAGGCTGTGGGCCCAGGTAACATGTCTACATTTTCTCCTCCTGAAGATGAACCTCTGCTTTCTCTTGACTTTTCCATAGTCATTGTCTCCCTGGCTGAGGAAACCACTGGCCATCAGGCATACCCCACGGAGTGGGACCGAGGGCAAGGCCAAGAGGGTCCCATTCCAGATCATGTGATCATTCCAGATCTGGTCCTACAGGTCCCCCTCCCCTAGGCTAGGGGCAGCCCTGGAGTCAGAAGCTGATCAGGTAGTGACGGGGAAGCATGAAGACGATCCAGTGATGAGTGGAAAGGCAGGCTGGGAGGGGACAAAACATTGGGACGATGGCAGGAGGCCGGAAAGGCACCGAGAGGATGGCTAAGGCTGAATCAGGGCAAGAGCTGACAGGAGGACCAAAGATGGGGCTTCAACAGAAGACAAAGTAGTCAGTCAAGGGGTCAGCGGCCACAGGCAAGGCCATCATATAGACGGCCATGGGCATGAAGTGCCGGCGTACAGCCATGGGCCGCCATACGAAAGATGGCCGCGGGCGAATAGCTAGGAGCCGCCTTATGGGAGACGGCTGCGGGCGAGTAGCTAGGAGCCGCCGTACGGGAGACGGCCGCGGGCGAGTAGCTAGGAACCGCCGTACGGGAGACGGCCGCGGGCGAGTAGCTAGGAGCCGCCGTACGGGAAACAGCCACGGGTGAGTAGCTAGGAGCCGCCGTACGGAAGACGGCTGCGGGCAAGTAGCTAGGAGCCGCCGTACGGGAGACGGCTGCGGGCGAGTAGCTAGGAGCCGCCGTAAGGGAGCAAGTAGGTAGAACTGTGAGTTAAGCTGCTTCACCGAACTCACATCCAACAATGTCTGACAGGTCATCATCCACTCCTGTCATCTGGAACCAGTCAGTGTAAGGGACGAATCTTCTATCCAAATAAAGGACCCTTCTGACTCTACCAACCCCTTCATGTCGCTGTCCAACAGCTCATGGAGGAGCAGGTCATCTGTGGGGACTCAAGTGCAGACTGAGACTCAAGTCACAAATTTGATGACTTATGACTCGACTTTAGGTTATAGTCCCCCTCTGGATCGCGTAATGTTGATTTTATAATTTCAGTGTATTTTAATTCTCTTCTGTCTGCTTTTTCAGTTAGCTGAATGCAAGGTCTCCAGAGATAGTTTGTTGGAAAGATTGATCACTTCCTGCATATACACGGACGTAAAAGTAGTGACAGAGATTTTTCTTATGCGGGCCTAGGTAAAAGGCCCCAAACCCCTAGTACCACACGTCGGCTGACCCTGCACTGTGACCTCCACGCTATGTTAAGCAAGATAGGGTAGGAAAAGAGAAGAATTACAATGTACCTGTACTTGTGCAAATGGAAAATAAAGGATTTATCATTTGAACAGCCTCTCATGTGCTTTGCCTTGGTCTGCTTAAGTAAAGAATGTGGCCAAAAGGCAAGGAGATACGACCTCCATACTGTTCCAGTATTTGGAGGATGATTTTGTGCAAATGAGAAGGCAAAATGTCTCATGTTCATTCGCGGCACCTGATGAACATTTTGGGTGTACATACTCATAAGAAGCAGGTACGAGCACGGAGTGGTCCATGTTACCACAGAAGCACCGCAGTTATGAAGCTTTAAAATAAGAAGTCACACCCTGTTTGTGGTTATTCACCAGAATCTCAACTCTTGTCACATACAGGAAGTCAATCTATTGCATTTCACTTCAGCGGACGCAAAACCGGAAGAATGATTTCAGGAAACACTGCGAAGATGAGATTCTGGGGGGTTATCAGCTCCAAAGAGATCGTGACAGAGAAGGTGAGGAGTACGAACCAAGAGACAACTAAGGACAACTAAGACCTGAACAAGCACGGAGTTAACTAGCAACTGGCCCCAGACTGAGCAACAGGGTCTGTATATGTTAACAATTTTTTTAACAATTTTAAAATCGAGTGAGTAAGATTAAAGGTAATACTGCCTGTGCTTCTAATGGACATTTATGGTACTTTTGCAAAAAAAAAAAAAAAACATATATATAATGAATGCTTTCAATTGCATCTTAAGTAAACTAGGAGCAGTTTGTCAAAAATAAAATGCTGTAATATGTTGCTAGGGTACCTTTTGCGAACATCCTGCATGTAGAGCTTTGGCTTTTTTCTGTGACCTTCTGCTCATCTCCAGCATTAAGCGATGGCTGGTGTTTGCTTCTCCAAAGATCACAATGACAGCAATACCCAGTTAGGTCAACTAACTTCAATGGCAATGAAATTAAGGATGTGTCTTCTTAGAAAAAGGAACTTTACCAGATTGCTTTAAAAATGATTCACACAGAGAAGACAATATCTAAAAGGGTTTCTCATTATAATATAGTTATTTACTTTAATATGGTATAAATGTCATTTACATTTAAAAAAATGCTTTTCCCACCCATCCGTCTTCCAACCATGTCACGCTGTGAGTTTTCCATAAAACAAAATCATACCACTGGATAATGATAATCTATTATACACCACGGCTTGTGTTTTCTGTTCAAGTTACTGTGTTAGGGTAAAGGCTTCCCAAAAGGTTTTTGCTATTGTGTCACATGTTGTGTTGTTACTATGTGAGTAGTAACTAGGAAATATAAATAACTGTAGAAATGAATTTCCTCCCCCCTCGTCACCCTCCAAGTTCCACACATAAAAACCGCTGAAATGTTGCCATTATGAGTCACAGGTCTGTCTTTCAAAGTTCTTAGTAGCCCCTGGTATTAAGGTAGATAGAGACAGCAGTGGGTCACTTTGTATTATACTGTTGAATTTTATCGTGCAATGAGGGAAATTAGCACATAGACACTTTTTAGCAGTCATTATATAAAATCCTATATGGGTAATAGGATAGGTCGGAGAATCTGGTCGTCTGGTTTCAGAGATGTGTAAAAAGTCATTTGTCAGGATGTGGCCTTGTCTAAGATGTGTCAGAGAAGCTCTCTGTGAAGCTCTTATGACATGGTTATTCAATTATTGGTTCAAGTCCTAGCTTTGGCAGAACAGTCACATGTCTCAGGGGCCTTTAGCGAGGCCCCAGGGGGGCCACACGTCGGCTGGCCCTGCACTGTGGCCTCAAGCTAGGAAGAGCAAGGTGAGGTAGGAGAACAGAAGAATTACAATGTACCTGTACTTGTGCAAATGGCAAATAAAGGATTTGTCATTTGAACAGCCTCTCATGTACTTTGCCTTGGCTTTCACAGACAGGAGGCATGAGTGACTCGAATGACCCAATGATTAAGCAGTTCTCCCTGGAGACTTATGATGGGAGTGATGATGCAAGTGCTCGAGGTAAAAGAGCCAAACAGGGCAGTAGATCAAAGGAAGGCAAAGTGGCGATGGACACCCCCCTATTCGAGGATGTGGAGACCGCTAAGCCGAAAGTTAAATTTAATCTCAACTTCGATAGGTACGTTACCCTGGCGTTGGTGCCATGCACCATGTATCTGCTGTGGTTCATCTGAAAACACATCACAGTCATTTCTCAACAGGGTGGTTAGAGAGTCAGAGGGAAGCAACGATCAGAAGGAAAGATTTGACATGGAGACCCTGTTTGCGGCTGTGTCCAGCGGGGATGTAACCCGACTGCAAGGGCTTGCTCAGTACCTGAAGCAGACACTGAAACACCTGACCAATCCTGAGTGTGAGCTGCCGCCTCTTCAGTATCTACCTGTGACCTACAAATTGCTGTAATACATGACTGCCCTTGTTCGCTAAATAACTGATTTACATAATGAAGAAACACATCGTTCTGAATGCATGTATGATAAAAATTATAGGAACTGTACTGAACTGATTCATGATAACACAACTATCAGAAAAATCAGCCATAGTGTTAATTGTAACTGTGTAAATGTAAAATATGTAAGAAGATCATTTTGTACCATTAGGGGTACATTAGTGATGTTTGTACCCTGGGGATGTTCCTCTAAGTCCTGAGTCTTAAATTTGAGTCCTGTACCTTAAAAACCTCATTATAACGATATATTTCTTTTTACAGATCAATCACATGGTAAAAATGCCCTTATTAAAGGGCTCCTAAACCTAAAGGATGGTAAAAATGATACCATAGAGTTTCTCCTTGATATTGCAGAGGAAATGGGAGACTTGAAGGGATTTGTCAATGCAAAATACACAGACAGCAACTATAAAGGTAAGATCAAACATGACCTTTGCAGCATTTCCTTAAACTCTTCATGATGATGTACACTGTATTTTCACTGTATGTTGTGTCTTCAAATGATACAGGGCAAACTGCTCTTCACATTGCCATAGAGAGAAGGAGTGAGTTCTTTGTCAAGCTGCTGGTGCAGAAAGGAGCTGATGTTCATGCCAGAGCCTGTGGGAACTTCTTCCAGGCACACGATGGACCAAATTTCTACTTTGGTATGTGGGGCACCATGATGAGGGATGATGAGCGGTATAAAAACTCCATGAGATTTGTTGAGTTTCACCTACAATGCAAGTGTCTGCACTGTCAGAAAAAGAGTACCAGTTTGTACCTTTGCTGGTCAATGGGACTGTACCCTCAAAGGTCGTGTACCTTTGAAGATACAGATATTGACTATGAGGAATATTTTTGTACTATTAAGGGTGCATTAATGATGTTTGTACCTTGGGGATGTCTTAAATTTGAGTCCTGTACCTTAAATTTGATTAAAAGGTACATTTACCTACAGGTAGAGTACAACTGGCCCTTGATGGTATAGCCCCAGTGACAAGGTACAAATTGGTGCCTTTTTTCTGACAATGAGGAGTTTGGCCTAAATATTATTCATGACCTTCTGCCACACAGGTGAGCTGCCACTATCATTGGCAGCCTGTACCAATCAGCCGGCCGTTGTTGATTTTCTCATCGATAATCCGTATCAGAAGGTGGACATCATGAAGACGGATTCCCAGGGAAACACGGTGCTACATGCTCTGGTCCTGGTCTCAGACAAAGAGAACAACAACACCAACTTTATCATAAGGATGTATGATCATATCCTCATTACAGCAGCAAAGCTGCACCCAGTGAATAAGCTGGAGGACGTTAAGAACCATCAAATGTTGACGCCAATAAAGCTAGCGGCTAAGACAGGCAAAATTGAGGTTTGTACCATAGGTGCATCTTTATCAGTCCTTAATTCCTTTTATTTTCTGTGTGCTGGTTCGGTCCCTAAGCTCAGTAGTCATACGAAGTTAGCAAGGACCTCACAAAAGTTTCTGCTGCTTTCACCTCTTCCTGGATCCTTGTTCTAAAGCTCTGACAACTTCACTTCCAGGTGTTTAAACACATGGTGCAGCGCGAGTTCCAAAATGAGGAATTTCATCACCTTTCCCGCAAGTTTACAGAGTGGGTCTATGGCCCCGTGCAGTCATCCCTGTATGATGTGACTTCACTTGATTCCTATGAGCAGAATTCTGTGATGGAGATCATTATCTACAACAGCAGGATACCGGTAAGACCATGACAACAATGTACTTTTCTTTTCTCAAACTACTGCCTATGCAGGAATCCTCCTCACAGACCATGATGGTGCAGTCGTTGCCTTTGTCAGATATTTGCATGCATATGTTCATCGATTGAAATTATGTCGATTATGTTTCAGAATCGACTTGAAATGCTACAAGTTGAGCCTCTCAATTGCTTGCTTAATGACAAATGGGAGAAGTTCGCAAAATGGATATTTCTCGTCAACTTCATTGGCTATATTACATATTTGAGCATCTTTACGGTGGTTGCATACTACATTCACGAAAGGAACATGGTGAGTCCTTGAAAATGCAATTTCTTCACCATACCTATATACATGGCCAAACATATTTGGTACTCTTGCATTTTATTCAAATAATGAACCAATGTTTTGTTCCTGAAAAACATTGAAATTAGAAGATGTTTTGTCATCCACACGTTTTACTTTAGTTGGCATTGAAAGAAAACAAAAAAGCTGTGAACGTAATTCCTGCTTATTCTACAGATACATTGTAAAATGGCTGGAAGTACTGATGCTTTTTAGAAGTCATAAGAAATATGTGCTCTGATGAACAGTAACAATGCCACAGACCACGAAAAAGGCTTCTGTCACGCAGGGTCTTGGAGGCAATTGATATGACGTGAGAGTTCAGTGAGTTTATGTGCATGAAATGTGAGCAGTTATACATGAGTTAATGAATTTTCATTCATTTATGGTATGGATTTATACATTTATAGTAGTATCGTAAAGTACGCAGGCGCAGAAAGTGTCACAGAGTATTTTAAGCAGGTGTTCCCATTGTACTTCCTCTACACCTAAAGCCTTTTTATGCAGCAAAACTGCTAAGATACACAAGTTTTTTTATAAAAAAAAATAGGTAAAGTAACACTCATGCAATCATGCGTGCTAGTGCACGGGGCCATGTTTGAAGCATTTCCATTGCTGCCTACATCCACATCACATCAGCATCATCTACATCCACATCACATCAGCATCATCTACATCCACATCACATCAGCATCATCTACATCCACATCACATCAGCATCATCTTTACTACTCTTCGAAATGACATGTGTTCTTTGGCCCACTCTGAATTGTTTTTCATTTAGGTCTTTTGAATGAGAGCATAAAATGCAAATAAAATCTGGGTACTGAACCATTAGCGTAATCAGGCCTGCGATGTTAACCAATGAAACGCCACATCATTTGTCTCACAGGCACATCACCAAGTCACTTACAGGACTTACACCACAGCACTGGTGAATTCTCAAATCTGTAGGCTGTCGATTCATTGTATTTTTCAGATGAGGGATACACAGGTCTTTGGAGCCAATCCACCGCTGCAGATAATAGTTAACTGAATAATTCAAAAAGTCTTTGACAGATCTTTTACAAACATCGCAGGCCCATTGTCCGGGTGAACAACTGAAACTGGTCAGATTTTGAGAAAAATCACCGCAGTACAATGTGGCATCAAAGGAAAGAAAGTGCAACCATATTGCATGGGTGACAAACTGAAATTGATGAAATTTTGAAATATATTGCCCAAAAACTGAAACTACAGCACTTAGTGACAGCAAAAGGTTGGGTGACCTATGATATTATTACTCTGTTTATTCGATTTGATCCTTGGTGAATTTTTTCACCCCTAAAGATGACACTGATATGATACCCACTCAGGCTATCAAAAAATGCTGGGATTTTCAATCAGAGATAGGTCTAACCTGGAAAAATTCCTGCAGCATTAGGGCGACATACGGTAAACAGAAGTGAGGGTCATGTGGTGATTAGTTGTTCCGCAGTGCATGTGAGTCAGAGCTGTCGTATCCAGTGATGGGAATAACGGTGCTATAAATAAACGGCGTTACTTACGGTGATACTTTTTTCAGTAACAAGTAATCAAACAAATTACTGTTTCCCCCGTTACCACGCCGTTACCGTTACTGACAATAAAATGCGCGTTACTATAACTGAGAACACTGAAGCAGTTTTCATGCGAGCAGCG
>JAABNX020000119.1:29727535-29739005 GCA_015163995.2 Mormyrus lacerda
GATCCAGCTGACCCTAGAGCATATACAAAATGGTGCCTTGATCCAGCTGACCCTAGAGCATATACAAAATGGTGCCTTGATCCAGCTGACCCTAGAGCATATACAAAATGGAGCCTTGATCTAGCTGATCCTAGAGTATATACAAAATGGAGCCTTGATCCAGCTGACCCTAGAGCATATACAACATGGTGCCTTGATCCAGCTGACCCTAGAGCATATACAAAATGGTGCCTTGATCCAGCTGATCCTAGAGCATATACAAAATGGTGCCTTGATCCAGCTGACCCAGTGTTCTTTGTAGTTATTCTGTGTGCCGAGTCAAGCATCGACCACAAGAGGAAAATCGAAAAGCATTATGCATAGTTGGAAATTTGATTATTTATATAGTAATAGATATTAAGTCTTAAAAACATAGTTACCATGATATTTTTATATTATTTATGCCTCAGTCTCAGTAAAGGTGTCCTTGACACCAACACAGAAGGACTGAAAGTCACATAAAAATATCTATGAAATAAAGTTGTTGGTTAAACTCATTCCATTCACGCCTTATCTTACCTCGTGTGATGCATGACTTTATGTGACTTTATGTCTACTATGATGGTTTCATATTAATGAGAATGTGCTGAGGAATTCACAGCCTCCAGGAAAACCTGAACGCTTCTGTTATGCCTGTAAGCAGTTACAGAAAACAGATCTATGACCAACGAACTATGGCTGGCATCTTCAGCACTTCCTCACTGTTGACTAGCCTGATTAACGTGGACCAGGGGTTGACAGGTTTGTCTCCACAGAGAGCAATCACCATCCTGGACATAGAGAGGACCCTGCCCTCCTGCCTGAGGAAGAGACTGCGCTCCGGGATGGAGAAAGACCTGGGCAGGAAGCCTGAGACAGACAAGCGCTGGTGCTTCAGGTGACAGTTTCCACATGAATGGAGATGCGGAGATGTTTACAGTGGAGCAATGAAAATAAGAGGCATAGCTGACTGTGCTGGAATGACAAATGAGCTGCTGTTCACTGTGGTCAGCATTTCCAAATGGATCGCGGATGCCTCAGAGTCACAGCCAGTGCACAGCAAGTCCCATCTGAGGGAGACTGACTTCCTCTCTGGTCTTGCATTATTATCTCCTGTATCCTGAGCCACAAAATGACAGCTTGTGTATAAATAGCTATTGAATGGACCCACTGCTAAAGAGTAGAAATATTAGTGGAATCGATTTCTTTGATCAAGACCACATACTTGCATAATACTTTGGCTGCAACTGTAGTATTTCGTATCAGTATTCAGTATATTTTACACGCTGTATGAAATTATGTGCGAATAATGTTACTTATGTGTAATGATCAGTTAAATTTAACATAGTTTAAATCAACCTAGTTTCAAGTAAAGAGAGATTCATTTTCAGACATTGTCACTTGTTTCACCTTAAATTAGCTTAAAGCCCCTGAAGAACAGGGTTTCCCAACCCAGTTCCCAGGGACCCCCAGTCAGTCCACATTGTTGCAAAAACTTGGACTGTCCCAGGGTCCCCAAGGACTGGGGTAGCAAACACAGCTGTAGAGGACCTGAGAGCATGGTAATTCACAGAGTGGATTTACGTACTTTAAGGGTGTCCATAGTTATCTTCAGCATCTGCAGTCTAACTTCAAAGCAGCAGCTGCATACCTTGCATGATTGATCCGTCACATTGATCCGTTTTCACAGCTTGTAACTGGAACATGTCTGTTGTCGTTTTAGCATGGAGGAGGTCAACTGGAACAAGTGGAGCAGCAACCTCAGCATTATAAAGGAAGAACCAGGGAACAAGGAGAACGTCCAAGTGGTTACCAGGAGGGACAGAGGTATGGGCCTCTAGAGGTCAGGCAGCAGGTTGATGGCTGCTGGTTTTTTTTTTTTTTGGGGAAGGTGGGTTTCTCCATTAAGACAATTTCTGGGCCATGCCCCCTTGCTAATGGTATTTCAGAGATCAGTGCATTGCAATGTATATCCAAAGGCCCCGTGGCTGAAGGTACACAGTGCAGAAGCAGCAGAAGAGAGAGAAACAGAGCTGTTAGGAATGGCTTTCATGCATCAGGTTTGTGTGAAGTTAGAGATCCTCTGATCTTTGTTTTACTTGGAATGCATCAAGCCAGTTAAGACCACATAAATAAAGGTGGTGGTGTGAAAGGCTGCTTCAGAATTTATAACATGTGGCTTTGATCTGCTTGGACTAAAATCATTTATATCTTAGGTGTGAAACATTTTAGTTGAGTGTTACTGTGAGACTCCAGTCACCATGTGTCTACAGGAAGCAGCTGGTATCGACTGCTGAGTCGCAGGCAGCCTCCACAACCTGGAGAAGAACCGGAGACGACGCCCATGATGACCAGCAGAGTGTGAAAGTGGCACCTTCTCATTCTGGCCTCTGGAGGGCAGTGTCCCCCAAAAAGCATCTCTCTTTTACAAAACCCTCCTTTTTAACTTTGAATAACTTGACGTTTTTTTGTTATTTATAATGTTACATTTAACCCAGAGCTGTGTTACAACTATCCCTGACCTTGGGGTAAATTGTAACATTTCATGTGTTTGAGGCTAGACCATTAATTTTCTGTTTGTGATACAGAGATAAAACCTGTGCTGTTTAATAGAAAACACGTGTCATATAGCGTGAGCGACGAGCAGGCAAAGGAGGCGAGAGCAGCCAGGTTGAAGGAGGAACGGGACTTATTGCGGGTCGAACACGAGACGGGAAAAAGTCTTCTGTGTTACCCTGGAATATATTGACCAATATAATTTATAGTCATGACAAATTAAAATAATTTGCTTTACTAAATCCTTGCCAAACAATGTTGTTTTCCTAACGATATTCCGGATTCAAAACCTTCTGGCCATTAATTATTCAGCGTCACAATTATTCTCACCTTTTTTTCCCATGAGATTATTATTTTTCCAAACTTTCTCTGTGAACCATGCTGCCACCTTGTGGATGAATCGTTACAAAGCGCCACCACTTCAACGGTAGCTAGCAGAAAGTAGCCCTTTTAGATGGTTCTCCACACACCTTCACTAACAGCTCACTTCCTAATGGTCTGAAGTCGCGTCATGCATGAAGACACCTGTATTGGAGGTGGGGTTTCAAAGTGTCGTAGTCAAGATCAGTCAAGACCACTTATCAAAGCGCCTCAATATTTATCACAATGGCTTCATGTTCCTCTGTTTCACACAGTTCTGTGATTGAAGCATGATGTTTTGCACCCAAAGTTCAAATATAAACAATAAGGTAGACGTTATTTGAAAAAAAAAAATGTGTTATATTTCTAAATAAGCATTATATTAAATATACAGAAATTTAAAAAAAAAACGTCCATAGTTCAAATTGTACTGTGACACACACTTCAGGCCATACTGCCCAGCCCCAAGATGGTACCAGTGCTCCACATTTTATACTGTGTCATGTTATGTGGACTCAGACATTAGTCTGTTTATGATTTTTATTTGTCTAGATCTGCCTGGACCTTGGTAACGACTTGTAGTCAAGACCAGCTAAACTGAGTCCATCACTAGTTTCAAAGCTCAAAACTGAGTAATTAGCATGTAGCAACAGCAGCACTCCTATACTCCCTGACAAATCCAGACGAATTATGATATTTTGCCCTGAATGTGAAATTAGCAAGTGCCACTCAACTTCCTATATGAACTTAAGGTCAGCAATTAGCACCGACATCTTCTTCAAGCAGTGGCCTCCCTTTATGCAGGAAGATGAGCTTGTGCTGCTGTAGCTACGTGTTACTATTGTCACTACGTGCTCAAATCGCATCACCAATCGCAGGCACCCACCTCAGCTGGTGATGATAAGTGTGTGCAGCAATATTCCCCCCAAACATCCAAGTGAGATTTGCTTAACTACCAATTCATCACATTATATGACCATATAATCTATAACGGACAACTGAAGATGCCCTTCTGCACTCCATGTCCATGTCTCTGTGAGTCTCTATTTATTCAGGTTTGGCCAAATGATCGACTGTCCACAATAACCAGGAATTCTACTTAATAATCTGCCTGTGCATGTGCGTAAAAAGGAATCAACCTTAAAAACATCACTCTCATTTGTTATTCCTGTCACCGTATCTATTTTATGGTTTGGGAGCGGTTGTCACTTTACACTTTATCTGTTTGTCGGTCTATAAAAATACCCATGTGTTTAACTGTGGTGTGGAAGTGGAACATCCGAGCCAGCCAGAGTCTGCCTGACTGCGGTCGGCTGCAATGACCAGGCTTTAAAGGCAGAGGAGAGCCGGGGTGGGCAGCGGCCATTGAGCCATTTAAGAGTCGCTGGCATTTATGATTTATGTGGGTACCGGTCAAGAAGAGAGGGAGTGCCAGGGTCATGCCAGGAGGCTGGGGCATCCAGCCAGCATCACATTCACTCGGTTTCTGCCGCTGAATACCAAGCCTGTTGAGGTACCTGCTGGGGCACGGAGGGCACATATAAAGGCTTGTACTTTTTACCAGATCAGCATCACAGTGTATAATGTTCTACATACGATATGTTACACCAATAAAAAAAAAAAAATGGAATCGGTCAGCAGCGTGAGGACAGAACACATGCAGGATTTCAGCAGCTTATTCGGGCAAATCAGCAACATTTACGGCAGATTACTCACCTCCAAGAGCTTCGTGCTGAAAACGTGGAATAAGCACTTCTGTTATTTATTATAACGTGGCTCTGAAGGTTGGTGGCATCAGTAATTTAACAGACGTTATGGTATCTTATCTCTCAGAACACCCCCCTCCCACCCAACGTTACATCCCGCGTTTCATTTATTGCTTTTCGTGAGCCGTTATTGTCAGTCGTGCTGTCATGGTGTTTATTTACTGACGAAGGCTCTTCTCTCACCACGGCAACAAAGCCAACTAGCGACACTTACAAGCTGGCTTTTTTTTTTTTTGTTGGGAACAAACAGCAACCGACAGCCATTCGCAGGGCACCAAAAACGTTTTTTATGACAACGAAAGCAAGTCGATCTGGCAGATCCAGCGCAGCCTGGAGCTTCATTCAGTCTGAGGCTCGACGTGAACGAGACAGAAAACAACTAAATTTGTAGCTAAATCTGTGTTCTAATGGAGGTTTGGTATTTAAGCAATGCACTTAGTGGTAATTGCACAAAAATGAAATTTAAATGCCTTTAATGCAACGTTTCCTTTCCGTTTAGGCGCGACGGTGAATGCTTTAAAAGCCCAGTCTGGGCCAGGACCTTGACGGATCTCCTGACAGAGAAAAAACACAGAGAAAGAGTAAGAAACGCAAGTCAGGCTTTATTTTTAAGTCGAGAACGTTTGTGCAACACACATTATTTTTCAAGAAATAAAGAACCACATAGATAGGAGGGTTTTTGACAAAAGCCTCCTGACGAGAAAAAAAAAATGGTACTCAGACACGCTCACAGGGGATAAAGGCCTGTCCTCTCAAAGACGGCAGGCCTTATGCACACAAACACAGCGAGGGCCGGCCAGCAGGGCTGGGGCAGATCCAGGGGCATGAGCGGGTTCACTGAAGTTGGACTGCGACCCAGGTTGAACCAGGCCGTTGACCTTTTGTTAAATCGTGAGTTTCATCATCCTCTCACAGGACCTGTGACTGCTTACAGCCTCTGGCACCAGTTTCATTTGCCATTTCCCCCAGAAAGCTCTCTGGGAACGCGGCTGACGTGCACATCCAGTGCTGGCAATAAATCGGCCCCTACGGCAGTCGGCACGACAAGGTGCGTTGGCGAGCAAAACCAAGGGCACATGCACATGCCCACGCACACACACACACACACACAATCCCAATATTTTTCATTTCAGAGGAGGCACTTTGCATTACGGTCAGAGCTACCTTTGACATCAACACCCCCATCCAACCCGGGCTGTAACAAATCATAAAAAGAAAATAATAAAATGAAAGACATGCTGAAAATGTCTTAAATAAAAGGGGGAATGTGCCAGTTTGAGTAAAACGGGTAACTCAGGCCAGACACTGCAACCGCAACTCCATGCACCTCCAGGAGGGGGTGACGTGATGCACAAAGACGACGCGTGCAGCCTGGCCTTCAAAGCATAAATTAGAACTTTATTTTTTATTACATTATTAGAAAAGGATGTAATACAGCTCACAGCCATCCTGTCTGCCATACAGCCATACTGAGAAAGAGAACAGTGTGAGGGGGTGTGTCCTGTTTATGCAGCAATAGCAAAAACAAAGTGGGGGGAGGGACAAAATTAAATTAAATAAGCAAATCAAGCAATTAAATAGTGACAAATTAGCAAAACTGAAGCTTTGAAAGTCTGAAGACATTTGTTACAGCCCAGTACTACACTACAAATGTCATTACAATAAAACTTTGTCATTTTATGAAATTCTAAGAATCACTTTTCCTATTCAACTATACTTTCATTAAAAAAGGACTGCTGTTCATCTGTAATCTGTGACAGCTCTAATCCTCACCCTAAATTTAATGTCTGTCCTCTCAGATCATGCTTACAAGGACTAAATTACTTAAGGCTTTTTAAAGAGCTGACTGGAAAGTAGGGGGGGTTAGGGGGCAAACAGCCACGCACGCACGCACGCACGCACGACAGACATACACCAACAGACACACAATCATTACACGTCAACTTACAGTAGTACAGCAGCGAAGCCAGTGTACGATAAAATAAATGATGCGTTTGCTCAGATGGATTTTCAAAGTACTTTTAATTCCAAACTTGCAAGTGATCAATTTCCCGTCTCTCATCACACACACAATTCTGAGAATCAGCAGCAACCAGGAAAGTCCTTTCCTTGAACGGATTAGAAGATGCATGTCAAATCCCCCCCCAATTCGGCTGCCTGCAGGGTCTGTCACATTACGGCTGTGTCAGAACCAACTTTATATTAATGACAATAGCAGCATGGCACTAGACTTTATCGCCGGGATTATATTCTGGCTGTTTTAGACTTTATTTTTTGATATCTCCAAATGCCATTGGCTCCAGAAATACCACTCGGCCAAACTGATCCCTTCATCTGAAAAGTGGGTTGTCACCTCTACTGATCCCCATGAGATTAAATACCAAAACCAGAGAGCAATTCAGAAAAGCAACTTGAAAAACAGACCTGAATGTAATTATTATAAAAAATAAAAATATCCCAAAATAAAAGGCGCTTTTGCTCACTTGACTGAAAGAGGACACCTACATGTCCCCCAAAATTAAATCAACGTCCCTAATTTAAAAACAAAAAAAAAGAAAAACTGTAGAAGAACCTGAGCGAACCTGGTAGTCTGAGCAGACGACGTGAAGGAGCTTTCAGGGGGACAGAGCGGAGAAGCAGAGCCTTCCGGTGGGGCAGCTCATTCCGTCCATACAGCTAATCTAGAACAAATCTCTAGCTTTAAGAAGAGGAAACACTTATACGGGTTTGAACTAAAAACACACAACTAAAAGGAAAAAAGGTCACAGGACTTAACGTGACAGAAGAAAGAATAAAAGTCAGATCCAAACACACAAAAAGAATGAGGGAATGGCATCATGTGAAAAGCATAAAAAGAGAGAATGTTCCCCTAAAGTTGCTTCTTTTAAGATTTCAATTGATCACTTGCAAGGTCTTCAAAAAAAAAAGGGAAAAAACACTGTTCTTTATTAAATATATTCTTTTTTTAAAGTTTAGTGGCCATTTACTTAATTTATTAATTTAATTCCTTTAATTTAAGACTAACAGATCAATAACAGCAGAGATAAGGCTAAAGCTTATCTGTACCCTGGATGCTGAATATGACTATTCCTGCTGTCCCCCGCCTCGGGGGCCCGGCTGGCCGGGGGCCGCTGCATCTTGCCCATCATGGCCAGATTCTGATCTCGGAAGCATGGGGCCTGGAAGTCCCCACCCATGTAATCCACCGTTTGCATCAGATTAGTCTGGCTGGAGGAGCCAGCTCCGGCCCTGTAATGAGCCCCCGGGACACAGTCTACAGGGGCCCCCGGGGGGGCCGCGTGGAACGGCGCGGCCAGGTCCTGGGAGCCCGAGCTGTCGCTATTCGGCGTCGGCAGAATGCTGCCCCAAGCCGGCTGAAAGTAGTAGCCGTTGGTGTAAGTTACCGAACCTGCGGCCCCGTTGACAGGCGGCGAGGGGGTGGGCTTGTCCACCGGGGGCTTCAGGCTGTAGGGCTGACCCATGCACAGCTCCGACGCGTAGCTCAGACTCTTGCAGGGGAAGCCGTGGGGGGCCGCGGGGCCGCTCTCCGGGACGTGCTGCAGGTGGCCCAGCGGGTGCTGGCTCCAAGGTCGCAGGTGCTGCGGCTGCTGCTTGGGGTCTGCGGAATACACCGGGATGCGATTCATGGTGGGCCCACCGGGGGGCGCCGCGCCGGCAGCCACGGCCTTGTCGGCAGGACCGAGCACGCAGGAAGGCAGGAGGTTGGGGCCCGGGTTGTGCATGGACACCCGGGAGCTGGCGTTGATGAGCAGGTTGCGGCTGATGGGGCTGGGATTGGCGATCTGCCCCTCGCACACCGAGGTAGAGCTGACGCCGGCACGAGCCTGGCAGAACTGGCTGATCTGGTGCACGATGCTGCTGAGGTCAGCCGGCCGGTTCTGGTGCAGGCTGGCGGCCATGGAGAGCGGAATGGTTGAGGTAGACACGGTCACGTTGGGCGGGGCATCGGCGTCTGCCATCTTCCTGCTGCCCAGCAGTCCGGGGGGCGGAGCCTGTTGCTGCTGCTGCAGCAAGACACTGGCAGGGCCATGGCAGAGAGTCTGAGCACGGGGGGGAAGGCCCTGCGGGTGCGGTGGCCCGGGGGGCTGGGCCATGCCGGGTGGGTGCCGAAGGCCCTGTGGGGGGGGCTGTTGCTGCTGCTGCTGCTGCTGCTGCTGTGGGTGGGACAGACTCTGCTGTGGTAAGGCCTGGGCTCGTGAGATACCCTGCGGGTGGGGCACAGGGACAGTTTGGGGGGGGTTTAAAGTGCTTGCCGCGACATAGGGCCCCCCTGGGTGGTTCATGATGATCTCTGGAAGCAGGCGAGCCCGGCTGCCGTCGATGTCCTTGAGGATCCCCTTTACGGGCAGCTTGACGATGGCGAGGAGCCCTGCCTTAGTGCTGGCGGGGCAGGGATAGGGGCTGTAGCGCTGACCGGACGTGTCCAGGCCGTTGACGGTGTGCCGCACGTGGTTCCTCTGAGGAACCTTGACGCTGTTAGGGAAGATCTTTATGGTCAGCGGATTGTTGGCGACTTTCTTAGCATAAGCATCCAGTTCTGCTGGGGTTGGATACTGTGCAGATCTCATCTTCTGTGTAGTGTCCCCTGCGAGGGTCAGGGAGAGAGTCAGGAAGAGAGTCAGGGGGAACCCACAAGGAAACACAAGCGGGCAGGGAGGAGGGTCCACGGACCACGAGGGGGGACACACGGTGGTAGAAGGGGAGGCCCGCACTAGTTAATAGTTTCATCCCATGACACAGAGCAGTATTTAATGTCTCTTGCAGTAAGAATTGCCTCAGAGTTTCTCTGCTGTTATAACTGCTAGAGGAGGTTGCTTTTATGAGTCAGATATGACATTTTATTGCTAATAAAGAGATACTCAGATTATGAATTTCTGTCAGCAAAAAATATTAAGTACATTTTTTAGTGAATGTTCGATAAGTAACATTCAAATGTTAGTGTGTGCAAAAACTTTTGACTTATAGTGTACTTGGGGGGCGGGGGGGGGACTTGGAAGTGGTGATGCGGCGCTAGCAAGTAAATTAACGGCATCTTCATTTGGGGGGAGGGCGGAGCCTGACGGTATTTGGTAGGACGAAGGTCTGAGCTGTGCATGTGACTTCTGAAGGGGAATATGAGCATGCACACACACGACCCAAGAGTGGGATCCGGCCTCCAGGGGGCGCTCCAGAGGTGAGGAGCCCAATGAAGCAGGACATCTACAATATGAAACCATAAAGCGGGCGACATTTCCGCGTGACCTTCACCTCTTTAAATAAAAGATGGCCCCTATCAGAAGGTGGGGGGCTGCCCGGTGGACCTTAAATGCCAGCCATTTGCATTTCCTTAGACTCCCAAAAGAGCTGGAAAGCAAACGTTTTAATCTGGAAATGGAGGGGCTAAGTTACAAAAGAAATCCACCGGGGGGCGCTGAAAGCATACAACAGAAGCAGGAGGAGGGCAGATGCAATAAGAGGGACATTGCGGCCTGGTCTGTGTCCAGCTCTGCAGGCCAGACAGAAGGCCGTCCCCGAATAAGGTGGGGGGCCTGGCCAGGTCTGAAGGGGCCCGGACGCGCTCTCATTACACCAGGGCGCACTAATACACCGCACGGGCAGATCTCAGGCCAGACAGAAGGCCGTCCCCGAATAAGGTGGGGGCCCTGGCCAGGTCTGAAGGGGCCCGGACGCGCTCTCATTACACCAGGGCGCACTAATACACCGCGCGGGCAGATCTCAGGCCACATGGTCTTTCTGACTTCGACGTGGCTGAATCCAACACTGGACAGGCACAAAGTAAGGTGGTGATATTCAATTGCATCGATTTGTAACAAGACAAAGTTCCAACCTGCGACATGTTCAGAATTTATTATGAAATTTGCCTTCCGCCTCTACACACAAAGTTAACTGGTTATCTGTATCAGAGATTGTACACAAAAATTTATCACTGTCAGTCAAAATTTCCACATCAGCCTGCGGAAAGCAGCCAATCAGGGAGCACTTCCTGCTTTTTGTCCTGTGCAGTTCAGTAGTTTGCCTTTTTGATAAAACTTACATTGGCTTGCATTCCCTGTTTAATAAAAAAAAAAAAAAAGAAAATTGATGTTCTGAGATTCTACTTTCTTTGTAGTCCTTTAATGATGCATAATAAATTTCCATGGCCATATTTGTGAAATCGTTTCAATGAATTTTGGTTGTCAAAACAATCAAATAAGCATTTAATCAAACTGAGTTGTGCGAGAAATAAAGTATGACATTAAAAAAGATGCATGGAGAACAGCGTCAGGCTTTGATGGCTCCTTTGAAGCTAAAGCCCGTCGGCTGCTTTCAGCAGGGGGCAGCAGAGAGGCATAAAATGCCTCCCACTCAGGATGCATGACTCTACAGAAAGGCGTCGCAGGAAGCCAGGAGAACTGACAGAACTGGCAGAAAGACCCAGAAGAAAAGCAGGAAGGAGAAAGTGTGGCCGTGAGCGCCGGAGACGCCCGAGTGCTGCCGGGGGGGCTGATTACAAGGGGCCTTTAATGACAGTCTTGATAAGGCACTGAGAGGCTGAGAGGAAAAGCAGGAATGTAGGTCAGGGCACATTTAAAAATTTGAATGGGAGAAGGGGGGGGGGGCACTTACATTTCTGAAGTCCAGTGTTCATCTGCGTGTGGGGGGGAAGCTGAGAGCAGAAGTCACCTGGTCCCAGCAGACAGACCAGCATTTCACACGGCACTAATGCTGCATGGAGGTCGGCTGGGTGTCACACTGCGGGGAGAGGGAGA
>JAABNX020000119.1:29743074-29761887 GCA_015163995.2 Mormyrus lacerda
CCGGAGAAGCTCATGAAAAATGCTACATATGGATGGGCTTGCAATGTTTAAAAACTCCCATAAAAATGAACAAGCAAAGAGCAAAGGGTCATCTCCTTACATTAAAATCTCATTTAAAGATTCACAACACTAATCCACTTAAACAGGGTGAGCATCACCCCCCCAACCGACCCAAATTATTGTTCCTTGTTGAATGTCATTATGCAACATTTTAATATAAAGAAACAAAATGTAAGATTAGTAATAACTAAACAAGAAAGGGGGGCTGCCAGAACTATAGCAGTGCAGTGCCGCGTCACCTGCTCCGCCCATCTAATGCCTACTCCACCCACACTCAGCAACCTGTACAATCTGTAGAAGTACTGGATGGATCAACTGGAAAAGTGAAAGCCAATTAATGTGCTTTTTCCTGAATGTTCCAAGTCCTCTACCTCTGAAACCACAGCTATTCGCTGCATATTCTGCTTACATACCAATTTGTAGACTCTTTCCCCAGAAAATAGTGCGCATGTCCAAATTTCCACGTCTTAAGGCATCACTTATATTATTCATATTTTACGTGCGTCTAAGTTTCTCTCATGCACTTGTCGCGACAGTACGAATTGTAGTGTCACACACTAATATATAATACACATGGAAGGCATTAAATTCTGCACACGATTTAACATTCCCACAAAACACTAAAAACAGAGCTCATGTAATGTGCACTCAACTTTTTGTGCTCTCAATTAGCCAAGTTCCCTGCAATACAATTTTCCAACCAGCTACCAGAACACCATAGATAAAACGTGCCAAGCAGAGAGACCAAAGAAATAATTTTAACTTTGTTACAGTATATTCCAAAAATCATCTCACACTGCTTGGCTGGGCATCATTCAAAATTTTTCGATGCCAATACCAGGACGATACCTTGATTTTCATACTGGTTCCAATACAAAAAATTTTAAAATCAATTTCAGCAACAGCAAGAATGCATTAAACATTACAGCACTAATGTTGTACTTGAACAAGTGGTTTTACTGGTTAGTAAAATCACGTGAAGTTACTGGTTGGTTACTGGGGGGATTCATCGCAATCATAATGGGACACAGCCTTTTATTTATATTTTCCAGGGCCTAAGCTTCATCAAAGTTTGGAGTGAGATTACATCTGTTGGTGAAGCAGCGTGTTCCTCACGCTCAATGTGTGACACCTTAGAACCTTGCCTACACTTCCTCTTCCATATATCCCCCTTGTCTAAATACAGCGTGTGCTTGCATCCCGTGCTTACGGCGGGACCATTTCTGACTGGCTGATAGGTGGCAATTAACTGGATGGAAACAGCTATGAACTCCGCAGAGAACTGTGTGACGCCTCACTTCTCAGCGTGAGAAACACAAGGTGAGGCATGTTAGCTGGCTGAAATGTGTGTGACTTGAGAACCCCGATTTGACTTATATGATCCGCGAGATGTGTATAATCAATAAATAAACCTGGCCAGCAGTTCAAGCTTTCGCTTTCCACAGAATAAACACGATGTAACGTTATCCTGCTAATAAGCACTGGCACTGTTTACCGCTGGCAGCGGCTGGAGATGCAGGAAAAAGTATTCAATTGTATTGAGGAACAAAAGTAAAACCATCTCCTCTGCCATTTTTTCTATACTTCTGTGTAACTTCCGTGTCAGCGCCGGTGCTTGTGGTCAAGCAGTCTCCAATAGTGCCTCCAAGGAAATGAATCAGGCTTTCCGATGAGTTCCGATGACCTTACTCACACACATACACACCAATTCTCGCTCTCTCCGGGTGTTTCACGTAACATGCAATGACGTGGTCAGGCACTATATGGGGTGCATGTATTGTAGAATTTCAGTCAGTACCACAAAAGTACCGAAGTTTGGCACCAAGCCTTAAGCGCCGCAGTTTGAGAATCACTGACCTGTACAACGATCCAGGGAATACATTGAGATGGCAGATGGCTGTGTGTGATGGCGGCTGGAGGCTCTATATTCACACTTGGCTGCCGTTCGTCATTACAATTCCAATTTTGGGGTGATTTGGGGTCTGGTCAGGTATAGATCGTCAACCATATTACCACTTAATAAAAACATCATAAGATCCATCAAAGATCAAATAGAGTAAATAGAGCAGTAATAATGAGCAGAGCTGCCCCCTTTGCAAGGTTAAGCTTCTGACTTTTCATCCCTCTTTTTGCTGCTATAGCACCAGAGCTTCGGAATTGGTAGGATTGGTCACGAAATTTCATCACGCCCAGATCGTCACCCGTGCAACACGTGTTTTTTTTTTTTGGTATCACTATGCGGCGCTGCCATAGTGTTTGGGGGTAATCTGCCTCAAAATTGAATATGTCAGAGACAAAGCTCAAAACAGGCTGGTAAGTCAGACCCCCCCCAGAAGCGGCACCCCACACTGTGCCGACACTATGGGGGACGGGAGCAGGGCTGGGTACCAAACCCTACTTTTCAGGGCATCATCCAAATTACGTCGGTACTACTGAGGACCGATTCACATTAAATAAACCGGCGCCAAAATTTCAGTACCCGAGAGCACATTTGGATGAGAGTGTAACACATACTAATGATGTACAAGTTGGCTCTTCATGCGAGCCAATTGATTTCTACCTTTTTTTTTTTTTTAATACAAGACAATAACAGGACGACCTTTTCACCACACTGTGTGGCCAAAGGCCTCCATGCAAGTGAATGATGTGGCAGTTTGGCACTTTGTAATTCTTTACTTGTGCGGCACACTGTGTTACGTTTTGAGTGTAATTTGTTTGCGACGGTTTGTATTTTGGATAATTTTATTTTTTAAATTTTATATTGACATGGCAGAAGTATTAGAACTGTAACACACTTTTATGCACAAGGAACAGATGAACTGTGTTAAGTGTTTGTAGCAAGATGGTAATTTACAACGTTCACTCTAAATAAAACATTCAACACACGGGTGTTTGATGTTTTTATATTAATGTCTTTATACCAAACAATGTAAAATAATGGTATTCCAGAAATTCTTAAATTTAGTATAACTGCATTGAATAATAAGTGATGTACAGTACGTGTAGTGCACACATACCAATCACAGGTCAAAACCAATTCTGCTGAATTATAAAAGCCAGAACTGATAAACGAAAATCTGTTTTGGAGGTGAAAGAGCCAGCTCTCTTTGCTGAGCCAAGCCAAGTAAACTAGCTAACTAAAAAGAACTAAAGTACACATCAGAGTAAGAGAGAAAAAACGAGGCCATCTGAAATCAGCCCAGCAACGTGTGGGACAGTTTTAGAAGGGAAGCTGGAGGTAGGGAGGGGTTTTATTTCGCGTGGTGTGTAAAATGTCCATTTAACCATTTTCCAAACTACTTATCTTTCTGTAATAAATAGCAAAATGCTGAAATTGAGAAGTCTGGACATTTTTACAACTGAAATTTGCATTTTTGTTATTACAGAGTGTAAAGAAGTGAAATGCAGGGTCCTGGTTCAAACGTGAGTGATACCCGACCCGAAGTGCCAATACTCCTAGGTGCCCACACATGGTGTGGCTGTTCTGTGCCAGCACTGCAGGGGGCCGCCTGTGTACCAAGCTGGTACCCCCTAGGTGCTGGTGTCCGGGGAGGCCGCCCGTGTTACACATAAGATTGACCGGCCCTGAAACAAAGCATATTGATTCTACGTGTCTGTGTCAGATTAAATTCAAATACAACCTGCTCTCACTCAAACAGAGTCTGTCTCATCCCATCCACAGACAGAGCTGGGACCAGTTTTGGTGAAGGTGTCAGTGGCACTTGGCAGGGCCTTGCTGAAGTCAGTACTCAAGGTAGGTCCACACTGGTGCTGCCCTCCCCACCTCTATCAGCAACACTGCAGGATGTTCCCCTTCGGGTGACCTGCCATCACGCCACAAGGATCGTGGGGAAAAAAGGCCTAACCCGCCTGTCTGTATGCAGTTCCATCTCACAGGAGCAACCCCCCACCCCCCAAACACCAGACCCTGGCCATGCTTCTGCATTTCACTTCCTATCACAACCACTCTGGATGTACCGATGGCCCAGCTTAATGTGTTAAAGCCCAGTCCATTGCGAATCCTACACACTGTCCCTCAAAACAACCCTCCTGACCAGCACAAGGCACGGGGACCTCAGAAAGTGCTGCACGTGAAGCTCTGTGTGCGTAGCCGGCGATGGGAGCCAGTGCAGACCCAGAGGTTCCTGCAGAGAAACGCAGCTGGGCACCACGATTTCGGTTACAGCTGCTGACCGACGGGATCTCAGAATCGGTGTCGTCCAACGAGGCCTCAGAGAAGAAGTTACACTGAAAGTACTTCTGCCACCCAGGTTCGAGCCAAGCAATAATCACGCCAGGGGAACAGGGGGATAGTCGTAACTAGAGTGAGGGGGCAGGAGAAGAGCAGGTGGGTGAGAGCAGATTCAGTTTCATCCAGGGGGTAACGTCAGGCTATAATCAATGCCCCCCCGCAGCCACATCCAGAGGAGAGCCAGCACCATCCATACACCACCCCCTGTGTGACCACCAGGGGACTCTCGCAGCCATAATCTGCACAGGATGGTCTGGTACAAACCCCCCTCCCCAAGTGCAGAACATCAGGGACACATTTGTTCAGTAAGTGATACTGGACAGTGGCCTGCCAGATAAAGGCTGACATTCTCCCCCATAAACGAGGCCTTTCTGGTGCTACAAAGAAAGCCAGGGATCTTGTAACAACCATCGGATGGAAGAGACCCCCAGCCAAATAGAAAATCAACCACATCCACGTGGTAGGTGCGGCAGCAGGGTGGGGGAGGGGGGTCTGTGACGGGAGAAGCAGACATGGGGGGCGTGGCCGAAATCACAGACTGCCTTAAAGTGTCTGACACTAAGCATACAGTGATCGTTAAGCGATAAGGCAAACAAGGCAATTACCACACCTCGTCTACATGGGATGGAAGGAGACAGCCAGCTTCAAACAGTCACGTGTCCTTGTTTATAAGCCCACAGCTCACACTTCAGCCAGTACAGTGGGGGCAATCCACATACAGCTGGGAGATCGCGGGGTGGGGGTCACAAAAGGGCAGGGAGACACAGAAGCAGGTGACGGGCTTCCAGCCACAAACAGGGCTGCCAAAGCCCCGAGCGTCCAACCTTGGGATGCCCCATTGTGGGGGGCAGGGGGTGGGTTCTGCCTGAACCTGGCAGACAGCAAAAGCAATCGGCAAGGGCGGGGCTTGTTGCGAGGAGGGAGACAGACAGACAGACAGACCAGGTCACAAAGACCAGGACCCAAACAGCAGGACTCACCTCAGCAGCATCCACACGCCCTGCACCCCCACACACACCCCGAAACAAAGCAGCTCGGTCGTCTCAGATAACAGCACTAACATTCAAAAGAAAAAAAAAAAAGAAAAAGAGTGAAAACAGGACAAACACTCCAGTGTCTGACAACAGACAGGCTGGCGGGCCGGACGCTTGTCTTCCATCTGCGGTGAACTTTCCACAGCTCTTATCTTTGACAGAAAAGAAAGGACAGGATATCGCCTTCAGAGAGCAGGAAAACAAGAAAGGTGGTGTCAGGACCCACAGCGATCAGTGGAAACTCGCACCCGTTTCGATATTTGCCGTGGGACCGAGCCTGATCAAATCTATAAGGGGCATTTGGATCAGAATTACAGGGGAAATGTCAACTACAGCTGCCGTTTCTTGATCAACAGTCACTAACATATAATAGATAATCAGCCAGTTATTCATTAATCCCCAACACCACACGCACGCACAAGATTTTGACACTGAATCGGCAAGTTGTACATTCCTCAGTAAAGGACTGAGCAAATATTTTTCGATTTGACTTCTAAGCATATTAACGATCGTGTTTGTACAGTTACATGCATAATGTGGCAACAGACTCACATAATATCTTGCTTGTGAAGAATACTCTAATTGGCTATTTCGGCAACACACCGATACTGACATAAAACTAAAATACAACAGCTGTTAGATCAAACTGTCTGAACTTAAATTTCTAAAGCAAGGATAAAGGTTAGCCTACTTATTTGTTTTTGTTCGACGTGGCATGAGGCACATTTGCAACCTGTTTACTGTAAGTCCGGCTGCAGAAATACCCATTCAGCCAGTACCCATGTCCCAGGTACGCACAAATAGCGCCACGCCAATTTAGCCAGCCTCAGAAATCTTGTTGCGTTGATTTGATTTTCCAAAAACCTATAGGACTTGTATCTAGGGGAGGTGGACTATCTTTCAGGTAGCGCTCCTCTACATTATTGTATGATGTAGCCACATACCCTCCCCAAAAATGTTACCGTCGTACACCAGTATACACGTATAAATGCTGGCAATGGCGTAGGCCACTGGCGTACGACGCAGGCTTTGCATAGAGCCTACGAACATCTACAAATCAGCCTTAGAGTAAAAAGAGCAGGCCCTACTCACAATTATGAAAATTGGCAAGACTTGCCATTTATCCATTTTGTTTGGAACTCTTGATCGACTAAATTCTGTATGGCGAATAATTGGAAACAAATCAGAACCACGGCAACTCGATGCATGAACAGCACCCTGTTCAGGAGAGGGGGGGCAGAGAAACACCCAGTAAGCAAACAAATGCATCTGTCAGAAAGACCAGCCGGCTTAAACCCCCCCCCCCCCCCACCTGATCTCCTTCCTGGCACTTTGGGTCAAACGCATGCTTTCTTAGTGTGACCAGACAGAAGGCTGGAAATAAGAGGTGAGCTGGTTTGCATTTAGGCCCTGAAAATGACAGCAGATCTTCAGAAGCAGGGAGGGAGGTGAGTGGTATTCTGACATCCCGTGAAGATTCACACCCTTCCCGACAGGAAGACATGCAAATGACGTTTTTAAACACCAAGCATAAATAAAACTGTACCTTCTTGTGCGATCAAATTATATTTGACAGTCGGAACGCATCGCTGAAGCAGTGTTTAACCTCTTAGGGTGTTTCAATGCAGCGAAATCAGGTGGACACGTCTTCCCCTCCCCGAAACAGGCATCGAATTCCAGCGGGCAGCCCCACTATAAACACGGCAGCATATCCCCATAAAAAATGATCAATCGTACGCACCCCTGCCACACACACAAACACAAGGGGGTGCCGTTCCCAACGCAGATCTGGCTAGCAAAGGGGACGGTGGTTAATAATACAGCGGACCGCCCTGACACTCCACGTTTCACCACAACTACACGGGGGGGGGTCAATGGCAAAAGGCCGCACGCGGATACGGACTCGGTCGGTGCCGCACTGACTCACTCAAGTCAGCCGCTAAATTATTTGTGGTCATTCTTCCATTTCGGGACGCCCTGGCTGGGCAGGGAACACGCGTCATGAATGATTGATTCTTCACCTTTCGGATATGGGTCGGCGGCACATCCGCCGGTGCGGCCATTTCCTAACAGCGGCGGCTCCCCGCCGTGCCGTGAGATAACCGAGAGCGTCTAAAACGCAGGACGAAGGAGTGCCGGATCCCGTATCAGACGTCCCATGAGAGAGCAGAACTGTGCAGAACAGTGGACCTGAAACTCAGGCTACTGAAGCTGACTGGCACCGATCTGCCAGGCATCCCACCCCCCAACACCACAACCCCCCGTTCCCGCAAGCCTAAGAGGCCGTGCGGCTTCTCATCAAGTGGGCACCGCGAGGCAGCCCCCGAGGGGCATCTGTCTAGGCCACTTACCGCACGTCAGAAACAGAGACATCTCAGCTGTGCCTGCTCCAGACATTCCAGGACGGACTGAGTGGGATGAAAACAGCAGACTGATGAATGATACCACCGGGCCTGAACGCGGCAAACACACCGTTCACCATTCGCGGCCGGCCAGAACGCGGCAAACACACCGTTCACCATTCGCGGCCGGCCTGAACGCGGCAAACACACCGTTCACCATTCGCGGCCAGCCTGAACGCGGCAAACGGCACTGGGGCCTCCGACGTGACGATGTGCCAGTCACCGAGCCGGCGGTGCGCCCCCAGAATGCCACGCGGGTGATCTGATAAAGTGAAGGTATGCCAGACATTTGCATAATATGGGGGTCGTACAGCCAGCCAAAACAAAACGGCTTCACGGGATAGCAAACAACCTGCTTTGGGCAGGACCTGTGGCATCGCAGACGAGGGGCAGCATGAGGGATCTGGATCGGAATCAGCACCAAGCAGCTGCTCACACTTCAGGTTCCGTAGTTTTATTTCCAGGCAGCAACTTTTTCCTCCGTTCAAAGGGTGAAAAATTCAATAATTTGAAAAAGCTGCCATTACATTAAGTCAGCGAATAGTGATTCACTGCAGAGCATCAGGAGTGTAAGGGCTTCCCTGCCACCCCTTACAGATTCTTTCATTTGACTTTGTGATTTGAAGTCAGTCCCCAAGGTGCTAAATTATTAGCAGTAACCTGCACTTGCAAGACGAGCCAGCGAGCAAAAAGCTGCCAGTGAGATCAGAGCCACGCTGGGACGAATGGAGGAGGTCAGTGCTGCTGCCAGCCTGTGAGCTCGACCGCCGATTATCGCCGGCTGCCGTCAAAAGGCAATGACAGCCCTGTCTGTGTCCTGGGGGCGACATTATAACACAACAAAGGCTTATTGATTCTGACACGCATAACTATTACGTTGTCACAACGACCTTCTCAGAAACCATGTGGTATGTACACACACACACTATTCTCTAAAACCACACACTACCATCCTAACCCTGTAATACATACATAAGACATTAATGAAATGCATACTGCTATTATGCTTCCATTTGCGCCGAGCTATAGTGTTACTTTGCTATTGATAATCAATGAAGCATAAGCAGATCTCTAAACAGTAAGAACTTTATAATCTGAACAGTAGCTAATTAGCGTATAGCAGAGCAGGCTGAGCGAGGTATGTTTAGCGCGCTTATCCTCTGGCCACGATCACACCGGCACTCCTCTCTTTAGCCAGATTATTTGCAGGATAAAGGGCAAATATTTAAGCTGCTATTGTATCTACCGCATTCCTGCAAAGTTACCCGTCATCTCCTGTTATAATGAGAGGAGAGACGTTATTAACATGCGTGAAGGCGAGGAGATCCTCACCCCCCCCCATTCCGAAAAACCCTTTGCCTTCGGACAGAATCCCACTGAGTTGATTAGCAAATACATAACTAAAGTTATACTAGACAAGATGCCAGACAAATAATCTCCAGCCCAGCCCAGCCACAGAGGTATATTTGGATACACAGCACTTCTCCACACACATGGAATGTCTGTAAAAGTAAATCGCAACAAGAAAACATCAGGCTTTATATCGAAATCGAATGGAAAATACACCGATATTCGCTGCATCACATTAGTGAGGAAACCGTAAGGTATTAAGCTGCTCCTTCAGAAACAGTTTAAAGTCCTTTTAGCAATTTCATCGTTAAATTTCACTGTTAGGTCCAGAGGGGGGAAAATGCTAGCGCCGATAAAAGTACCGGGAATGAGAGCCGAAGCGCTTAAATTTTATTATCGGGTCTCTGTTAATATGTGGAACATGCATAATAACATGAATCAGCGCTTCCCGTTTACAAAGTGGCACAAGACAACTATTACAGCCAAATAACAGAGAGGCTGTTCTTTATCTGGGGAAAAGGGTCAGTGCCGTAAATCAGCACACGAAAGGCACGTCCACGGCAAAAGCAGCACAAGAAAGGCAACAGAAAGACATCCACACTCATTCGCAATATTTACCAGGCAGCTGAAAGTCGCAATATAAATCTGTATATTTATTTTAGATCGTACAAGCGACTGGTCAATCCCATTTAGAAAAAAATACAGAAGCGGAAACATGTAAGATATACAATATTTTTACAATTTAATCACGCAAAATATTTTATAATCAAAATTTATGCACGTTATACAACGGCTAATTGCCTAGATATGTCGATAAATAAATCTTTTCCTTGTCGGAAATTTCAAACAGGGGTGAACTTAAAACTAAACACGCACATTAAGAAGACATGAACAAGAAAAGCGTATAAAAGCGAGTTACATTTCCTTTCTGGGATACAGTACACAGGAATACAATGTCAAAAAGCATTAGGCAGGAAAATACTGTCCATCCTTACCCCAGGTTGCTGTTTTAAATGAATGCTGCATTTGGGGCTCTTCCCAGAAAGGGGCGCAATTATCAATGACCCTCTAGCTTAAAAAAATACATGGTTCCAGTTTTTCAGTATCTCAGCCACATTAGAAATCCACCCCGAAAAGAAACGCAGGCAGCGGACCTACCCCGCTCCAGCCACACTACCCGAAGCCCTTTGCTCCTCCCACAGCCAGAAGACTCAGCCCACATTTAAAAAAAAAAAAAAACACCGACCCGGAAGTTCCACCGATAGAGTTTCCGATTGGCTCCTTATCAAACCGGAAGCGGCATCGGAAATATAGCCACCAATCAGTAAGCCAGCCCCGAATGAAAGAGGCGGGGATTCTGCACACGAGGTCACAAAGCCGGATATACAGAATGACGTCACCCCTTTGTTACCTTGCCGACCCTCTCAATGGAGTTTGTAGGAGAGGTTTCTAAAGAAATCAACACGAACGACTGTAGAGCATTTGCGCAAACGCACAGCATCTGCATTTAAACATACCCCATTATTTAATAGTGCTTATAAATCGCAACCTGCATGTGCATCTTTTCGATATCATTAGACATATCTGTAATACTTGTTTTCAGATGGAAGAAAAAGCTATATAATTAGTTCATAGTGCAGATAAACAAGGCATACATCATCGGAAAACCTCAGAAGTCACAACAAATACACGAAGCCATGTACTCGCATTAATTGGAAGAAATTACCGTCACGCCATTCATGGAAATAATTATCTATAATTAAGTTGATTAAATGTTGCCACTCAAAAGCCAAAGCACAAACATTTCTGCGACTCTTTCAACCGTAAATCAAACCTTTACAACTGTAGGACTTCAGAACTGTACACACTCGACCTAAGAGTTACAGTGCAACATTTTGCAAATGTCAAACCACTGATGCACTGCTGTCAATCAGATCTTAGAAAAAGCCCGTATTTCTCAAACACCTGGCTGAACGCTTCCAAATGCTTCAAGCTTATGGCGAACTTGAGTGCAATAAAGTTTGGTTGCAACACTGCGTTACATCTTCCTCACATTTAAAATAGGCTGCTGCAGAAGCCGAGTAAGATCATGAACATAACCACACACATGAATATGAGTTTCAGTGGCAATTAGTCAGTAACACATTTTACAAAAAAAATGTCATAAAGGAAACAACGCACAGAATATAGAAAAGCATTTAGCTACAACGATAATGAATCCGTTTATAAGTCAGCCAAGTTTAACTAGCCAATAAGCTGTCAAACAATAGCATTATGTTCAGTTCCGTACTCCGATAATGCGTGAACTGCACGAACAACAGAATTCTGCAAATATGTTCGATTTTTTAAGGATCTTACTTACACAACTATATATTACCCGATTTAAAAATGTATACAACAATACATTTCCACATAAAATGTGCATGAATTTTCTAACGTGAAAGCACCAGTTACAGATATTGAAGCCAGTTCGTTTTAAATAAAGAAAAACAGCACTAGTTAACATAGCTAACTGCATGGCTGAAGTCATTATGTTCGCTAGGGACCTAGTTAATACCGAAGGGCTGGAGCCCCGTCTTTGTTGTATTAGCAGCTTTACAATTGGAAGTGACAATCGTATCAAAAAGCAATGTTATTAATTACATCCTGAAAGAACTCACTTACTCTCCATAAAGCTCGGCGACAGACAATTCTTAAAGCTGCATTATGATTTGTTATTTAGAAGCTGTATTTTTAGCTTCGCTGCTATCAGTCGCCGAATCACTGCTGCTGTCTGCGGCAGCAACTTCCGGCGCATGCGTAGTCAAAACAAGTGCAGAAAGAGTCAGGCACGAGGTAGGCCTCCCCCAGAAATACGAGGCGTCTACACACCGCCTGATTCAAAATAACTTATTGCGCTTGGCATTCAATCTTTAAATTAGTGCCTCATACATTATGCAATGAGCTATTTATCATTTTCTGTAGGCAACTAAATAAATCCCATGCACTGTCAGGTGCTTCCAGGAAAATAACGATTTAAATGTGCAGTTACCAACTATGAGTGAGTGATATTTCTATCTGTATTATTGAGAATGTATCACATTGTATTAGATAAATTAATATAAAAGTATCGATGCCAAAAATATTATGCGGTTTAACACTATATCACCAGAACTGTGCTTATTTTCCTTATTAATGAGGTTAATTTAATGTTATTTTATTATTACTTCCACATAAGTTATGAAGAAACTTTGAAAAAATCAAAAAGATGTGCACCTTTACACCCTTATGCACCTGACTAAACCGCATAATTTTGTTTCCAGTGAACACGGTATTAATTTGACATTGTTCCACAAAACCAATAGCAGAAAGTTGGCACTTCTGTGAAATTAATTGGACACCACTGGAGAGTGAGCATTTATGACTATTCTAGAATGAGCAACCCCAATGTATAATTCATTATGTAACTTTCTAAGTAATAAAGTCTGAAATAAATCATTATCCAGTTTCACTTTGTAATGTCTGTCTCAGATCAGACTGAATTCAATACTATCCTAGGGCACGTAATTTGATTCGGTGCTCGATTGTAGAGTCTGATCTACCTATATCTGGTCAACTACTTATGTTTCTCTGACAACCAATATAAATGACACTATTACAAGGCACCTGCTCCTTTCTCAGTATTGATTAAATCTGTAACTGAAATTTGTAGGTGAAATACATTAAGCATTCCACAGGACTGTGTTTTGCTCTATCTAAATAACTGTTATGAGAGGAATGGAATGTATAGTCTACAGGTATGAAGACTGAATACTTTTCCTGGGTTGCTTTTCATAGCAGTCTACTGCCTTTGACTAAGCACACGTTGCTGCCATGGGAGACTCAGATGTTAAGTCCAGTTACCAGGTCTTTTATCAGCAACAACGACTTTATACCAAGCTCATGGCTAGAAATAAATTCTGGAGGTTGTCTGGCAACCCGAGCCATAGGTTTGGAGGGGGGTTCAGACCTTCTGCTTTGCTACATTTACTATGTGACTACATGCCTGCTTCATACATGTAGATGATTCTTGACCCTGCCTGGGTTGGGCAGAGGGGTCAAATTGCTAGAATTGCCTCTGTTTCATAGAATTAGCTTATCATTTAATGCTGTAATTTATCAATCTACAGGGATGCTGAACGGGGATGTGTGGTTATTAAAATGCTTTGCAGAAAGGAAAGCTTAAAATTATTTTTAAACAATTATTATAGTTCTTTCTAAAACATAGGTGTATGTATAGCAAATGAATATAGTCTGAAATTCATCTTTATCACTCTTCCATACCTCACGGCTATAATAATTCAAAAACATACTTGCCATCCACCCTGAAGAACAGAAACATGGAGTGTGATAAAAAGTTGAACATTATTTCCTTTAACAATTTACTACACATCTGAAACATCAGGCATAGTATTGTACAAGCTCATATAGGAATATGGTTTCAATTCCTGCAATTATATCTGAATATACTTTAGTCTGCCTCACTTTAAATATTTAATATCAACCATGCGAAGTGACACTAGGCACATGTGCGTATAATCATGGTCCCCATGGATACACGCACCTCGCTAAATAAGTCGTGGCTTTGCTCCAAACCAAACCATTTAAAGGGGCCTGGAGTCATATTGTATCTCTGAGCATCATTTGACCTGCTCTACGCGAAAAAAAACAGCTTCAAATGCCAATCAGAGCATAAGAGAAACCAGGGGAAGTGCACCGGCGCGGCTCCATCAGGCAATAATACAAAGTTAATGATGCAGAATGGCGTCTTTCTTCATCCCTGAAAGAAGTCAATACGGGATGTTTAAGAACAGCGTTCCTAATTATGCTTTTTATATTCAACGCGGCCGTGATGGATGATTTTAGGGGAAAGCATTATTGATCCACTTCACAGACAAGTCATATTGATTGCATGACTGGATTGAGCATAACTCCCCCCTTTATTTTCTGATGGGGGGGCTGAGGATCAGCATGACAAATGTGTGCTGTGCATTTTCCCCCTTTGTATGCTTCTCCTTCTTCTTCTTTTTTTTTTAAAAAAAAAAAAAAAAAAAAAACCTTTTCCTGTAGACATATGGTAAAGGATGTACCGCTGTACGGTATCTGTTATGAGAAGCAGTCGTCTGTTATGGATTACCGAGTGTCCTGTGTAGAATAACTACCCGTGTCTGCCATCTTCACGTACAGACCTTATCATTTGATTAACTTTGTTATTCCGCGCCGGCGGGGTTGATGTGATGCAGCGGCAGCTGTTTGGTCATATAAGGATTGCTGAAAAAGGAGGCCTGAGATATTCTAGAGTACCAACATGTTGCGCACAAAGGGAATGTTACCGGTAATCGTTTTAAGGCGGGCCACAAGTTTTCATTTTACTATACGAAATCCTGAGATGCTCTTTGTATTAATTTGAGCAATACTGCGGCATGACTTCTAAGAGTTTAAATTCATTTTATGGTCAGGAACACGACTGGGCGTGGCTTTTTAAAGTATTTTTAATCCGAGTCCTTTCTGTGATCTAGCTATTAAACGGGCTGATTAAGTGGTCCACCACATCTTCCGGATTATTTCCCTAATAATTAAAGTTAAATGTAGTTTTATCTTAAAGCTACATCCTAGAGTCTTAAAATCCATTCAGTTGACCTTCTCTACCTTATTTTCAGTTATATGTTAAAGCCAGTTAACTAGATGGATGTGTTTCAGATGTGGTCCGTGGCTGACACCTGATCCCCGCCGGCTATTCCAGCGGAGCCGCCTGCTGAGCTCAGGGCCGCAGGGACGCTCGGGGAGAAACATCTGCTCCCATCGGCTTTGCATGAACCCGCTTGTCCTTTTTACGCTACACTGAAACTTTCTAGTTTGTTTGTTTTCCCATATCGCTGTTTATCTCGACCGGCAAAGCCTGTATCATGTGCTTGTCGGCAGCAGGAAAGGGTCCGTTGTTTCCAGGCTGAAGACGCACCTGGACCTAACCCCCCCCAGGGCATCAGCGGTGTACGTGGAGGTCTTCTGTTCTAGCTGCCGACCTATAAGCCTAGTGCTTATAAATAAATCGGTTCAGCACGTTTTGGTGAACTATACGGCATGACCGATCATTTTTATTGATTCGTTATATAAATGTATCCTATTATTGAATTATTTTTGTACATCCATTTATCGGTGTGTCCATTGTGATTGTACTTCACCATTCACTAGCCGCTGTCTACAAACTTCCGTGAATGAAAATATGCCTATATGTTTTAAAAATTAAGTATTTAGTCTATTAAATGTAGGGGTTATACTATCTAACCCGGAAACGCCGTGCATATTCCTAAACATGGAGTGAAGTGATGAAGGTTATAAATTGTGAACTGTTACTTAACAATTTAAACGTAGCCTATTTGACCTTTTGGTATTTTCTGCCCGCTCCTTTTTCCTTCGGCCGGCCGTGCAGCACCATCCTGCCGAAAGGCTGCCGGTAGGGAGCCGGACCGCACAGTCCCGAACCTCACAAGGCAATTTTATGGGATCACGCAGGGAAATGTGCATTGTCACCTTGTTCTAAGTGAATCTGTGCCAGCAACATAAAATCCATTAGTTTGATTAAGTAGTTCATCACAGATGTTTGAGGCAAAGAAAAACTGACTAATCAACTGTTTCCTACCACGGTGTGTACATAAGTGCTGTGTCTGGTATTAGCGGCGAACCTTTTTAGATTCATTCTGCTGAGGAGCGGAGTAGCGTTGCCTATGCATCATATGTCCTACCTTATCCGAATATCTTATTTTCCCAGATAGGCGGCCTAGTTAAACATCGTTTATTGTTATACAATTAACGCTCGTTGGCAATCACGAGTTAAGTTTAAATAAGGTACAAAACAGACTTAAGTTCTACAGTTCGAAATAAATACCACCGATACCTCCCAAGAGTAAATCTTTTTGTTACATTCCGAACATTGTGTTCGCGTTACGTTTTGATGTCCCTATAACATTCAGGCTAGGTTAAGTAGGCCTATATGCAAATACTTGAAATGTTATTTGACTTGTTATTGTTTGAAGACAATTTTAAATTATTCCCGCTGGAATGTTAGCTGGATTTTTTTAAATAAATACATTAATTTAATACCTTTAAATTAATACCTTATTTATCCAGCACCCTAGTCACGTCACTCCCGTATTTTGACCTGGCTAAAAGGACGCAAATTCTGAATCAAGCTATTGTGTAACCTATTGGTCTTCCAAAACCGGCTAATTTGAAACTTCTTGATTAACCAGTCATGTGGTAGTCATAAAATCGCCTCCTGTCATCACTTTAAATGATAATATTGAATCATTAGAGAAAACCCTTTACAAATAACTCCACTCAGTTATCCATCCATCTATCCCTCCATGCACTGCTTTTCTATGTCAGAGACGTTGAACTCCGCTGTATGAGTAACTAGGCGTAGTTAAAAAACCCGCAAAAGGGGCGGTTAGATCGTGTAATTCACAGCTCGTCCTCTGGATGTCAGCAGAGATTCGATCCGCACTTTGCACCCTTAAGGGAGCGCTCTTGGCCGAGTCTTGCTTTCCTTAGCAGAAGCATCATGTCTGCGCCCTGTGGAAAATGTGCATGTAAATAAACAGACGGTCTGCTGTAACCTTGTGCATGGCAATTGGGGTTAATATGTATGCAGGCAAAGCCGCCGCAAACTCCTGATAGCACGACGGTCCGTCATGGCTCTGCGAATCTGCAGGTCGTTTTTGGCAAAATCTCATTGTTTTTCTGGGAGTGCTCGTCTGGCTGTGCTGTTTCAAACTGCGTCACCCTTTCTCGAAACGGGTTCGTATGCTGCTGTATTACACAGCATAATGCGTCTGAACATCAACATGAATACGACGATTTTAAATAAAGTGGTTCGATTCTAATAATGATCCAGCTGATCAATGTAGGCGGACGATATAGAAATCACGACGAAACAAAGCTATATAACGATGTACAAGCGATACAGTTGGTATGACATAGACTGCTAATTACTAAAATTAACTTGCTACAGTATAATACAATCTCATTCCATTTAGCATTCTGGTAATCTGGTTTTATAATTTATTTTCTGGGACATTTGCAGCCTGCTAACCGCGTGATATTTGCCAACTTCTCGAACTGAGAAAAATAAATGTCTCACATTAACGCAATTCAGTTAGCCAGCTGTCTTCTAAAACAATGTATAAATAACAGTTTTGTGGTAGGATGGCTTTGGCAGATACCTGTCATCAGTACCGCCGTCTGCAATGCTTCGTTTCAGGTGATGTCCGCTGTCCCAAGGCCAGTGGACAGACCGCTGTGTGCTTCGCTCCTGCCTCCTTTGTTGCTCCGAAGGCGCTTTTGAGAGGGCTAGCAAAAGGCAAAGCGACAGAAACACATGACGGCCCTTGTCATTATGCGGCCCCAGTTCATCCTAACAACGGTAATCTCGCCTCTTCAAAGCGAGGACGATAAGATCCCCTGCTGCTGCCTGTGTTGTCCCGGCTTTTCCCCTTTATTTTTTCATTTGTCTTTTTTCCGTTTTCGCTAAAAGCTTTTTTTCTCGTTATCTTGATTTACAATTGATATTGGAATAGCAAAATATAGTTTAGTAAATCAGAATACGCGGTACTGTTTTTTTTTTTTTGGTATATATTGTAGTGATGAAAATCTACAAGTACTTAACGTGACTTTGCATGGAAAATTTGTATTGTTGATGTTTCTTTCAGATGAGCGCTTGTCTATATTAGTCAGAGATCCCGATCAACCAGAAAACTCAAAAATATTGAAAGTGGCCATCATTGGTGCTCCAAACGCAGGGAAGTCAACTTTGTCCAATCAGATCATTGGTAGAAAGGTACATGTCACCCTATGCTATATATGCTACATATCAAAATAATGAAAATGATGGGGAAATTTACCAAAATGAATATTAATAATGAATTTTTGTAGGTATTTGCAGTATCAAAGAAAGTACACACAACTAGGTCTCGCGCACGGGGCCTCCTTATAGAAGATGCTGCCCAGATTGTAAGTGCTTCCTTTGCCATCGTCTTGTGCTATATTTGTTTTACCTGAACAGTGTATCAAATGGGCGTGGCAGTTTGTTAAACGGAGTGGTGCCCTGTAATTTTACTAAGTCATAAGTAGCTTCTTGAGCTGCCGTCTAATTTCTGCCTTTTTTTTTCCCATCCTTGTCTGTAGGTCATATTGGACACTCCTGGACTCACCACTCCGACAAAAGTGAAAAGGTCATTTGAGCAATAAGGTTGCGTTCAGTTCAGAGCACCGCATGGCTTGATGTTTAAGCCGTAAAACAGGGCACGCTAAGAAAGGGAGTCTCTCTCCTATCCTCCGCAGGCACCACCTGGAGAAGTCACTCCTCGTAGACCCCAGCAGCTCTATTCAGCAGGCTGACCTGGGTACGTTTCTCACTGCTTCCCAGCAGAAGAGCACAATAGCTTTGATTTGAGCAGAATCACATCGGGGAGGTTTACCATGCTTTCTAATTTTTTGACAGTCCTGGTTGTCGTGGATGTGTCGGACAAATGGGCTCGTAGTAAACTGGGCTTTGAGGTGTTGAAATGTCTTGCCGGCAACCCAGACATCCCTGCTGTCCTCGTCCTCAATAAGGTACTGGAATAATCAGAGTTTCCCACAAAGCCACTGTGTCTTTTTGTTCCCACATCCATCCGTCCATGGTCTAGGGGGGGGGGCC
>JAABNX020000119.1:29787516-29797726 GCA_015163995.2 Mormyrus lacerda
GGTCCAGGCCCATCAGAGGCCGAGGTCCAGGCCCATCAGAGGCCGAGGTCCAGGCCCATCAGAGGCCGAGCACAGGGAGGCTGGACAGCAAAGCTATTTTTAAAAGGGCCCACTCCAGTGGAGCAACCAAACACCAGGAACCAAGGCAAGGCTCAAATGAGTATGACCATTATGGAGATGGATTTCTGATTGGCTGCAGGTGAGAGCAGACGCTTTACTGAATTACCTATGAGTGAGGAGAAAAGTTTTTGCAGTTTTGCTGTGGTGAACCAATGGGCCAAGATTGTGAGAAGGAATGACTGTGATTTTGAAACTTTCATTGACAGCATCTAATATTGTGAACAACAAACTGTTAATCTTTGCACAGAGAGAACAAAATAATAAAACAGAAAGGGAAAGTATGGATGCAGATTAGCATTTCAGGTAAAACAAATATTAAGTAAAACATGTCTTTCTTTTTTAAAAGGTCAATCATTCCCTGCAAAATGAATACACCCCCACATCAGGTATAGTCTAGGTTTGAAAAATTTTGTTTCAAAATACTTCTTAAAATTAGCATAGGATCTCTGAATTAACAAAGGTAATGGTCACTCAAAAATGGCTGCCTGTCTGCATGGTGCTTGCGGAGAGAAACGGGAAAGCTAGTGGGGGTGTAGACACTTCAAAGAGAGTGACTGGCCTTCAACACAGCTTGTGGAGTGACTCTGTTCACTCGCTGCACGTCTGCAGGTCTGGTCAGGCCTGGAGGCCTGGGTGAGGCTGGACCAAAAGCGAGCTGAAGAGGCATTCTCCGGAGGTGAGCATTTACCTGTGCAACCCCTGTGACAGTAAGAGCTACACCCTCCGCTGTCTCTACATCCTCACACTTGGGCTGCAGGGTCATAATCTCAAGGGTAATCCTGTGGAAAACGTAAACAATTTGGCACGTTCTTGGTAAGCAATGAAAAAAAAAGGGGCGGGGGGTCAGAAGTAACCCCAAACACCAGCAGAAATGAAGCACAACCTTCCCAGCGCATTGGCAACAGTGCATGACGTAATGCTGCTGAGAGTCAGGATACCCAGCTGGAAATGATCTATTAATTGGAATTAATATGCAGGAGTAGACAGGTAGAGTCCAGCAGACAGACACATAGCTTTTTTCCCCTTTCCTTTTACCATGGATTAGTTTAACAGTCATTACGGGACCTATTGCCAAAGCACTCAGACAGCGCCAGAGCGAGAAGGAGACTGCGATTCCCAGAATCCTCTGCTACAGAAGGGGGGGGGGGAAGAAGAGGCACACGGTTAGAGTCCTGCTCGATGTGTGTCGGACCCCCCAGGCGTGTCCTATAGCGGTGCATTACCTGAGCGACCCCCGTCACGTCCAAGGGGACACCCTCCGACGTTTCGATATTCTCGCAGCGACAGAGGATGGTCATAACTTCCAGAGAGAGTCTACGCAGCAGGGGATGGCGTAAAAGGGGCAGGACAGCAGACGTATAAAAGCCTTTTGTTAGTCACATAGAAAAGGAGCACGTGCACATTGAAAAGGGAGCAGGCGGCCCATGAGGACTCGCAGGCCAGCGGTTCTTCCAGGCTCCTACTCAGCAAGCAGAGGTGGCAGTATTACGTATTACTGACCGTCACCTATGACACGTCCCGCTCGACACAAGACCAGAGACTGTCTCAAAGCCAGCAGTCTTACTGTAGCTATTACTGCTGTCCTGATCTTCCTCTGAGAGCGATCGGTCCCCAGGGCCTAGCAAATCGAAAGCCTCACATTATCTATATCTAATAGTGAAAATAGTGAAATATTCACGACTCCTTTTCAAAGTTCAAAAGCCTTTAGGTCATCCCCGTTGACCTGAGTCATGGATGGTAAGTCGTGCTGTGCAAACAATGGCAATTTTAACCAGGGACAGCTGCTGATAAACAATCTGCTCCCATCTTTGTTCCGTTTTAGTGGGATCCCGTCCCCCAAATCAAATAGCCAGCAAAGGCCTTGGCAGTTTGGCAGTTTTCCAGTCTTACAATCAGAGCAGAAACATCTGCGTGGTTTGCAGATACCCCATGGGGTAGAGGAAAGATCCGAGGCCCAAGACAGAACCCAGTTATGGGCTGCTGGAACAGTCAGACCCCACCCAGTCAATCATCAGCCACAGAGGCAACAGCTGACACCCCCATTTATCTCTGACAGCCACTGTACACAGAGGCAGCTGAACAAACTGATCGGGGGGGGGGGGCTCCCGTCAGGTCCCCCGTGCCACAGATACAGATACAGGCTCTGAAGGACAGAGCCTCTCCTCAGTGTGGGAGCAATCACAGTGCTGCTATGCTAGGCTCTGCACTCACCCCCCCCCCCCCCCAAAGCTCAGCTGCGAAGCGCAAAAAGCAAAAGGGACGGTGAGAATAACCTCTGCCCTCCACAGAAACTGCCATCGCTGAGCAACATACAGGATAAACTGCCCGTCCTGCATAACCCACCTGTAAATTAGCTATCCTTCAAACAAACAAACTCATCTATCAAGCAACAAGCCTTTATCACAGCCAGAAATAGAAAATCAAAAATCTATGAATAAATATCCAGAAAAACATAGAGTGGCGTGCAAAAGTTTGAAAGTTTAAAATGTCCATTACCGTGAAGAGTTAAGTGAGAAGAAGATCACCAAAAGGCGTAGTCAAAGACAACACATTTCTTTAATGTTTTAAGCAAGGTGACATTTTTATTCCCATCATTCATGTGTTCAAAATACCAAAACAATGAAAATGGCCTGAAGCAAAAGGTTGGGCGCCTAAGATCTCAGGTAACGATCACCAAGGTCGCAGACATTCATTATAAAAAAGAAATTCTCCGACTCCGACTTTGAAAAATAAAATAACTGATGCTCCCGAAGCAGGAGAAGGCTACAAATAGATAGCAAAGCCTTTCCAGGTAGCTGCCTCTTCAGTTCATAATGTTATTAAGAAATGGCCATTAACAGGAACAGTGGAGGTCAAGTTGAGGTCTGGGAGACCATGAACACTTTCAGAAAAAACTGCTCATTGGATTGTTAGAAAGGGCAAATAAAAAGCCCCATTTGACTGCAAAAGGCCTCCAGGAAGATGTAGAGGATTCTGGAGTGGTGGTGTACTGCTGTATTGCTGTACGGTGCAGAGACACCTATTCAAACATGACCTTCATGGTCAGGTCCGCAGGAGAAAACCTTTCCTGCATCCTAGCCACAAGATTCAGTGCCTGAAATTTGCAAATGAACATCTAAACAAGCCTGATGCATTTTGGAAACAAGTCCTGCGGACTGATGAAGTCAAAATAGAACTCGTTGGCCACAATGTGCAAAGGTAAAGGGTGCCAGATTCCAGGAAAAGAAGACCTCTCCAACTATTAAGCAGGGGGTGGAACGATCATGTCTTGGGCTTGTGCTACAGCCAGTGGCACAGGGAACGTGTGATTGGTAGGGTGAAGAATGGACTGGAATAAATACAGGCAAATTGTGACAGCAAACATCACAGCATCTTGATGTTGAAGTTAAAAAGAGGATGGGTCGTACAACACAGCTCAAAACCTAAATGGATTTACGTCAGGAAGTGCAAGCTGAAGGTCCTTACAATCCCCCGACCTAAACATCACGTGGATAGATCTCAAAAGAGCAGTGTTTGCAAGACGGCCCAAGAATCTTGCAGAATTAGAAGCATTTTGCAAGGAGGAATGGGCAAAAATCCCCCAAGTAACAACTGAAAGACTCTTAGCTGGCTACAAAAATCATTTACAAGCTGTGATACCTGCCAAAGCGGGTGTTAATAAGTACCGAACAGGTTTGGTGCCCAAACTTTTTACTTCAGTTCCTTTCAATTTTTTGGTATTTTTAACCAGTGAATGATGGAAATGAAAATGAAAGCTTGTTTGAAATATTAAGGAAATGTGTCATCATTAACTTTATACCTTTTGATGATTAGTTCATCTTCTTCTCACTTAACTAATCATCGCGACAGACATTTCCCAAACTTTTGCATGTCACTGTAACTCCCCGTTACATATATGAGTCATCGGTCTGTAGTGCGCAAAGGCTTCTACACACCGCCAGTAACAGCAGCAATGTGCTTTGGGTTCGAGACCTGAAGTTAAAGGTGGCCATAGACTTCAAATGAAATCACTGGAATGACGCTGTTTTAACTGCATGACGTCATATGCGTTGTGATCACTATGGCGACCACTGCTCCTGTCGGGTTCCCAAGGTAAACTTTTCCATTTGTTCTGATCCCGCCTGCCGTCTATGATTGGCTGACATTAATGTGACACTGCAGGGTTGGTCAGCAGGACTAATTATGCAGTTACCGGCATGCTGTGCACTGCATCGTACTCTAAATAGTGTAGATGATGTGTTTATGTGCATTTCTGATCATATAAAGTGCTGTACCTGTGTAGTGTTTGACACGAACTCGTGTCTCATTATGGTGTAACTATGAGTGGAACATAAATTGGTAGCTTCCCTGTCTGTGTTGCTGATAGTATTAGATCAATAGTGGCTGTCAGTAGAGAGAGCAGCTTCCATTTTAAAAGAGCTGCCATCCCCTTTATTGAATTGATTCCCATACTCACCACACTATGTTTACTTTTGCTCAGTATGTGGATCTGCAGCATTGTGGCACAGCACAGAATAAAAAAGGGGGCGGCATCATTTTAAATATGGTACCGATTGTCCGCACTGAAGTGTGCGGCCGCCTTTTGTCCAGACGTCATTTGAAGGGTACGGCCACCGTGTAACTCCACACCAAACAGTGCGACAGATAAGCGTGAGCTTGAGACCCAACGAGCACATTTTGGGGAGGCGGGTAAAAGGTCTGACAGCAACCGCACTGATGATGCTATACACCAAAACGTGTCAGCTGTGTTTTCCAGAAGGTTAGAAATCACACATACAACAGAAAAGGAGTATATGGACATAAGGACCACACTCACGTGCTTAAAAATGACAACATGAATACAAGGACAACGCTCATGCAACAACAAAGGAGTACATGGACATACGGACCACAGTGCTGGGCTGTATTGAGATATATCCATAAACTTTCACATGAGATACAGATAATACAATATTGTTTATATCAATATAACTTATGTTGCTTTAAAATTATACCCCAGAGCCGCCAGTTTGCCTATTTCTCCTCTTATCGTCTATCTCTGCCCCCCCGAGACTCCCCTCCCCCTCGCGCACAAGTCCTGCATGCAGCAACAACATGGAGACAGACACAGACACAAGGCAAGCTAGTGAAGAGCAGCTGGTTGGTAAAATAATATACGCTGGTAGTTTATTTCTGAGCTATTTTTCACATGCATGTACAGCTGTCTGTTAATAAAACGGGCTGTGCGACATTGGGAACATTTGGCTCAGACTTTGAACTGCCTTTTTGTCATTACTCCATGGGGGAAAAATATTGAGATGTATATCATATGTTACTGTTTTGCCAAAAAATATCGAGATATGATTTTTGGTCCATAATCGCCCAGCCTTACCACACTGATATGCCTAAATAGGACTACAAGGACACAAGGGCCAAGCTGGAACACCCAAACAGGACTCTATGTGGATTTAAAGCCCAGACTGTAAAAACAAAAGAGGACTTCATGAACATAAGGGCCACATTTATATGACAAAAACATGGACAATGGACATAAGGACCATATTCATGCAACAAAAAAGGTCTACATGCACATGAAGACCACATTCATAATTTAAAGGGACGACACAGTTATAAGCACGACACTCATAGTCGCAATGTTCATGCAGCTGGAAGTGAACAGGGGTGATCTGTGGACACGTCACCAGGTCACCTGACCAGCTGCAAGTCAGGCAGAGAGAGCCTTACTTTTTAATGTCCGAAATTAGCCACCAGGCCCAAGCCCAACCTCCCACCACGTAGGTCTTCTGGTCCGAGCCACAGCAGCCACCTGAGGGACCAGAAAAGACCACAAAGGCTTCAGCGCATGGTAGACAGTATTCCAGTGCAGGACAGAACAAGTGCACCATGCCCCTCAGAGCAAATACAATACAAAGACTTGACTATCCACACCCACCCCATCTCAGAAGTAAACACATTTACCAAAAAAACTTATATATATATGTTATTATGCATTTAATCAATCTGCCACTAAACATCAGTCAGTCAGAATTATGAGCTTAATGGAAGATACTGATGTAGCAAAGTCTAATCTTATTTAATGTATGATCTCATCTAATCTCATTTATAGGACTCCGCTGCGTTCCTGCGGAACTCCAGTTTAATAAGGTCAGAGGCATCTTTGACTAACCAGTCAGCCATCGCGGCATCACCCTTGCCAAGCTACCGGCAGCCCTTAACCGCTGTGGTGTACCCAGTGGAAAACAGAACGCTGATGAAACAAACATATTAGCTTCCTCTGTTCAGTTCCTGCACATTTCTTGTACACCTTATAAACACTTTGACTGCAGGATGTTAGTCTTCTTGCGATTCCTAAAACATACAAACCATCTCTAGCAAAGACTTTCACTCAGAATTTCTCCACCGCGATAGAGGTATGTGCATACTGCATATACCCCCAGCATTTACACCTAGATGGAAGCCTATTTGATGCAGCTGCCTTCACACATTACGGTTTATTTTCTTCAATAAAAACCTTAATACATTTTACCAAAGCAACTCCAGCACAACTTCCGCTGTAATTCCTAGGCATTTACTGTTGAAAAAAATGCCCTACACAAAAATAAATTGATTCAAACTGAATATCCCAATGTGAAGAGCAGGGGATGCTGGGATTTCACTACTGGCAGCAACAAACTGCTTTTCCAGTAATGGTGACTGGGCTTGTCTGCTGATCTAAAGAGCTCATATATTGTATTACAGCTACACTAACAACATATTTTCTCTTTATAGCTTTGTTATCATTTTGATATATATGAATGAATTCTAAACTCTTAGAGTATATATCCTACCTAAATACAAAAACGTACTGTTTTTTAACACTGACACACGTTCAGTTACCATTTAAGGATTAACGTGTTAACAGGCCTACATTCCAGTGATATCTAGAACATTCTCACTGCACCGGCACTAAGCTCGAATGTTTAAGTGCTTCCTTGTATTATGTGGGTGAAAATTAAACCTAGTATTCGGGAAACGGCTGGAAAGCTTCCGTTTGTGGAGAGGAAATCTCAACGCAATGATGGGAAAAAAACACAACGATCATTAAATAATCATAATGTGCATATTAGCATCAAAGCATACACTGGAGTCAGAGCAGTTGCCAAGAAATAATTTAAGTTAATTTATTATTCAGTTTTACATACTCATGACATTTGCGTTGCATTTACAATTAACAGCAATCATGTTCTTTGGATTCAGAGATTATTTTCTAAATCCATTTTCAATATTAATTTATTAACTTTTAGGTGAATTTCGGCATGCCTATGGTTATGCATACCTTGGGACCTGTATGAAGTGTTTGGCTTTTGATTTGAATATTTTTTTTTTTCGTAAAATGTTTTCATCTTCATCGATGGTCTTAATTCTCTGCTACGACTTCATTTCGTAAAAGCTGCCCTTTCGCAGGGATGGTTCCCGGGCTGCACGGAGGGCGTCATGCAGCCCCGCAAGGAAAGGGGCGTTCGATCCGCCTCTCCTTAATACCCACCCTAAACAGATCCGCGGATATAACCTCACTTTCAGCGCAAATAAATATCACTCGCCGGATACAGAGTATAAAATCCATCGCTATTCGTAGCACACATGTTCTCCATTCCGTGCGGCGAAGTGAAGGGGGCTCAGTGTGGGTTCATGTGACTGCGGAAGTAAGAGGAGACCCCAGCCACGGGGGGATGGGATCCCTGATCCCTCCACCATGAACCAGTACAGTGTCTCACGCCATAGCGGGGAGGGATGCTGCATTTAATCGTATAAACCGCAATAAAAAAAAAGGTGAGACTTGGCCGTTTCACCCTTGGTGAGGCTAGTGTCATAGTGTTAGGAAACTGTGCAATAGCCATGTAGTGCTGGGTTACTATTACCACACAGTATATTCACTCCTGGTTCATTCACGTAGATGAACTAAATGAACCATTTCCGGAGACAATGATACACAACCACAAGGAAGACGACTGCGCGTGGCTCCATCATATAATTACGATTAAAATACGGATGGCAAAAATAAGTATGCAGCGGGATACAAAAAATATATTAACCGAATAGAGTAAAACGGGCGTAGCTCGCAAGCATAGTGAAACTAGTGTCATATTTTGTTCCCCATTTAAGACCATCGAAATAAATATATATTTTTTTCACGTAAGAGATTTACGGCACGCAAATCGCGTACATTTAGCCGAGATAAACAAAGCATGAAAATAAAACAGATATAGCACAATCCTACGTGGAAGTGCGGGATCGGCTCGCATTATAGGACACGCAGCCCCGAAAGCCCTCCAGTCCCTAAAGAGCCATCTTTGTTACAGCAAGAGGCAAATCACTGTACCTGAAACGACAAGGGCTTCATTTGGTCCCACGGTGTGGCAGTTGCCCATTATACTATTCTATTCCTGCTCTTGTTTGCCAAGTAGAGTATTGTCTCTTGATATTAGGACAGATCGACGCTTTAGAAGGCGATAACATGCAATAAAGCAGCAACCCGACAGCTACTGAACGGCTCCGCCCCGGGATCCCGTGTGACTGAACATTTCACAACAACAGCGTGTGATATGAAACCGGACCGCCGATTCGCTACTGTTACATTTTTAATGCATTTATGGAAAAACAACAAAACAGAAACACGCCCAAAGAGAAACGTTTATTCTTGATGTAGCGTTATCGCGATCAGTGTATTGAATTGACTGCAGTTCTGTACAGGCAAAGACGGTAACACTTTAATCGTAGATTAATCCATAAACCAGCCAGCTAACCCTAACCGGGCGAGTTAAACACGCAGCGTGGGAACCTGGCGCAGAATGACTGCGGGTTTCCGTAGATTACAGAGTGCACGCATACTGCCTGCCATCTCCGGGCAGAGTCAAATGACCGTGCGACACCCCCAGAAATTATGACCTAAATTATGAATAGGCTCTGTGATGTTCCTTATATACGATTATTTGCACAGAGAAAGGGCAAGGCGGCCGCAGTGTCCAGCTCCCAACCCATGTTAGGCCTTTAAATCATCATAATTGGGTGACAATACTGACAATACCCGCTTTATTCCGGGCATACTTTTATATCTGACAAATACTTGCTCTCACTAAAGGAAAACAAAAAAGAAAAGTGTATCCCTTATTGGAGCTTCCAGGATTCGCATTGATGTATAAACCCACTGGTAGTAAACAGCTTGGTTATATATAATTGGAAACCTGTTAAAAACGTTGATTAGTTTCAGCTTGGTGACTGTTAAATTATAAGAATCAATACGTAAGTGTAAAAAAATGGGTTTTGAGTTACATATTTTATATCATACACAAAGAACACAAACCAAGACCCCCGCTGCATAGATCAAATTGAATTTTTCACGTGACTCATGTCCCAAGTGAACAATATTCTACTTAAGTTATCGCCACCTAGTGGTTCTTTGACACCATTGTGCAATTTATTTTAAAGCTTCTTCCTGGATGGAGTCTGGCGAACGTACTTGTTTATACCAGATTCACCATCCTTTGCAGTCTCATGACATCATTTAAACAGCCAGGGTCATATTTAAGAAGGTGATGTGTGTAAAAGTAATAACCACATTAATGCCAGGACCAGTGATGGGAATAACGGCGCTATAAATAAACGGCGTTACTAACGGCGATATTCTTTTCAGTAACAAGTAATCAAACGAATTTCCAACGTTACAACGCAGTTACCGTTACTGACAATAAAATGCGCGTTACTATAACATAACTGAGAACACTGAAGCAGTTTTCATGCGAGCAGCGTCTCTCTCAGCCATAGGACCTCTCTTTCTCTGGGATGTGTGTGTTTGTGTGTGTTCGGGGCCGGCGCGGTACACATAACCAGTGATGATGATTGGTGTGTCTGTAACTGAGAACGCGATGATTTGCTTAGATTGAGTAAAATTCTATTGTTTGCCAATCAGAGACCGAGTAGTGCGGGTGTTCACACACAAGCACTCGCACGGTCAGTCGCACACACCAACACGATGTCCAAGTCCAGCAAGTTCAAAGGTAGCTTTTGCAAACTGGAAGTATAAGCACTACTTTTCCCTCGCTGAGGTGAAAGG
>JAABNX020000119.1:29834664-29853039 GCA_015163995.2 Mormyrus lacerda
GTAAAAATCACAGAGCGGGGACAACGCATGCTGATGCGTACAGTGTGCAGAAGTCACACCGTCTGCAGAGTCAATAGACCTCCAAACTTCATGTGGCCTTCAGATTAGCTCCGAAACAGTGCAGGAACTTAATGGAATGGGTCTTCATAGGCAAGCAACTGCATCCAATCCTTACATCACCAAGTGCAATGTGAAGCATTAGATACAGTGGTGTATAGCACACTGCCACTGGACTTTGGAACTAGGGGGCCAAGCCAAACCCCTGGAAAACATGTCTCCGCTGCTCTAGTGAAAGAAACTCTTCATGTTGCAGCATTTGGAGCCATTTAGGACAATTTCATGCTCCCAGCTTTGTGGATGACATGACTGCGCACCAGTGCACAAATTGGAATTAGAATGTAGTGATCGGTGGTTATTATTAACACACCAGCACACAGTGCACAACAACGAAATGTGTCCTCTGCATTTAACCCTTATGTGACACCGTGACACAGCAGGGGGCAGCTAATTCAGCACCCGGGGAACAGTGTTTGGGGGCGGTACCTTGCTCAGGGTATGTCAGTGGTGCCTTGTTATTCGGGGATTCAAACCAGCAATCTTTCAATTACAAGTGTGCTTCCCTAACCATTAAGCCACCACCGCCCAGGTCCATAGGGTCTGGTGTGGAGAACTTGACTGACCCACGCAACCTAGACCTCAACCCAACAGAACACCTTTGGGATGAATTAGAGTGGAGCCAGGCCTTCTCGTCCAACATCAGTACCTGACCTCACAAATTCTCTCCTGGAAGAATGTTAATGGGAATTTTTGACCATACTCCTAAACCTTGTGGACATCCTTCCCAGAGAAAGGCGTAATATAGGCTTAGGGTGGGCCATCTCCATATTAAAGCCTATGTATTAAGAATGGGATGTCATTAAAGTCTGTATGTGTAAAGGCAGCTGTCCCAATACTTTTGGCATTTTGGGGTATGAGGGAATGTCAGATCACAACATCACCACTTAACAGCCAGGAAGACTAAACCACAAGCCATCTTAGAAGCTGGCATGCAATTAAAGGTTAATTGAACGGCCCTCTGAATAGTAACAAAAAGATATCAAAACTTTGCTTTACTATCTTTCACACAAGTAACACATTAAAGCAGTGCAGCTAACTTGATCTGTCTCTTAAGGCTTTTTAAACGCAGATAGCAAAGCTGCCCCTATTGAGACACTGAGCAGTTATATGACCTATAAAGCAGCTAAAACCCGGAACATATGAGCAGCAAGACCTTCCTCATCAAAAAGACCAACAAAGGCTAAATTACACAGAAAACAGACTTCAGAGAGGTGTGTGGGGAGGAGGGGGGGGGGGAGGGAAAGCCAATAAAAACGCTAGAAAGCCCATTCTAGCAAATTACATACTCATACCCTCCAGCAAACTCGGGCTCAGCCCGGCCCAGCAGATGGGCGATGAAGTCCGTCTCGCAGCACACGTGGATGTGGTGCTCGTGGGGGCAGCAGCGCAGGCCCTCGTATAAGGCCGCACAGTAGCCCTTCTCCTTGCTGCAGTCCAGTTCGCCAATAAGAATGTTGTAGGCCCTTAACACCTTGTTCTTACAGTCAGTGCAAAACCTGAAAGGGGTTAAAACAAGAGAGACCAGCTGTGACTACACGATTCAGACATTCCCAGCTTATGGGAATCAACAAGGCTACATTTTGGAAGGAAGAAACAGGAAAGGATTAGGACAGACCAGCCAAAGCTCTCACCGATGTTTCCGCAAGTATGTCTCCAGAGTTTCTAAGAGACAGATGCTGTCGATCAAAACGACTTCATCACGGCATTCCTGAGACATGAGTTCCCACACATCCATCCAGCTTCCACTGTAGAAAGAACATCCATTAGGACCATCGATGACAACATCACTCCAGTAAAGGATTCGATTCCCTGCTGTCACACACACAAACCGGGGTGTCAGAGTCCATTTCACACTCACAGGTCAGGAGAGCCACCTCTAACTAGAAGGTCTCGCTGTCGCCAATGATTCAAAGATCAGTATGAATCTGCTTTTCTGGTCACAGTCCCCACAGCTACAGAGCTTGTGATCAGTCTGTAAACACTCATCGATTTAAAGAAGTCAGCCTGGTGTCCAAAAGAGCGTGTGGAACGGACAGGTCACTGAAAATCCCCAAAAACGGGCTCTTCAGTTCTTTGACCAGCCTGAGCCACAGGAGGTCGGTGGTTTTTCACTCCTACTTCCGCTACACTCAATCACGTTTATCAAGCCTGTCCTTTGGAGACCTCACAGCCATTCCATGTTAAGTCCTATCAGCTGATCCAGCTAAGGAGTTACACTTTTACTATGCGTTCTAGCAATGGACATTTGGTCCATAACCAGGGATGTACATGACTTGTACGGAAGTACGCACTCACCTTTAAAAAGCAATACGTGCGGCAGTCAATTGCTGTAACAGCGCAAATGCGTACGTATTTCATGTGCATTTGTGCTGCTACGTCAAGAAATTACTGTACATTAACCATTATACCGGATAATTAGTATAAAAAAAAATGCACAATAATTTCTTCTCATATCTTTGCAAAAGCACACAAAATAACACATTAGCGCTTTTACAACAGTTGATTGCCAGACACATTGCTTTTAAAGGTGAATGCGTACTTGCATACCAGTTATGTGCATCACTGCCAACAACAGAAAACGGTGTACGAACTGTGAGACACATCCCAAACCTGACAACCTGAAAAACAAGCTTCGAGAGACTCACCCCAATGGCTTCGGCTTGTGTGTATCTAAGGAGTGCAGCTGGCAGCGTTTGTTCTTTTTGCTTTTTGGAATTGCATCGATCATATCGTTTAACTTTGACCTGTAAAACACATGGCAATTGATAAGTCCCTTAATGTGCGAACAGCTGCCTGCTACCAGACTGATGTTACATTTATAATTTGCTCGATTCACGACTTTAATTATGTTTAATAGTCGCACAAATCCAGCTCATAGTTTTCCAGTAGCTTTGACATAATGAAGGCCCCAGGTCGCATGCGTACCCATGCACGTAGAACAGCGTGTACAGCATCTTGGCATCCGCCATGCATGCCCTGGTAACTGACAGCACGCCAGTAGAGCCAACAGCCAGGGGCTCCAGGGCTGGGTTTCCAGACTCCACCAGCTGGGAAAAGAGACGCTCGACACTGCGCCGGCAGCCCACGCAAGGCACCATCTGGGACAGCGCGCTGAAGACCTCACGTGAAGTCACCATCATAGCAATGCTGAGATCCTGCTGCTTCAGCATACTGTGAAACTGGTGGATGGAGGAGGATCAAAGTCAAAACCTTCTGCCATCTGTGTTGCTCCATGTTGGTTTGTATGAACCCAGCCATCCACACAGTTTCATTAAACACTTTTCAGTTTTAGGGCTCAATAATCAAGACTCTCCAGGCAAAATAAGGGAGCATGTGATGATGTGTCTCATAAAGGACACCAGTCCATCTCCGTTCACTCATTCACACATTCTAGGTACTCATTCTAGGAGTACCTAGAACCAGATTCACTTAAACTGCGTGCATGGAGCTGTGAAGCAGCACTACCTAAAGTGCTGAACCCATCCAAGTCACTCAGAAATTACATCATGCTACTCTGTATCACAACCTGCAGAGCATGTTTGAAAAGAATTATGCGGCAGCGGTCATAATTTTACAGCTTATTTCATTAAAATGGGCTCTGCAATTATTCCAGATGCATGCATAACAAAACACCCTGAAGAATCTAATGAACAAATTCTGCAACTCTCCAAACTGAAAACTTTCCCCAATACTAGAATAACAAAAAACATGCTAAAAATGCTATAGTAAAGAAACAGTCTGTATTCGTTTCTTAACCTGCCAAAATCATTTTACTACACTAAACTGCACTTCTCAGACCGTGCTGCAATTCCAGTTATTCCATTGCCCAATTAAAGAAACAGGGGTTTCCCTATAATTTATTACATGGGGGCTTTTTCTTCTCTCCAGCTTTAGGTATAGACACATCCTTACCTGTATGAACTCTTTCATCTGTGAACTGTTTATCTGATGACTTTCAAGATTCAGCATATTGTCAGAAAATTCCATCACCATCTGGAAATGAGTATTACATGCGTTTTCAGAAGCAGTTATGCTCTGCATCAACATCCATATGCAGCTCCTTGGGAGGTGACTGATATCTGTGTATAACTATTTTTCAGATAACTGTTCAATGACAGGAAACAATTACAAACGCAGTGCATACATTATCACTACACTAACTTGCTGCCTAATTTTCCACTTTAGTAGTTCCACACTGGTAGGAACGAAGCTTAATCTAAATTCAAGGAAAGCATATGTAATTGCTAAAAGTCTGAATTACAACAGGGCGACTCCTTTTCTGAACTTGTAATACAAGTTAAAAGCCCCCCTTACACAGTACATGAGAAATATTAAGGTTGTTACTCAAATTGTTTTTGAAATACACTACTTGCTATGACAGTGTGAAGTCGTGGTTTCTATGAAATCCACCTTTCTGAACCAAGACGACACCCCTTAAAAACACTCCAACATGCTTTCAACTAAGAGTTTTTATGAAAAATAGTTTTGTCACTGGCCAGAAGGAAAGCAGGAGGGCTAGAACAGGCGAGCAGCTCCCTAGTACACAACCAGAAATATTACCGGTGCGCGGTTAAGGCCCGGCTAACGGGCGTTGAGTGAAGCACACAGTCCGGGCGGTTTAACATTAGTGATCGTGACAGATAAGTACAGCTACGAGCTAAGGATCCCAAGTCCACCAAGTGTCGTTTTAAAGCACGTAGCAATACGGCCTGTGGATCAGGGCCACTGGCCGACTAGCTAGTTTGCGGCCTACTCCATCCGAGCCAGTTTATTCGCCCGGAGTTTCCTGGTTAGCCAACTTCAACGCACACAAGAGGGGAAATAAAAAGAACCCAGCTAGGCGATCCGGCGGCCTACGTACTCACCGTGAGCGTGTCGTCGATGTACAGGGGGATCTGCCTGGCGAGGAATGGGAAATCCTCCTCTCCGTCCCTGCATACGGCCACCAAGCGCGCCATGTCTCCGTCCAGCTGGTAGTTAGCCGCCTGGACGGGGAGAGGGGCAGAGCAGGTCCGGCGGCGCCGTTAGACCGGGAATAAAAACTCGGTGGCTTGACATGCAGGAAGGGCGAAACCCGGGCGGCCGTCTACCGGGCCGGCTCTCCGGAGCGCCCCGAACCAGAACTTAATGCAAACTTCAGCTGGCTGGATAACCTTAGCCGCTACTCAGCTAGCCTGCGTGCAGCGTCACCTCGGCGGTGGACAGGACAGGAGAGCCGGCGCAGCCTAACAGCCGTTAGCAATACCCTGCCGCTGCAGCGTCCAGCAATACGGAGACCGTACGGCACCGGGACACAAAATCGGCTAGCTGGCTAGCTAAAGCAATCGGGGCAGCGATGCACATGAAGCCGTACGGCTAACCACGGTTAACGACCCTAACTAACCCCAAGCCGGACAGCTACCAGCGAAAGACGTACATGCACCGGGGAGTTATAAACTAGCACAGGCGCCGCTTTCTGCTACTCCAAGAACCCGCGGGCTAGACGTGACATTAGCGTCCCCGCGAACGACAGCTGACAGGAAACACACAGAAAGGGATTTTAAAAGTGCAGCGGATTAAAAAAAAGCTACTTTTATGGTCTCCTTCACGTGCTGCAATTTCAACGTTACTCGGGAAAAGTCTGAAAGACGAACCGAGCCCGAGCCCGCCTGACACTGACAGCTCCGCCGAGAGGACACCGGCTTAACTCGGAGCGCCGACCGATTACCTACTTAACTGGAGTTGGACTTTTCCCTGCACAGTTGGAGTCGTTCGGCGGCCACACGCTAGTTACCGAGTGCCCCTCTACAGCCCAACGACACCGGCTCGTACCTCGTTTCGAAGGAAAAAAAACATCACCTTTTTTTATGGAAAAACAAGCGGACGCTCCCTTGCAGGCGAACCGTCGATAGCTCCGCGCGACCTTTGACCCGCGCGACGCTGCAGAGAAAACGTAGATCCGGGTGCGCGAAGGTGGAGGCCCCTCGCGGAAGGCCGGGCGAAGCGTGGGAAATTCAAAGCTGCAGAGCGATGGTGAGTTACCTGCGGTGACTGTGATCGGTGAAATTAGGATGGCACGGTTCCATGTTGCAGGAGATACAAATATTAACAGAAGCACTGTGATTTTGAAATCAACTGAATACGTTTACAGCAATTTTCCAGCCGTACATCATGCATGAAGAACATACGTTGAATAATGCATTTGGTTTGTTTCAATAATAATTTATTTGAAAATAAAGAGCTTTGCACATATATCTAGAGGAATTACATCAGTTTTTGCACGTACTATTAAATTTGTCCCCTTTTGAGGTTCTGATAAGTCTTCTTCGATCACCGACTATACATTTAACTGCCCCCGCAAATTACGGCACCTGCTCCTTAAAAAGTCTGTGCAGGGGTACTGCGAAGCAAAGTGTGAAATTGCTGTATTCCGTGTTATCTTGTATTAAGATGTTAAATGAACAATGTCAACAATCATAGCATGCGGCTTTAGTCAAGTAATAGTAATAATGAAATAATGACATTTTCTGTCAAAATAAGAGTTCCATGGGACTTAGTGGGCAGCACTGTCACCTCACACCCAGGCTTGAGGGTTTAAAATGTGGGGATGGAGTTATGTTCTCTCCAGTGGTGTGGCTTTCCTCACACGGTTCAAACCTGTGTCTCTTCACTGTCTGCAGCCTGTGACTGTCCTGCAGAGGACTGGCATGGCATCCAGAGGGGACCCCAGTCTTGTAGTGCTATGATGCCTGGAACAGGCCCCATCCCCCATGATCCTGTCCATGATAAATGGTTGTACTCTGGATGCAGAGGGAACTACACTATTTTATTATTTATTTAAAGAATTATTTACAGATTACATATTACACTTCATGTGCCATGTTCATATGTTACCAGAATTTCAGTGTAATTTCCTTACGATGTAAAACATATGTGATAAGACTAGTGATAAACATGTATGAAATGAGTATACACACCGCAATCAAATCATGGCTATTCACTGTATCTACTAGTACATTGGTCAGTCCAGTCATGACGTTGGCCAACATGAAAAATAACAGCTGGTTCCTGTTCACAGCTTGAATGAGGCAGAGTCCTTCGAGTTTCCGCTTAACTTCCTTGTGAAGCACTACGCTTCCGGGATTGCTGTTTTTTACTGGATCCCAAGAGCAGGACACCAGGGAAGAGTTTGATGACATTTTTACAAAGGCTAGAATTAGATCTGCGATGCTTAAAAGGGAAAGGAAAAGGAGGGACTGGGCTACAGTCCAGATACAGAAGGGAAGATTTGCCATCCTGCGAGAGACTGGCTCTACAAATGCTTGACAAGGATACAAAAACACCCATAATGCAACACTTCCCAAAAGAAGGTTACATATTGCTCTGATCCAATCTTTAACCAGTGTTCTGTTTTTCATTACGTAAAATCCTATTTGAACCCCAACCATATAAATTGCTATGTAACCTATGACTGAAAACACCCCCTCTTTGTTGGCACTTAAAAATCCTCTGGTTCTATCACTATCTTGGATAAAGGACTTTAGCTCAGTTGCCTCAAGAGTCATCTGATAAGCTACTGCAATAATAGAACCCAAAATCCATGACTTCTTTACTGGGAATATGGCCAACAGCACTGAGGCGACCATTCGAACTATAGCCAGTGTGAAAAAGAAGTTCCAGTGTACTCCGTACTCGGACACATGCTCGTGGTAGCCTGACACTTTGAGGCTGATCAACCTCGCCATTCCAAGAAAGATCAATGGCCAGACGGACAGCAATTGCTTAAACACATCGCTTAACGTAGGCACCCGTCCCTCTTTCTTCCGCACTTCAGGGCAAACCAGAGAATTGGCCAAAATGTAGGCTCCAACCCCAAAATCCATAACCCCAGTCCCATAGGTTTCGGTTTTTGCATAGCGTCTTGGAAACACGCTGAAATCTACCGCTAGGATGCTAATCGCAGTCTTCACGTTGACGAGGACTCGGAAGGCGGTCACGAAAGGGACGCGATCCATCTCCAGGTTCATTGACAAAAAGTTCTTGATCTCGCTTTGGACGGGCAAGAGGATGCCGCGCTTTTTGATGTGCCGCACGTAGATAAGCAGAGTGATATTTACTGCTGCCATGCCCACAATGACGAGGTGAAGGATGTCACTTAGTATTGTGCAGGATAGAACAAGGGGCAGAATGATAATGCTGAAGTCCAGGAGAAGGTGCAGCTCACTGGAAAGTGGAAGGATGCCGTGACAAAGGTGATGTATAACAAGAACCAGTCCCCTGCTGAGCAAACAGAGAGGGGCAAGGAAACAGCCCAGGGACACTTCACCAAGGCTTGTTCCATTTAAGTTGCTCACAAATGCCTCTTTAAGATCCCTGTCGGACATGTCTTTGTCCATCTGGTAGAACTCCTGGAAAATAAATGTATTAAATCATTTAAAATATATGGCACACTCAGAAGTTATTTAACAGATCAGCTAAGATTGAAACTATGATGGAATATATTGTTATAATGGACAACTTGAACGCATAAGAATAGTGTAGCAAAATCCATACAAAACTACTTATTTACATTGATTTATATATTTTCACTGCAATGCATTGATGTTGTCATAATACATAATTCCCATTTTAAAAATTTGTTCTGCAATTAATCCGTAATACAAGACATTAAACGAGATCTGAAAAAAGACGAATTACATTTCGCCACTGTTGACCGTTCAATTAATATTGAGTTACCTTTTACAATGCGACGTACTACACAACTCACTCAGATCATTTAAAAGAGCTCATCGATTCATTATTCCAATTCAAACGACGAATTTCAAGATATGAGCCACACAAAAAACAGATGCAACAACGTACAGCAAAAGCAAAACGAAGTCACATATTAAACCTAGCCCACCTTATTAATTCCGGGGCTTACACATAAAACAATCATGCTTTATGCACAAAATCCGCGGGTACAATTACCTGAGCTCACGGAAGTGATGAATACCAACTTCTACCAGCCAGTAACTTACCTAGCCGGTTAGCCACCTCACTATGCAACTTCTTCTGTCAGCCGCTAGCGTAGCTAGCCGGTTAGCCACCTCGTTATGCAGGCGCTTCAGTTAGCCGCTGGCCGGTTAGCCCCTTCGCTATGCAGCCGCTTTAGCCAGTCACCTATTAGCAGCTCTGTCATCCGCTAGCCGGTTAGGCAACCCGTCATGCAACCGATCCTGCCAGCCGGTAGCATGGCTAACCGGTTAGACACCGCGCTGCGCAGTTTTCTACCATGTTACGGCGAATGTAGCTTCACTTGCTAAAGTGTCATATAAACGCCTGTGAACAGGACCTGAAAGCGGCTTACCGTATATATGACACGCAGCAAATTGATATTTTACGTTATTAATTCAGCTGAAATGTGCCGCACATCTGACCAGTCCGCAGCACGCCTGCTTCCCTCTTTCGCCCCGCCTCGCACGCTGGGCGGTCCGGACCGCTGTCACAGAGGGGGCGGGCCGGCCGGCGTTGTCGTGGCGCCTGCAGTCTTTTGAGTTTCTCGGTTTGAGTGCAGCGAGGCGGGCGGTCCGCCTGCTGTTTGCCCTTCAGCGGACTTTCATGACTCAGAGGAGCAGTGCATAAAAGCGGGAACAGAGCCGGGCGGCTGTATGGTAGCTGTGCTGTTGAGCCTGATCTGTGGAGGAATCGGCGGCGAAATTGGCGATTCTGTGTTCAGACGGTGCATTTCACAGCAGAAACAGGGGATCGGCGCCGAATCCATGAGTTTGCGGCGAGATCCCCGTGCGGAGCCGCGGGCGAAGGTACTGAGATTGTACTGCCTTTAGGAAAGGTACTGGGATTTTAGCCCGTTTAGGACAGGTACTGGGATTTTAGCCCGTTTAGGAAAGGTACTGAGAGTTTACTCCGTTTAGGAAAGGCACTGAGATTCTGACCCACTTTATACACGTTTCTTGGGAACTCTACAGTAACAGTTGAAAAATATACTTTGACAGGTCAAAGTATAGCCATCATATTTAAAAATATTGTTTAGGCTACATAGGTGTACATATGTGACGTATTCTTTATGCATGACTGCTGTTGTTAAAGTGTATATACATAAACTAGTAATTGAATTACTAAATAGATAAAATCGGTTAGCGCGAATCTTTTAGTGTTATACAGTAAAGAGGAAGATATTATTATTATTATTATTACTACTACCACTATATATTAGTCTATATGATATGGTACGCCCCTAAACGCATTTTCCCTCCCTAAAAACAAGGACGGTCCTACCCCGATAATCTGTGACCAGGGTAGTTTAATCTATTAGTCATCGCCCGAGTTTGCTTTGTAATCTGAGGGAGATTACCAAACCCATGCCCTTTATCTAGCTACACTGGGTGCCGCAGAGCTGCTTCTCGGCACACTTAACAACTTCATTAAACCTGAGGAAAGTTTCGTGTGCTCATTGTATCGGGTTTGTTTTGCTTTACGCTTCGTGTGGTAGAAAAATACAGGCCCGCTTAAAATATAAATTTAATATATAAACGCTATACAACAGATACAAATGATTTCGTCTTAAATATTACATCATGTTACCGTTGCAAACGACTGTCGAGTTTTTATATAAATAAGAATTTATTAATCTAACTTCAAAGTAACTCAAAACGCTTATCTTGTTGGGTCATTTGATAGCTCATCCTGCAGATTTTTAAAATATACCTTAAGGGCGTAATGGGGAGGAATACCAAAATGTGCGGACGAGGTTTCTCTAAGTTATAGCCAATATACATCTGATTTGCAGTTTATGTATGCAATATGAAATATTGTTCTTTTTGCTGTCGTTGTAATAAAATGTAAGCCGCAGTTTTATGAAAACACCTGAGATTACCCAATAGTCGAATTTTATTTCATTTGCATTAGTTTGTACAAATTGCGTTCGTTCCATTTCAAAGTACGTCTGTGTTTCGCAAGGCTACCCTGTACCTGGAGTTCAAGGTGAGAAAGGTCATCGAGCCTGAAAATAGCCCGAGTTGAGGTCAGCTACGTCACACTGAAAGGACCAGGGAACCGGTTACTGCAGCGTGACAACGAACACATACACGTCTTCCTGGCAAGCAGATGTTCCCATAACTTTAGCCAATGTGTGGTGGAAAGTGTACTGACATACTGCATCGCGACATGGTGTGCCATCTGCACAAGGGAGGATTACTCAGGGTGCGTTTGAGCTCTAACGCCAAGAGATGTTTTTTCCATTATAAATCATGCAAACCGTACCTGAGCGATACCTGCGCTGACTTGGCCCTGCTTAATAGCATTGACTAGCGCAGCGAAACCTTGCTGGATGCGTCACTGACATCTCACAGGTCGAAATCCAGGGAGATACTGGTATGTGCTATTATATACAGTATGTATAACATCTAGTTGCACATCGCAATGTATTGATGCATTCCTTGGAACTTGAAAATTTCCAACCTCCAAACTGTACAAATGTACTAGAGCACGGCTAAACAGAATGGATTTGTAACGCAAACTTGTGCAAGCACTGCTAATTCTGCTAGCGCTTGATGCTAACATAACATGGCAATTCTCACAGGAAATCAGCACATAGTAAATTATGATGTACACCATGTGACCAGTTAATAAGCATCTCTTTGGTGTTATATCAATAAACCCAGCAACGCCTTTACAGAGCCCACCCTTCCGCGGTGGAAAATCGAACCAAGCTGGAATTGCACTGTAACTAGTGTCTCTGTGTCAGGTACAAACTGTTTGTTTCTTGCATGCTAGTGGAAAAAGTGCCATATGATGGCTCAGAACATCACTGGCCCACATCATGCAGCAGGTCAGGATCTCTGCTCACCCTGCACACACCCTCTTCCAGTTACTGCGCTTTGGAAGACATTATAGGTTGATTTCTTCTACGGCTGGTCCGAATACCATTTTTTGAGCTTCAAGTATTCGGTACTGATCAACATCGAATATTCGGTGGGAGGGGGCTGAATATATTTTTATCTCTAATAAAGGCAGGAATCTCTGTGTGTCTGTCTGTCTGTTGCATTTTTATGTCGAGAACCGTTCATCCAACTGCTGCGGACGCAAGGGAGTGCAAAGTCACATTTTTGTGTAATATGGATACAGGCGAGTCGCGACACTTTCAGAATGAATAAAACTAAATGACAAAACGGCACGAGCCAAAAGCCGGGTGCTACATGCGGCCCAGGCAGGGTTTATATTATTTAAGAACGAACACTGCACTATATTGGGGTGGCATGGTGGTGCAGTGGCTAGCACTGTTGCCTCGCACCTCTGGGACCTCCGCCTGGGTTGCATGTGTGTGGAGTTTGATGTTCTCCCCGTGTCGTCGTGGGGTTTCCTCTGGGTTCCCCCCCCCACAGTCCAAAGACATGCTGAGGCTGATTGGAGTTACTAAATTGCCCCTAGGAGTGCATGTGTGCGTGACTGGTGTGTGAGTGTGCCCTGCGATGGGCTGGCCCCCTGTCCAGGCACACCATGTCCTTTGTTTTGTCTTCAGTCAATTCAAGGTGCTACCACACAACTGAGGTCTTAGGCATTTTTGTCTTCTCTCTGAGATAAAGTAAATCACGATGTTGGCGTTGCCAAGGGCTAGTCATTTAAGCGCGAATGAGAACCGTTTCGCAGGGATCGATGTCACGTGTTAATTTTTCCCCCGAATATTCAAATCTCAAAATGAAAAATCGAATGTCATCCCTCCAAACGAATATTCTGGTCCAGCCTAATTTCTTCATGCACCATATGACTGAAAAATATTTTCTTCCCCAGTGCTGTTAAACTGCTAAATACCATCTAACCATCCCTCCAGTGTCGAGTACACACTGACATACACCCTCTTCTGAAAAATATGTATTCTTTTAGACTGCAGCTACTGTTTTATTGTTTTAGTTTCTTATTACTGCTTAATATGATGCTGATTATCACACCTTATCTGTCCCGTATTCTGATCATTGCACTTTATTTGCTGTTGTTTATGACTAGTGCACTATATTGTTCTTGTTTACCTGTCTTAGGCTTGTTAAATCAGGCAATTCCAATGTAATTTTGTTGTTCTTTGCAGTTAAATTACGATCAAGTTATCTGTAATCTTATCTTTAGTCTTATCATTAGTCATTTCTTGCCTTGTCTATGTTACCACTGCTGCTCTATCCACCTGTATTTGATACTGTGCTTCATTATTGTCAGCGTTGCTAAGGTGCTGGTGGTATCACCTGCATATTTGGGAATTTTCATAGAGCTGTCCAGTGATGTCAGCTTGTTTATGAAGAAGGGAAAGGGAAGCGGGGAGAGCACACAGCGGCATTGTGGGACTCCAGTGCCGATAGTCATACGAGTGGACAGTAAACTGCACACCCCGATAGACTGATGTTGGCAGGATAGGAGGTCCAGAAGCCAGTGGCCGAGAGCGGTGCAGTGTCACTGCCCACACTGCCCACCCCCATTAGTTCTTGGGCTAACAGCACTGAAAGCTGAGCTGTCCATAAACTGTACACGCAGGTTGTCTCTAGATGTAAACGCAACGTGTAGTAGAGTGCTTGATTGATGATCTCTTCTGCAGATCTAGTGGGGCAGTAGGCAGATTGCTGTGGGTCCAGTATTGAGGAAGTGCAAGACTTGAGATGAGACAGAACAATATGTTCAAATGGTTTCATAGCCAATGGCATCAGGGCATCACGTGAGTAGTCATTAAGACAGCTGGGATGGGAGGATTTTGCTGTGAGTTTATGGTGGCACTGTTGCACTGACAGAGAGTGGCTGAAGGTGGCTGTGGTCACAGACACAGTTACGTTGTCAGGACTTTCACCTTTGTTCTTGTTCAGTCTCCTCAGGGAAGTCGCACCCTTTTCCTCTGTGACAAGAAAACGTGTTGAAACACGAATCAGTATCATTAAGTTTGCTTGGGAAGTCTGGATGATCTTTGTCAGGAGAAGCTGCGTTCTTCTTGTTTGTCATCCTCAGGAGGATTTTTCAAGTCATTCCACTCCATGACTTGCATTCGTCTTCCAATTTGAGGACGTGGTTTGATTTTTTTCTTCCCTTATGACGGTGCATAGTTTGTATGTTACTGCATTGTATTAATTTTTACCCCCATTTATGAAAGTTTTTCATACTCTTGTAGGTTTTGCATTTCTTCGAAATCCACGGTTTGTTGTTGTAGAGAGTCACAGTTTTCTGGGGAATGTGCACTTCCTCACAGAATTGTACTTATGATGAGCACACTGATGTGGCATCATCTATATTATCTGATGAGGTTTTGAAATGTCCGAGTCCTTTTTTTCGTGCCACGATGGCATCCTTCATCCATGACAAACACTGGTTTTGGTTTGTTGCGACTGTACATTAAGTAAGATAAATGAACTTCATATTGCAACAAAAGCTTAGTTTACAAATGATGTGAGAATATACCACTTATTCTTTTTCCTTCCATACCTGTTTGCATGACCTGTGATATTTTGCGCAGGACGATGGATTCGGACATGAGGATCGCTGTTATTCGCAGCTGCTCGACACCTCCCTGGATGGAGAACTTAAATCCTTCCTGATCGACGAAGATGAGCTGCACACCTACGATGATCTGACCAAAGTTAACCCCGTGACCCCCAGCACAGGTTACTGTTTAACAGTATTTGCTTAGTAGATTCTATTAATCAGAGACTCGACATAAGTTCCTTCATCCGGCAGTCCGTGTTCCTCCCCCTTTGAGGGTGCTGTAGGGTGATATATTAGGATATAATATCTTCCTGCTGTTCTGTGTTTTGTATTGTAAGTGTGTTGCACTGTGGTCCAGGGGGAATGCCATATTGTGTAAATGTATACCTGTGTATGGATGGTATCTCAGCAAAGCCCACTCGGTTCTTATCATCCTGCGTAGGTTTGTAATCCGAATCTTCACCTGGTTCCTCTTCCCCGCAGTGCTGAAATGTCTACAGGCGAGGTATTCCGTCAAAGTCTTCTACACCCACGCCGGCTGCACTCTGGTGGCTCTGAATCCATTCCAGCCCATTCCTCATCTGTACTCCCCAGAGGTGATGAAGGAGTACCACTGCGCTCGACAGCCTCAGGTACAAGGCCACGGTGTTGGGGTTTATCTTTGGGCTACGTCTTTGTGTTGATCTGTGTTTTTTGTCTGTTTCTTGGGCAGGAATTCAAACCACACATCTTCGTTGTGGCTGAGGAGGCCTATCGAAATATTCAGGGCCGGGTGGAACCAGTGGACCAGTCGCTGGTGGTCAGTGGGGAGAGTGGTGCAGGAAAGGTAGGGCATGCTCTCCAGGTCAGGATCCTGCCATCTGCGCCTTAAAGCAGTGAATAGAATGAAAGATGCCCCCTGTTCCTTCACCAGACTTGGACAACCCGCTGTCTTATGAAGTACTACTCCACCATCGCGGCTTCCTCCTCCCAAAAATGCCAGAATATGATCGAGAGGATAGAGAAGCGGGTTCTGGATTCCAACCCCGTCATGGAAGCTTTTGGTGAGACACAAGGATGGTGATTCGAGTCCATCTACAGTCTTGGCTCGTTAGGCGTCTTACTTGCACAAAAATTTTCTGAGGGCAGAAGGAAAAATCAGATTGTGGAGGAGGTGGGTCCCAAGCAACTAGAGGAGGTGTGACCGAGACATCTGATTGGTAGGTCCTGCCTCCTCTAGTTGCTTAGATCCAGCTCTATAATCTGATTGGTTGAGGGGGATAACCAATCAATTTTCCTTCTGCCCTCAGAACATATTTGTGTAAGTAAATCACCAGGAGCACAGTCTAATTTGTCGTGGAAACCCACTTCTGCTATGTTGGTCTTCACAGGCAATGCTTGCACTTCAAGGAACAACAACAGCAGCCGCTTCGGAAAATATATCCAGCTCCAGCTAAACACGTAAACGTCTCTTGCTGGCGATGCTTTTCCTCTGAATAAATTCACATTTACTTCCACTGTACCGTTTGGTTTCTTTAAGGCATCATCTAATCATCCATCCGACTTGTAACAGTTTATCCCGGTCAGTATTAAAAGGAAAAACATCAAATGATGTTGCTTTCATTATTATTATCATCATTATTATTATGCAGGTCTCAGCTGCTGGTTGGAGCCTCTGTTCAAACGTACCTTCTGGAGAAGACCAGGATAGTTAAGCAAGGTGCCGGCGAGAGGAATTTTCACATATTTTACCAGGTACGGAAAAACCTCTAGAGGAATTTCCACATTCTTGGATCAGCTTGGTAATGTGGTGTCTCTGTGATTTACATGCAGATGATGAAAGGGGCTACAGAAGAACAGAGGAAAGAGTGGAAGATACCAAGGGATCAACATTTCAACTGGCTGCCCAACGCTGACAGAACACTAGAGGGTCTGCTGTCCCTTCACCTGATTCGGGGGGGTCCACTGTCTGCGGTGTCACAGAGGGGTGTTGCATGGTCACTTTAGGGGACTTTGTTACCTTATAAAGAAAATGAAAATCTCATGGAGATCATTGTAATGTAATACATAATTTGACCAGAACACTCTGATTTCCAGAGGACTGTTTTCAGGACACGGTGGCTGCGATGGATCACATGGGCATTGCCACGGAGACGCAGGGACAGATGTTCCAGGTAAACCACGTGATCTCGGTGACGCTGCCCTTAAGTGATAATCCTATAACGCTCCTGCGTACGTGACGGTGCTTCTGATCCGTTGTGCGCCATGTGACCCAGATGCTGGCAGGTCTCCTTAATCTCGGCAACGTGACCTTCTGCCCATCAGCAGATGAGTCCCAGCCCTGTGACCTCCAGGAAGAAGCCATAGGTAAGCCTGCTTGGCCTCACCTTGTTTTTCTGCACTGACCTGGTCAATAATCAGTGCTGTATATATTAAGTTTATAACCTATCATGAATCATGGAGTCTTTTTGAGCGTCGATTCCAGTGAGATCGTAAATGACGAACGTGAGCTGGCAGGTCGGGCATCTCCACCTCCTCGGACCAGGATCCCCAGCTGGTCAAAGATTAGTTATCATTTTTGTGTTGAGGTCGTCGTCATCTGCGTTGAACATAGGCTTTTAAAATACATTTTCAGCCTCTATATGCTGTGTCGTCTGTATGTCTGTATATGGTTTTTGCAGATGGGTTCATTTGAAAATGCAATGCTGCTTTTTTTTTTCCTCCTACCCTGGAACGTGCCTATTTGCGCCTCCCGCATTGCTGGCCTTTCGTAGGCTTCCTGCAGGCCGCTGCCTCCCTCCTGCACATCTCAGCGGAGGAGCTGGAGTCCTGCCTGAAGCTGAGGGTCCTGCGGGCCGGGAAACAGAGCGTGCTGAAGCCGTGCTCTAGGGAGGAGTGTGGTATCCGGCGCGACTGCCTGGCCAAGCTGATCTATGCCCGGTCAGACACGTGTGGCTTGCGGTTTGGGATCCCTGCTAGTGTCCGGAAGGTCGTGGGTTTAAATCATCTACATGTGTGCATGTACCTCACATGCATAAGAAGATTTCCTCACAGGGGATAAATTTCATATTGCTGCTATACTTTCCAGGCAGAACTACAAACTACAATATAATGAACATATTAATGCAGGGGTGGCCAATCCTATCCGCAAAAGGCCACTGTCTATGCAGGTTTTCGCTACAACTCCCTAATTAGGTCGCTAATTAGAGGGCTGATTGGCTGAAGAGTCCTCACACCTGGGTTTGAACAGCTGACCTACAGGTTACACTAAAAACCTGCATACACACCGGCCCTTTGCAGATAAGATTGGCCTCCCCTGGATTAATGGATATACTGCTTATGGACCTTAGCTAACCTGAGTTAACGGTGTATATTGGGGGTGATTTAGTTACATAAGTTAATCATGTTGTGGTTTTATAAGGTGATGTTTATATTATTCCTGCAGTGTTTTCGACTGGCTGGTGGTGTTCATCAATAAAAGCATGTGTGCCAGCTCATCCAGCTGGTGCAATTTCATAGGTAAAAACCTCCCCCAGGTTATAAGTAAGCTATAGTCCATTATCTGTGCGTGTGTGTGAGTCGCTAACTGCGTCGCCATGGTGCCATTTTGACCAGGCCTGCTGGACGTCTATGGCTTCGAATGCTTTGTCCTGAACAACCTGGAGCAGCTGTGCATCAATTACGCCAACGAGAAGCTGCAGCAGCACTTTGTGGCCCATTATCTGAAAGCTCAGCAGGTGCGGCTCACCACCACATCCGGGGCCAGACCGCGCCCCGACTGACCTGCGTGTCCCCGTCGCCTCCATGCCCAGACCACACCCGACTGACCTGCGTGTCCCCGTCACCTCC
>JAABNX020000119.1:29879817-29894174 GCA_015163995.2 Mormyrus lacerda
GGTGGTGTAGCAGATACTGATCTAGCAGCAGAGAGGCTACAACAGGATCTGGATTTAATTAGCGACTGGGCTGATACGTGGCAAACCCAAGCCAAGACTTTAATATTAAAGGTATAGTTACATTAATGTATAAATGATATGATTTTAGGTCATCAGAATCGCTGTGTTGTTTTTGGCTTACATGGTGTCTGCCAGTTTCTGTAATCTTTCAGCAAGCTCTCAAAATATTCCCATTTAATTGTTCACAGTAAATATCTGAAACCACGGATGTGAAATTTGCAAATGCTTGCATGTCCTTCCTTTGTATAACAGCTTGTTTTGCAAAAGCTGTTGCAACTCCCCTACATCACACGCAGCTGTTTCAAAGCATAATTTCACATTAAAGGCAGTTATAAACCGTCTTAAAACACATGCTTCCTTACTTAAAATAGTAGCTGGCTGGGGACAGTTCAGCAGCTGGTTCATTGGCCACAGACCACATGACCACGGAGGCGTGGTTTTTGTCTCTCCTCACCAGCTCCTCCATCACCACTAGATGGTGGGCAAGAGAGGCGTTTCCAAAGCTGCGTCTGAAATTTAGACAGATATATAAGGTACACATCATTCATGTGCTACAAAATAAAATGAACAGCTGATTATGGCTTTTACAGCCGGTCTCTAGTGGGTCTTTGTGACCCAGTCAAGGTCGGCTCCCAAGTAGGGTTGCACCGATACTGGTTTTTTCAGACTGAGTACAAGTACTTACATTTGTGTACTTGCCAATACTGAGTATCAATATGAGTGCTTAAGGCAGTATTTATACCAAAAAACAATAACAATGACCCAATCTGACATAACCAGTCCAATATGCAACCAGGCATAATTAGACTAATAAGGCTGACAAATCTCTCGCTAGATACCAAAATCTGATTGGGCAACAAAAAAAAAGACAAAACGCAGCGGCATTTAATTACAAGTGATATTGCAATTAAGTGGTGTCAGTTCTTGGTATCACAGAATTTTTATGAGTATGACCCGATGCCGATATCAGTATTGGTGCATCCCTACTCACAAGACAAGTCTCAAGACAGGCACCAAGACAGACGTCGGGCCAACCACGCCAAGCAAAATGCCACGGGGTCCTCACATATCTTTGATGCCCACACCAGGACACTCGTCTATGACCACGATGCCGTGGCGGTCACACATCTGCAGGACCTCCTCAGCATATGGGTAGTGGCTTGTCCGGAAGGAGTTGGCCCCCAGCCACTTGAGGAGGTTGAAATCCTTCACCAGCAACGGCCAATCCAGACCCTTCCCTCGTATCTGGCAATAACGTTTCAAATACGGTACAAAACCAGGACATCACAGAAAACGATTAATGTGACTCGTAGGAATGTACTGAACTAAAATGTAGCGCGAGACCTGATTTCAGTGCAGTGCAGGACTGCAGAAGGCTGCCCCCTGCTGGAACTTACATCAGCATCCTCATGCTTATTCACTCCGTGGAAGTAGAAGGGCTTGTTGTTGATGAGGAACTGGCTCTTGGTCACCTGAACGGTGCGGATGCCCACAGGCAGGGAGTAGAAATCCTCATACTGTGTGTCATGGTTCTCTGCGTTCATGTGCACCTGAATCAGAGATGTTCCCCCATTAACTCTACATGTCTGTGTGATTCATCTTCCTCAATTGTTTATGCGTTCCAGCAGCACAGTGAACCTTGCTGTTATCCCAGTCCAGCACAGGGCATAAGGCAGGGGACACCCTGGATGGGACCCCAGTCCAGCACAGGGCATAAGGCAGGGGACACCCTGGATGGGACCCCAGTCCAGCACAGGGAATTATCTTCACTTTGATTGGAAATACTTCTTTGTCATAGGGACACATGCAGGTGTTTGGGTCTGTAGATACTTTACACTCATACTCTGGACTAAATAGAGGGGGCAGTTAGCATAACCGCATAACCGCATAACCGCATGTTGCTGGACTGCGGGAGGAAACCAGAGCACCTAAAGGAAATAATTAATATTTATTATAGTAATAATAAAAAAAACTGAACAGCAGCTGGGGTGGGGGGGGGGGCTATGGGTCCAACTCAGGGCTGGTCTCATCCACAGGCGACACATCGCTAGTTTGAGTAGAGTCACGTGATGCATTGATCCTCGGGGATACCTGGTGGGAAAAACAGGGGCATGCATACCTCCAAGGAGTACAGATATCCGGGGTTTTCGTGCATCAGATACGGCCACCAGAGGTTGACGTTCACCACTTTGATGGTCCCTGATGCTCCGCTGGAATTGGCCACACAGCGGCCCTCCTTGTCTGCCAGCGTCACACTTACTTTTGGGTTTGGACTCCCAAGGACGGAAATCTGGTACTTTATAACCCCTGTATCATTACAAAACAAACAGTGAGCCCGAGTACGGTCACAAGGTCTCTGCTGCCATACACAGCCACACATACTCACCCATGCTGTCAGCAAAGCTGGTCTGCACTGTGATGTCATCAATGTGCGCCTTCGGAGTCGTGTACAGCAACACGGGACGGTGTATCCCAGCATAGTTAAAGAAGTCAAAGTTTGTGTTCTGCACAAAATATCCCATCGGATACCTGTTCATTGGGATATTAACAGATGAATTACTGAAAATGCAATTTATGAGCATGCCATAAGTGCTGCCCAGCCGGCCAGTCGGAATGTCAGAAATTACAGCGCCGCTGCCTGCGAGACGCTCATTTTTGGAGGCAGAGCAAAGCAGCCCAGCACTCTGCTAGCGAGGAACCTCTTCATGAGCACGGCGGTCTGGGGGGGGGGGGGCGGCGCTGACATCGCGGGGTCGTTCATGTACTGGATGGTGCCGGGTGGTAATGTCTGCAGCGTCAGCGTGTTGTTCACGGCGATGGTGATCCTGCAGGGCGCAGCCGGGTCCTTCCGGAGCACGTCGCTGATGTCCGCTTCAAAGGGAAGATGGCCGCCCTCATGCTCCATCACTTTAGCTCCGTTTACCCACTGGAAGGAAAGCCGATTAAAAATTCTTTCCATCTATATCATTCCAAGTTAACATTAAAGTCAACTTTATTGTCATTGTGCATGTACGCAAGGAAATTAAATAGTATTCTCTCTTGTGCAAGCATCACAAATAATTTCTGCATCATCTGCCAATTTCCTTAAAGTAGGACTTAATTTGGGTAGCAGGAATTCAGAATGATGGTGTATAAATGGTACCATGACATACAAAGACTGCAGGATACTCACAGCAATAGAGTAGTAGTGTGCGCTGGCCACCCACAGCACGACCCTCAGCCCCTCATCAGACAGCCAGCGCCTGGGGACCCACAGCTCCCGCTCGTACCACACCCACCCAATGAAGTCCCTGAGCTGAGCATCCTGGGTAATGTCATTAAAGCTGGCAGGCACGGGCATGTCGATCACAGGACCTGTCTGCACACGACAAACACACAGGAAACCGGGGTGGGCTTATTCCAAGCCCTTCCGGTAGATCAAGGCGGCACAGAGCTAATAACGTCCATTATAACAAGAAGATCAAGTAATAGTAATGTCTTAACTTAAGTTTTGCATAAGCTCCTAAATTTTCTAAGGAACTTCTTCAATATTGCCTCAACAGGTTGCTTCTGGAATGGCGCACGTCATTTTACACTAAAATGCAGACTGATGTACTACAGTATATAATCAGTTCTTAACTAAGGGAATGTAAGAAAGTCATGCGACTGACAAGGTCTGGAGGCATATGCAAAAATGTTTTCCAATAATCATTACAGTAATAAACTTAGATTAGCATTTTTTCCAAACGCTATCTAAACCCTCTATACTATACCCTAATGCAAAACCGGAAGCCAACGAGTTTCATCACAGTGACATTTTCCTATTTCCTTACCTCTGACAAAGGGCTCTTGAACCATGCCTGTTTAAAGCCCATGTCTCTGCCGGGAGAAAAGTCAGCCCTGAAGTTCCATAACCCATTCAGCTCCTTAATCTCCCGCGACGGCGTTTCCCTAGGGTAGAGCATCCCACCGCTTAACGCGCGACAAACACCCCATACTGCAATAATAAAAGGCAAACGTAGAAGGACCCATTTTCTGCAATGAGCCACCATTGCAACATCTATCCACTAAAGCTAAAACAGACGTCTTGCAGTCACGTCACATGACAGAGCTGATCACATGTTCAGCGGCAGCGCTGCTCACGTGGTTGACAGAAGCACCGGTCACGTGAACGAGGAGTCGTAAAAACTCGATCTGCGCGGCATTTTAAAAAAGCGAAGGATTAAATGTCAGCTGGAACTATGTTCCGGAATAAACAACGGAGCCTGCTGGTAACTCGTTAGACCTGCAACGTTTCACTGCCGGGTGTATTTTCTTTTCTATCCTAACGGTGTCTTCCTGTGAAAAACGCAATTCGTTTGCGCTGCTAGTGTCTGAACACCGGGGGGCGACAAACACAAACTTAAATCTTTACCTTCGCTACCTCGAGTCGTGTCGTATGTGATCAGAATCGTCTTTATTCGTTACACTAGCGAATGCATTGACCTACAGAATTATGAACTTGTTTATAAATTTAGGTACATTTATATAGTTGTTTTAGAAAGTAAAAAAACATTTTTAATAACTAACGCATATATAACATGAATGGTGATTTTGATTTTATTTTATTTTTTCTGTTATTTTAGGGATGCATTATAAATGTAGTATTAGCACTTGACAGTCATATTCTGAAATTTCATGTTTTCTATGGCAATAAAGATTTACAACTGAATTTAGCTGGATTTTTCTGTACTCTGCCGGAAGTCTTGTTGTTTTACCTTGAGCCAAGTAACACTCGACTTCCAGTCCACTTAAGCGAAAATGAACTGCTATATGAGACAGAAGTATCTCTTCTCCTTTTAGAAAACAGACAGCTTTTCCGTGTCTTCTTGGGAATAGCCAGCACGCTTTATGTAACTTCAGTGCGTCATACAAGACGCTTACTTCACTAACATTAATTCTTAAGTATATTAATTATGTATCAAAGGTACTAAAGAGTTGACACAACATATTGTTCCGGTTCAATTGCTTTTATTTAGAAGATCTAATTAAAACTTGTTCTGCGTTTTAGCCACACAATTCGAATGACACGCTACTGTGACATTACAAAATTTCAAATCGTAGTCTATGCTTTGGAGTTCCAATATACACATTGATGTTACAGTGTTAAAAATGCATGTTGTTTGTCATTGGAGATTAGATATGACTTCATCTGTCCAGGAGTGCTGAGACAAAAGTTTGCTAAAGCAGCACCTGTAAAGCTGTAGAGCGTGGTGGATTTTAATGAAGGCGGCTAAACCAGATTTTCATCACTGGGGGGAAGATCGGGACGTTTAAAAAGAAGTTTCTCTCTGTCTAGGCATACAGAGAGGTGACTTCATGAGATCCACATCAGTGTCTCCTCAACCTCTGTTAACTCTACGGCAGCCGTTTAGACCTCAATGGAGCTGTGCAAAAATATTCTTTAATTAGATTAATTTATTGCAAGAGTACTGATCAACGTTTATTTACAGCTAAGGGCCATTACACCCTCAATGGGGTGCTGTTTAAAGTTATGTAATATCCATCAATCCACCCATCCATACATTCTTTTTATGTATCCATAGTATCTAACAGATAAAGCAACTGATAAAATAGATAAATGCCACTGATCCTTTTATTATATTACGCAATGTAAGACGTATTTTAGACCCGTCACAGCAGGAAATATATAATTCAGTCAGTTTGGCTACGTCTCTGTCATGCGATCTTTTCTCAATTCCAGTGACATACAGGCAATTTATGAGACAACATACGACCGCTCAGAGCCTCTGTATTGATTTATTCCGAGTGATAAGCGAGTGGATTTATTTGATGTACATCAGAGAAAGAATGTGTTTTTTTCTGTTATTGAATTTATGACCATTGCCCCCAAATGAGCACGTAAAATGTGGAATACTTTACCCTGCAAATAAAACTGTTTCTCCTTTGTATATGTTATTTATAATCTGTGGTAAAAATGTTGCCCGTTGAAATTTAGTGTCGTTCTAACACCATGACAATAAGGACTTCGAGACCTTGGAGTTTGTCCGGTCTTTAAAAAATGATATATAATACCAATGTCGTGGGAATGTATTTAAAATCCGGTATCCCGTTGTCATGTTGGTTCGCTGCTAGATAAATGATCATATTCTGTATTTTCAGGATTGTGCTTGTTACAAAATAAAGAAAAAAGAAGGACACTCGTTTTCATCGGTAAGAAGCAGCGTGAGGGAATTGAAGTATCTGCTATTCAAACATAAACTTTGATTTAAAGGTTTATCTATTGATCTACTTAAATACAAAAGTAAAACTTGAAAAGTCAAACTCATGAGCTGATATATGAGAACACAAGAGTGGGACATGAAACATTAAGAGCTAATTACCAAACCATAATCAATCTGGCCTAAGTGATTAGGGGAGGTGTGACTGCCCACTCGATCACGGTGACCAGCACGCCTGCCGTAGTGTGCACATCTGTCTCGAAAGCGCGCACGACGAAAAACAGCGAGGAAAGTTGTCGTTTAGAATATGAACACTATCGTTTCTGCTTATGTAAACTCATAAAACCTATGTAACATATCACACGACATTGAATTTCGTTAAAATACAGATATACAAAAATTGGTCGCTGTTCTGAAAAAATGCTGGTGGGTTTGTGAATACAGCGGGTGTGATAGGTGTCTGTGATATTGGGAAGAGAGGCTCCAATGATCTTCTCAGCTGTTCTCACTATCCGCTGTAGGGTCTTGTGATCCGATACGGTGCAGTTCCCATACCAGACAGTGAAGCAGCTCTGTGATCTGGGAGGAAGAACCAGAAGATCTGGATGGCATGGCAAAAAATACAAAGTATTTTGTGTAATATACTAGGGCTTCACGACATTAAAAAAATATCAAATATCACAATGTGATTTTTGTTGTAATAGATACTGTGATATTTATAAAGCAAAAAAGAAGTTGAAAAATTTTCACAAACCCGTCAAGGAGTGATTTAAGCAGTAAGGATGAAAATGATTAACTTTAAATTCATTTTTAAACATACACTAAATAATCTTGTGATATAATGTCCGCACAGTATGAAGGTACGAAAACTGACTATCGCGGTCCTTGCGATGTGAGAATTGCATTAACATAACATGTGATGCTGGTATTCATATTGAATATTGACCAACCCTATAGTACACTATACGGCCAGCATTGGGCATTTCAGGTCCGGAAGCTACAAATCCAGACCAAGGTTTTGTTTCTACCAACCAGGTGAATAGTCTGAGACTGTGACTCTTTATGCTGAGTAGTTTCTGGACAGGAAATGCCCAACACTGGTGTTGTGATGTCATTCAGGGCAGGTACCAGATTTTACACCAGTGGATTACGACTTTCACACCAGTGTCATTCACGATGGTCACTCCCCTAGCACCCCTCCTTGAACTGAAGCCATGAGAATTAAGGTGTTTAAAACCATGTTGTTGTACACAGGGATGGTATCGGTACATTTCTGAGCAACTTCCCCCCCCCCCCCCCCCAGTATTGCAGAGGGGTCTGTGCTAAATAGACCTTGGGATGCAGTTTAGCTCCCAGATCTGTCCCCCTATGAACAGTTCAAAGCATGTTTGTTTTGAAAGGGAAAAGAGGCACCAACATGATTCTTCGGGGGTGTGAAAAGCATTTTTCAGGCTTTATACTAGATATTATTTGACAGTATAGGGCAGGGGTGTCAAACTCCAGTCCTGGGGGACCAGAGCACTGTGTAGCTTAGTTCTTGCCCTGTTCCACCACAAATCATTCAGCTCAAGAGCTGTGTGGTAATTAGCACAAGGAGTTGAATCAGGTGTGTTAAATGAGGGTGAATCAAAAACTGTGTAGGGCTCCGGCCCCCCAGGACTGGAGTTTGAGACCCCTGGTATAGAGAGTGGCATGAAATAAGTGCTATGAACCCAGACTGAGCTCATGTGAAGCCCTCATCCAAATGATCATTTTGTTTTACGTTTGATCAGACTGTGTCCTCATTCATCTCCATCCCGCAATGTGCTGCTGCTTTCGAAGCCTGAGAATTCTCACTCCTTGCATTTCATCAGAAGAAACAGCTTCTGTGCAGGATTTACGAGTGCAGATATTGTGAATGAAAGTATCTGAGTTTCATTAGAAGGGGATGAAATGTCAATTCTTCCATGCCGACAGCAAAAAAGACAAATGGTTTAAACTGATGAACGTTAGCTAATAGTTTGGGTATGTCGTGTTTCTGTACGGTGGCTGGGTCAGATTACTCAGAGCCTTTACAACATGACATGCAGCCAAAGCAGGACGCTGCCCAGCATTCCTGGCCCCTCTCACCAGCCCGTGTGAAGCTTCTCAATGATTCATGCAGCCTCCACTGAATAATGAAAGACTAGTAATTACTGTAACACATGCTAATCACAAGGGCACAGCCTCCGCCAGGGTTTGAAGTCTATCGCCTGTGGGAAGTCCATGTAGCGCTTTAACCTTTCCTACATGTGTCAGCCTTGTTTCTTAGGCACAAAGGGAAGAAAATGGGAGCCACCAAACTGCGCACTGTATAAAAACATCCAAAGCTGCCTTTCACGCTCTCATTTGGTTATATCAACCGGGGGCTGAAGCAAAGAGCAGATCCCAAATGAAAGGGCAGCTCTTTCTGAATAATTCATTGATGTGGCAGATCCTTGTGAGTCAGGGCCCCATGGCGGGGGGGCGGATGGGCATGCTACCGCGAGGCTTTGACGTGAGCTGTGGCATTAGCGTGTGAGCACCGTGTCCCCCGGAGTACCGTCCACACGGGCACATCAACGTAGCACGGCCCTCCTTCATTAAGGTGTCTGTCTATGTCTGGGCAAACTGGGTGTTCAGGCAGCCGCCAGTAAGGCAGGCGTCTTTTTACGGCCGTATTCCAACACTGCCCCACGTTGGTCGCGCCGACATCAACAATATCACACTTACAATTACCATGTAGATAGAGAAAAAACATCATCCTAATCTTAAGTGTTGAAGACAAATGAAGGAGATGAATGACTGCTCGTGTTGTGGTGCATTATTGTTCGATTCTCTTGCATGTTTTCATTGTGTATCGTTGATTTCTTTAAGCGTTGACTGCGATGAGTTGGAGTACGCTGTCTCCACCGGGTCCGTTGATCAGAAGAGATTCACAGCTGAGACGTGGAGAAGTTGCAGGTCCAAGTTTATTCTCTAAGCGATTGCAATCGGGAGCGACCGTCTGATATACGTTCAACATGTGCAGTAAGAAGCTCAACCATGTGTATCAGCTTGATTCCTTTATTGCTCGTTTGGGCCTTTTCCCCCACTCTCTGTGCCTTCCGTCTCGTCACGTATTACGTGTTTGACACTTGTTCTAGTCAGCTGGTTAGCACCTATCCTTTTGAAGACTAAAGATAAGTGAAGGCCACTTACGTTCTCTGTCTGTTCCCTCTATCTGTATAAATTCGGTCACCCTGCCCTGCCGGCGCCAGTCAGTCCTTGTTTTGATTAGTTATAGCCTTATAGAATCATTCTCACAGTTGTCAAGGCATTCTCTGCACTTCTATAAAAAATAATCGTAGCTTTTTTTGGTCCGAATAGTTCCCAATATTCCGTCTTGTTTTATATATTGCCATGACAGGTCTATTTCTGGAGAAACAGATTAATATGACACTTGCTTGTGATTAAGGTTAGGCACTGGTTTCCTGAACTAATGAACTAATTTCACCGGAAGGATCCAGGGGTGGCAGATGGCTACTTGGACTTGGGCTCTTCACACCCTGGTCTGTGTGGTACCATTCTGCTGTGAGTAAGGCTGCTGGATGAACCCAAACAAGGATCCAGTGTTGTTGAAAGGCCAAGATAAATGCACATGAATTGTTTATAATGTTCCTGCCTGAATTAGAGCCAGAGTCCACATCAACTGCTCAGGTAGAACCTAAATGGCATTTAATGCAGACTTTTATAAGTAAAGTGATTAAAGTGATATCTTTAAAGTGATATCTGGAAAGCCAACAGACCACAGCACAGCTAGTGCTCTGTCTCTTGCTTAGATTTTTAGTGGTTTGAGTTTCTGCCGTGTTGGATGGTGACACATTGGTCTGCTTCATTTTTTTTAATACACACACTGCCCTACAACAGCAAAACACATTGACTATGCTGACACTAAAAAACGATGAAAAAGGGCTTCATAGTTTTTTGACTGTCCACCTCCATGTGTAGGAGGTATGTTCTGTAAATTATGGTGTTTTCCTCAAAGCTTATTTTGTCACAATATAAAAACAGACCAAATTTCAGTCCTAACTTTATTTCTGCTTTATTTCTGTCTTTTGGGTAGACTTTCAACGGTTGGGCCTGTGTATCTTCCACACATAATTTGCCTTTGCATTTATATTTATATAAATATTTAGCAGACACTCTTGTCCAAAGTGATACACAAACAAGGCAAATAATACATTTCAAACATACATGCTGACAAGTAGTCAACCAAGGTATAAGAGCAGCTAAGCTGGGCTTACTGTGAACGTCCAGGTACAAGTGCAAGCAGTATTACAGCAAAAGTAAGAACCTAATAAGACTAAGGGCCAGTAAGTGCAGCATTAAGAGCATTCAAAAAACAATCAGGAATTAGTGGAACAGGTGGGTCTTGAGGTGTCTCCTGAAGGTGGAGTGAGAGTCTGATGACCGGAAGTGGTTTGGTAGCTCATTCCACTATCGGAGAACCACCCCAGAGAACCATCTGGGGTAAACCTCCTCACATGGTGGGGGGAATCGGAGAACCACACAAGAGTACCATCTAGGGTGACCCTCCTCACACGGTGGGGGGAATCGGAGAACCACACAAGAGAACCATCAAGGGTGACCCTCCTCACAGGGGGAATCGGAGAACCACACAAGAGAACCATCTAGGGTAACCCTCCTCACACGGTGGGGGGAATCGGAGAACCACACAAGAGAACCATCTGGGGTGACCCTCCTCACACGGTGGGGGGAATCGGAGAACCACACAAGAGAACCGTCTGGGGTGACCCTCCTCACACGGTGGGGGGAGCTCCAAGCGGCATCGGTATACTGACATCTGGCGTGAGGAGCCTTTTGATGGGTGCTTCTCCATTCATGAACCGGTAAGCCAGCACCAAGGAACTGAACTTGATGCAAGTTCTGATAAGGAGCCAGTGAAGAGAGACCAGGAGGAGTGTGACATGAGAACGTGTGGCCTGATTGAATATCAGACGTGCTGCCACGTCTTTATTGTTCACGTTGTCATATTCCCATATTCTGCTTTCTAGGAATTTATTGCATAAACTGATGTGCGCTTTGCATGCACCAAGCAATACACCTTTCATATAATAACCCTTATAGCAGGTCACCTCAGACAACTATGAGCTTGCCTTAATATGTAATCAACTAGATAAGATCTATTCGAGAATACCCGATAAAATCTTGCAATGACTTCCAGAAATGTGGGTAGTGGTGGCTTAATGGTTAGTGAAGTGCACTTGTAATTGAATGATTGCAGGTTTGATCCCCTGAGCAGCAAAGCACCACTGAGGTACCCTGAGCAAGGGATTGCCCCCAAGCACTGCTCCCCGGGCGCTGAATTAGCTGCCCCCTGCTATGTCACATTAGCACATTTGGGTTAAATGCAGAGAAGGCATTTCATTGTGTGCTGTGGTGTGTCAACAATTAAATTCTAAATAGACAGTGATTCCTAACACCACTGAACTGCCAGGCCAACAAAAGGGAATTCATTTGCCAAAGAGAGAACATTTGAGAAAAATGAGCCCTTCAATCAGTTTTAAACAAGAAACAAATATTATTATGGTCCTTTTTCATTTTCAGTGGAAGCTAACAAGTGTAAAGCTGTTGTCATATGGGGCTTCCCCCTTTACCTCATGCTCCTTAGCCTCGACAGTCTGCTGACACCCAGGGGACTTCAGCAACGTTCAGCCTGCTATCACACACAAGATCCCGCTTCCTCTTCCTGGCATGAAGGAGAGGCAGAGCCTGCAGAGGGCGACGCCACGGTCAGAACAGGGAGGATTACAGATGACAATAGAAAGCAGGAGGACAGCAGGATATCTGCTGATCATGTTCCTCTCCCTGGCTGTTGCTGTTGCCACTGGCCCAAGGCGACACTGTGACCATCCCGAAAAAAAATTCCTGAGTGGGGCAGGAATCCCCAAACAAGAACACATCCCACATTTCTACTAACGCGGGAGATCTGAAATAATGGGAGGTGGGACAGACGGGTGGGGCAGGGAGATGTTGTAACTAGAGCATTTGTCCATGTGTTTCCAGAACCTGGCAGGAAATCAAAGGTGACTTTTCAAAGTAGTGAGTAGAGAATTGACAGTATAAGTCCTTCTTACCCGGAGACACATGCAAGTTTAAATTGCTTCACTGGGAACGCCAGTGACATATTCCAGGACATTCCAGTGCATGCTAATATTCTTTACTAATGATACCTTTACCTAGATTCTCCCCATTACTGGATAATTGTTGTTTGAGACTGTTTGATTGGACCCTGATGACTCAAACTGCAGGGTTGACTCAGCCCCAGGACTTACCAGATGCCATTTTGCCCATGGGACAAAGACCATTGTTTGCTGGTCATCAAAAAGGACAGAGTATTCATGATTTCATCCCAAAGAAGGGAATAGAATAAAAACAAGACAATTTGGCAAGGAAGGAAAACTTTGTCTAAAAGAGAACCACCTTTATTCTAAAGTACATTGGCAGGAACCTCTTGGTCTGTTTCCATGGGATTGTATTCCCGGTCATTCTGCACACAGGTCTTCTCAAAATACAGTTCTGGAAAAAATTAAGAGACCATTCCATATTTTTGAAAAAATCTGCATTTCTCAATCCTGGTTTAATCATGGTTCTGCTGGCAGAAGGCTTCACTGAGCAGCAGGCTGCTTCCCAACTCAAAGATTCTAAGACAGCAGTACAAAAGAATAATGTGAAACAGGAGACACTGGGAGTGACCAGAACCAGCCAGACAGAGGGCAGAAGCGACTTATCCAACAGTGTCTGATGAATCGGAGAATGACCTGAAGTGACCTTCAGAAACAATGGGTAACATTTACTGCTTTCGATTATCTCGGCAAAGTCGAACATTTCGAGGTGTGTGACGTTACATCTGACCAGTGTCCCGTCCGAGCTACACGTCTCGGAACAAACATGGCTGCCTCCATGGACACACTTTTGTTGTTGTTGTCCGAGACAATTTAAAAGGTCTATAAATTAGTTTCGAAGCAATATTCTTTTTTGTTCGAGAGGCAAGCAAATCAGAAACACTAACCAATTAAACTACACAAATATCTTTATAATATTTTAGTATTTAGCGACATTCTTTTTTTGACAGCCAAACAGAAGACAAGTCTGGTAAAAATACTGATATTGCATGCTAGGATACTGTTTATGCTCATTATACAGTATTCTCTACTGTGCATAGAACGCATGCAATTACATTTCTTACAAGTATTACACTATTGACTGTGTAAGTTGCCATGTTGAAATGATGACACAGAGGAATCTCCAACAACAAAATTCTCTCCGAAATCAACACCAGAAAAGGGGCATGTTTGCAACAGGAAGTGATGTTTTCAACAAGTTTTCATAACGTTTTTCTCTGATTTACGACTCAGAGAGAGATAATCAAATGCAGGAATGAAGTAGTGTGAAGTTCACTGCTAAGGCAAATCACAACAGGCTCCTAGAAGCAGGACTGATAACGGATAAAGCCAGGAAGAAGCCCTTCATCAATGAGAAACAGGGAAGAGCCAGACTGCAGTTTGCAAAAAAAATGCATATTTGAGACACATAGGAGCATACCCATAAATTGAGAAATGAATGAAACTGAAAATTTTGATGTGGTCTCTTAACTTTTTCCAGAGCTCTATAACTCAAAACTGCTACTCTTGATCGAATTCTGCACACATCCTGCTTGAACTCTATCAATGCCGTATTCATCATCTTATTCAAGGCAATGACTGACCTCAAAGTCTGCAGGGAGCCTTTGTTAACACCGGAGCCTAGGCATGTAACGATGAATCGCGTATCGACTAAAATCGATGTAAATATATGACGATTTAAACTGGTCAATGTGGAAAAAGAATCGCTACTTTAGGAGTACCTCATGGTACTTTACTTAACAGGAAAAACTGGTGTACTATTACATTTGATTTCACAACGTCAGTTAGACGTCAGATGTCACTGCGTATTTACGTTGATGCAAGATGGCGAGGGAATCCCAGGAGCTATGTTGCCCGGGGCTTTATGCCCCTGGTAGGGTCACCCAAGGCAAACAGGTCCGGGGTGAGGAAC
>JAABNX020000119.1:29894274-29904274 GCA_015163995.2 Mormyrus lacerda
ATGGATGGATGGATGGACTCCCCCCCCACATTTTAAATCGGCGGTGTGGCAGCGTTTTAGCTTCCCGGTAATCAAACGAAAAAGACTGATAACATGCACAACGAACGTCCTTTAGCATGTCCACCGGTGTTATGCCGAAAAAGGCATCCCTGACGTAGAATGCATGCCGGGATTCTGATGAGTTGAGCTTTTAGCGTTTTTTGGGGTGGTTGGGGTTTTAGGGGTGTTTTGGGGGATTTAAGGTTAGGGTTAGGGCTATCGATTAGCACTACGGTAGCCTAACTTGCAAAGTAGCTCAATTCGTTTCAGATCAGCTACCAATCGGTCATTTAGAGACAGTCATGCATTCTATGGCAGGGATGCCTTTTTCGGCATAACACCGGCACCGAAGTGAGCTCAATTCACCATCACAAGAGTGAAGATTATTAAAAGGGCAAAAGCATTCATAGAACATTTATAAGCAGCTTGCAAGTACATTTTAATATCCTACCATCCCTTAACAGCTTTAATATACATTAATAACAAACATTATATGATTATAGAATAATGTTTGTTATTAATGTATATTACAGCTGTTAAGGGATGTTAAGATGTAAAGGTATGCATGCATGATGTTTTGAATACTTAATACATTATGAAGCTGTACTAGACGTTTTTTGAATGCAATATAAAAGCATTATGAAGGTGCAGTTAATGTAAAGTGTTACTTTTTATTTATTTGAAGTTTTTTTTTTAATTTATTTTGATGTGGAATTTTTTAAAGAGTATTTTATTCAATTTCATGCCTTGTCCACACGAACACGGGTATTTTTTAAAACATACCTTTCTCTATATGTCTTGGGCTTTTGTCCACATGTAAACGGCATCTCAGGTCACTGAAAACGGATCTTCTGCAAAACTCCATCCAGGGTGAAGATTTTGAGAAACTCCGTTTTCAGCATTGACATGTAGACAGGGAAGGTTTTGACTCACATAGTGTGCCGTTGTCCACTTTGTTTAACATCAGAGCGTACACTGTTTGCTGTATACATTAGGCGAGTTTGAGTAATGGCGGACTTAGCCGAAATAGTGCTTGTGCTAACCTTGCTGACAGGACTTCTTACATGTGTACAGATAAATGTTGAGTCACTCTCGCATTATATTGATCAAAACAGGCGTCAGAATGTGCGCCATGGTTTTCAACTTAACAGGACTGGCAATTAGGCTTCTGATTGACTTACATGGCAGTTCGGTTAGAGTTATAATGCCGTCTGTTGGTTTGGCTCTTGACAGTGCATTTTAGCGGTTTCATGTGGATGGATATATTTTAGAAGACAATGTTTGTGTGGACGGGGATTTTTTTTTAAAACAGAGGAGGAAAAACACCGTTTTAAAAAATACCCGTTACGTGTGGACAAGGCATCGGTTGCACTGTTAACAAGAGGACACATTTTCCACAGATTAGAAAGATAAATAAAGGAATATGTTTGAATAAATTTGTCTGCAGCTCATTCTGTTAAAAAATTGGGTGTATGGTTACATCCCTATCGGAGCCTGGTTCCCCATAGAGTGATGCATCGCCTCCCCTGTCGTGTTTCGGTGGGGGTTGCCATGGTGACCCTAGACGACAGGCTCTGTGAAGACAGATCAACGGGAAATCATGTTCCTAGGTAGTGCTGAGAGAGGAGGAACACTGTACCTGTGGTCAGGGGTAACTTCCGCAGAATGACAGTGCCCAACAGGATGCTGATCTTTAATGTTAATCTTCAGGTTATTGTGACATTTCAGCATGAAGGCTTATCAAAGGTTTCTAAAAACCTGGGTGCAGAGCATTTTTGGTATCAATCTGGCCAACTGACCATATATCTTCTGTTGGGGGAACTTTGTGATCCTCGATTTCAGCTAATTCCTATTACCAGTTGGATTTTCTTAAAATATCACAGTTCCTAAAAAAACTCATGCAGCACCTCAGTAATCCACTCAGCCTGGACCACAAACAATCTGTTTACACCTACTGGCAATAAGATGAGTCCTGACTCTACCTGGAGTCACGTCCAAGGAGGCAGTGCGAAGGGATTTAGAAAGCGCACCACTTTCACACTTAGCAATATAGAGAAGCTCAGCTCAGTGGTAAAAAGTATGTGATTTATGCGGAGGCAAATTATTGGGAAAGATCCCTGTAACGTAGCCGGAAAATGGGAGTCAAAGCATTGTGGTGAAACATGGATGTTCACAGTCTGAAGATCCCATAATCATACAATACCATAACCCGCTCCCCTCTCTACCAAAATAAATCTGCAGTCTTCTTTCTTTCATCAGAGCTCTCCAGACCATTTTTAATGTGAAAGATGCAGGAATCTTCAGGCTCCAAGCAGCCAAATGCCATTTCAGTTGTGAAGATACTCAGGGATTACACTCAATGTGTTTCTGTGCGACAACCAGTTGTGTGTTCTGCTGTGGTCTGGGAAATAATGCTAAAAATATGCAACAATGTTGGGAAGTGAACCCCAAACTCTTTGATTAGTCTATATCAAGATGCTACAGGCCTTTGCAGTGGACAACAATAAACACCGAACCTTCAAAGCCGCACCTCCAAGGAACGTGGACAGGACGCCTGGTGTTTTCTTTCCTCTTCTCCCATACTTATCACCCCGCCCACAATCCCTTCCCCTACTGTTAAAATCTCCTAGCAAAAATAAGCAAAAATGGTCCTTAATGTTCATGTTAACCCACATCCTACTGAGTGCTGTGATTGGCCAAGAAACTGTCAAATGGTAGGATGTCTATAGCTAGCATAGCCTTCTGTTCTATCCTGCCCCGATTCCCCCCATTCTTAGGTCCTTCGGTTGTGGCATGGTAAGGACACGAGATGCTTCCTGGAAACGTGCTCCAAGAACAAATCATAAAGAACAAACGCGGTTTTCGTCACGCCCTAGCATGAAGCTCAGATTCTGCTCACCGAATGAGTGTCAGAGAACACCCCCGCTCCCAGAGGTGGACATTTCAGGTCCAGAAAGTATAAATCCAGACCAAGATTTTGTTTCAACCAACCAGTTGCGTACTCTGTGACTCTTTACACTCAACTGGTTGGTTGAAACAAAATCCTGGTTTGGATTTTTACCTTCTGGACCTGAAATGTCCGCCTCTGCCCGCCCCCCACCACACCCCAAAGAGATAGATATCTAGACACATGTAAATGTTGAGTTTGGACAAAAGGCACCAAGTAACTGCTGAGCATTTCGCTCAGTGTGAACATTGAACAGACTAATGTAAGTTTTCGGAAGAAAAGAAGATTACCTTCCCTGAACTTAGTTGTGGCTTAAGGCAGAACAGGAAACACAGACCTTCATCATGAGAGGATTTTGGTCTCTGGGTGACGTCCACATTGTCAGGTCATGATTTTATACCGTCTAACCAGAGGAGGCAATTTCAGGTCCAGACAGTATAAATCCAGACCAAGATTTTGTTTCAACCGATCAGTGGAGTACTCTGTGACTGTGATTCTTTATACTCTGCTCAACTGTTTGGTTGAAACAAAATCTTGGTCTGGATTTATACTGTCTGGACCTGAAATTTCCACCTCTGCATCTAACAGCTTTGAGAACAGAACTTCAGCAGAGCTGTGCCACAATTACTAAACTTCACGCTGACCTGCTGAACAGAGACAGGCACATCTGCAGATCCAGGGCCGACTGCCATTATTTATTGATTGGTGTCTGCTGACGTGTGAGACAGAGGCCTTGGGTCACAGTCAGGGACAGCCCCAAAAGCACTCGTGTTACTGTCAAAGCGTGACTGATTCTCCACACTCTCTTTGCACATAAAAATTTTCCCATTTTCTCTGCAGAAAATCTCATTTGTTGCCAGTGTCAGGGGGCAGGATGTGTATATAATGAATAGCTGGCCAGATGGGTGCTAATGAGGTTCTGAAATGGGGGTGTGAGAGCGTGAGAGGAATGAATAAACAGATGCCAAGATGAACGCCATGAATTTATCCGCAAGGCACTCAGTAAATTTCAGTTTTATAATACATATCAATTTGGTCAAAATGGTTAAAATGACATATTTTTATAGGCCGGCCAGAGAATTGCCTCTCATTACTGTATCTGACAAAATGATATTACTTATACATTATACTGGCTGTATATAATATCCAGGTGCCCATCCCCTTATCCTGTACAGCAGTGTGTCCCAATCCAGTCCTCGGGGATCAACAGCCGGTCCACGCTTTGGCTCTCTCCAAGCTCCCTGACCCTAATCGGTCCCCTATACTTTAAAAAAAAAAAAATCCATTGCATTTACGGTAAAGACCTGGCAGCTGTGGTATCCAAAATTACAGTGGTACTATTTAATGAAATTCGATACATATTATTATTCTGTATAATAAAAACCGGTTGAATCTGCATTTTTCCAAACATTTTCAGATTAAAATATTATGTCTTTTTATGTAAAACTAACAGTTAAAAGCCATAAAAACTACAAATTGTAGCTGTAAAATATACAGGTGTAGATTTTCTACTATATTGTGGTATCCATTGACCTCACATGGCAAATGCAGTTTAGTTACACTTTTATTCAAAGCCCTTAACTGGAGTGTGAATTACACCAATCACCACAACACCAGCTTATATAATAGCATATAAAATCATTACTTCTACCTGGAGGAACAGGGGGAGGGTCACTGTACGAACAATGGGAACTACACATGGTGGGTAACTTATACACAGTCAAGCACACGGGGATAAAGCTTAAACTTAAGCAGGGCACCAGTACAGAACACACAATGCATGGAACCTGGAACATTAACTACATGCATGACAAAGACAGCGGCCATTGTCAGCATGACAGTGCGGCATGCTGGGACATATGCAAAGTGTAAGACAAATAAAGATGAATTAAGCTTATCATTATCATGTTACAGATTACACCAGTAACTGAAGCAAAATTATTAATTCATGTTACAACTAAAATCATATTGAATAAAGATAAATTTTATACTTACAAATATTTTATATATTTTAAAAAGTATTTAGCCTGATTGATATTTACTGTACCCCTCCTTGGATCGCCACCTTATCGCCGTGGGGGGGATTGCGTGCCTCAGTGACCCTGGGGGCTGTGTTGTCAGGGGGGACCAGACAAAGAGCAAACCAAAAGAGCCCTATGATGAGGCATCACGGCAAAGGCACGTTTCCCTCGTCCGGACTGGGGTCACCGGGGCCCCACCCTGGAGCCAGGCCTGGGGGAGGGGCCCGTTGGCAAGCGGTGGCCGGGCTTTGGCCTGTGGAGCCCGGCCTGGCATAGCCCGAAAGAGGCACGCGGGATGTCCCACTGCATACCGGGGGAGATAGGGGACATTGAGTCTGAATGGACATTGTTCCGGACCTCCATTATGGAAGCGGCTGTACGGAGCTGTGGCTACATGGTGGTTGGTGCCGGTCGTAGCAGTAACCCTCGTACCCGATGGTGGACCCCAGAGGTGAGGGGGGCTGTCAAGCTGAAAAAGGAGGCCAACCAGGAATTATTAGCCTAGACAGCTTACGGGTACCGGCAGGGAGTAGTTTGGTGAGGCCATGGAAAGTGACTTTCTGTCTGCCTCAAAAAGGTTCTGGCAGACCATCTGGAATATCAGAAGGGGGAAACAGCTCCTGGTTCCTACTATTTATAGTGGGGAGGGGGTGCTGTTGACCTCACCTGGGGACATCACCCGGAGGTGGATGGAATACTTTGAGGACCTCCTCAACCCTGCCTCAGATACATCTGTGTGCACTGCCTTCGAGACATCTGAGGGCACGGGGCCCAAGGGGGCTGGGGTGGACTTGCCTATCACTGGGGCTGAGGTGGCCAGGGTGGTTAAAGAGCTCCGTGGTGGCTGGGCTATGGGGGTAGGTGAGATCCACCCAGAGTACCTAAAGGCTCTGGATGTTGTGGGGGTTTCATGGCTGGCACGCCTTCTCAACAGCGTGTGGAGGTCAGGAGCAGTACAACTGGATTAGCAGAACGGGGTGGTGGTCCCCTTATTTAAGAAAGGGGACCGCAGGGTATGTTCCAACTTTATGAGTATCTCACTTCTCAGCCTTCCTGGGAAAGTCTATTCCAGGCTACTGGAGAGGAGGGTGAGATCGATAGTCGAATCTCGGATTCAGAAGGAACAATGCGGTTTTCGTCCTGGCCGTGGAACAATAAACTAGCTTTACACCCTTGCAAAGATACTGGAGGGGGCCTGGGAGTGTACCTATCCAGTCTACATGTGTTTTGTAAAAGGCTTATGACCGGGTTCCCCAAGGTGCCCTGTGGGGGGTGCTTCAGGAGTATTGTGGGCGATTTGGTCCCTGTATGAATGTAGCAGAAGCTTAGTTCGCATTGCTGGTAATAAGTCGGACGTGTTCCCAGTGCGGGTTGGGCTCCGCCAGGGCTGCCCTCTATCATCAGTGCTGTTTATAATATTTATGGACAGGATTTCTAGGCGCAGCCAGGGTGCTGAGGGTGTCAAGTTTGGTAGCCTCAGGATTGCCTCTCTGATTTTCACGGACGATGTCGTCCTATTGGCTTCATCTGCTGGGGACCTCCAGCATGCTCCGTGGAGGTTTGCAGCTGAGTGTGAAGCAGCGGGGATGAGGATTAGCACCTCCAAATCCACAACTAAGGTTCTCAGCTGGAAATGAGTGGATTGCCCTCTTCAGGTCTGGGAGGAGGTACTGCCTGGAGGAGTTCAAGTATCTCGGGTCTCATTCACGAGTGAGGGTAGGTGAGATCAAGAGCTGGACAGACGAATCGGAGAAGCATCTGCAGTTTTGCGGGCGCTTAACCGGTTTGTCGTGGTTAAGAAAGAACTGAGCTGGAAAGCAAAGCTCTCGATCTATTAGTCCATTTTTGTCCCTACCCTCACCTATGGTCATGAGCAATGGGTAATGACCGAAAGAATGAGATTGCAAATACTGGAGGTCAAAATGAGGTTTCTTCGCAGCGTATCTGTGCTCTCCATTAGAGATAAGGTGAGAAGTTCGGATAACCAGGAGAGTATCAGAGTAGAACCGCTGCTTCTCCATGTCAAAAGGAGCCAGTTAAGGTGGTTTGGACACCTGGTGCGGATGCCTCCTGGGCAGCTACCTGGAGAGGTTTTCCGTGCATGTCCTACAGGGAGGAGGCCCTGGAGCAGACCCAGGACACAGTGGAGGGATTACATCGCAAACTTTTAGGTTGTAACATTTCTACAACTATTGCATAAGTTTTTGGTGAGCAATAGCTACCAAAATGATATAAAGTACAGTGTATTACATGATATTTTCATTTAAAAAGCACTATCACCAACAAACGATGCAATCAAAGCAAATGCAAGGCTGAGACTGAAGCGTTACTCTTTGTTTCCACTGAGAGACGTGCCACGTGACTCATTTTCCCATGCGTACAAGTTATCTTAGGTCGGCTTTCACGGTTCGACTTCTGAGATTCAGATCGAGTTCTAGGTCATTTTTTTCAAACTAATTGGCTCGACTTCGAAGAAATTCCAGTTCTGATGAGTTAGAGTACTGAGGTACCACTGTACTTACAATTGTGTGTGTCACTATTTGGTTTTGCCTTATTAATCTCATTGAATCAGTGAATGGGTTTGGAAAGTGGAAGGAATAATGGATGTATGGATGATTGTATGCAGCACTTACTCCTCCTGCTTTTCACAGGTTAAGAATTATTGACCAGTTTTTCTCTTTTCAAGTCATGCCAACTCTTGAACATGCAAACAGAACAACCTCCTGGAGCATCTCCAATCTGCCTTCAAATCTGGACACTTGATTGAGGCTGCTGTGGATGTTCTGAGAGCCACAACAGCTGTATTCTGGTCATCTTTCCTGATCCTTGTTAGCTCTCCGCAGCCTTTAACACAGTTAACAGTGGCTTGGGATGCAGAGGTGTGCAAATCAGATTAGGTAAAGAACCAGTGTCCCCCAAGGCTCTGTCCTTAGTCCGCTCCTTTTCTCTCTTTACTTTAGGTCAGATCATCCAGTCACATGGCTTCTCCTACCACTACTACACCAACGATATCCAGCTATACATGACCTTGCTTCCTAATGACATCACAGTCTCTGCTCAGATCTCTGCCTGCCTCGGTGACATCGCAGCATGGATAAGGGACTAATAGCTCCGGTTAAATCTCTCCAAGATCTAGCTTTTTGTCTTTCCTGCCCGCCAGCCCCACCATCCGCCATGACATCACTTTTCAACTTGGATGATCCACACTGTCACTATTAAAGTCTGCCAGGAACCTAAAAGATGTCCTTTGCTGAGCACACAACAGCGCTCTCCCAGTCTTGCAGATTCACCTTGTATAACACCAGGAACATCAGACCTTGTTTAATCTGAGTATGCAGTTCAGATTCTAGTCCAAGCAGTTCTTACTTCACGATTAGACTATTCCAACCCTCAACTAGCAGTTTTTTCAGCTTGTGCCATTTAGCCACAGCAGATGATTCAAAATATGGAAGCACATCTGACATTCATTCCGCCTAAATGTTTTCATGTCACTCCCCTACTTGTCTCTCTTCATAGTCTCCTTTTCTCACATCAAGTTCAAGTCCTTTGAATCTGGCTTTCAGAGCTTTTAATGGACAGGCACTCGTTTGCATCAAAAGACTCTTTAAGACCTACATTCCATCTCACTGTCTTTGGTCAGTAAACCAATGCTGCTTAGAGTTCTCCCCACCATGTGAGAAGGGTCACTCCAGATGGTTCTCTTGTGTGGTTCCCCAACAGTGGAATGAGCTACCAAACCACATCTAGTCATCAGACTCCCTTTCTACCTTCAAGGGACACCTCAAGACCTATCTGTTCCAAGAATGTAAATGTAAATGCTTTGTTCCTATCATGGTGAAACCTAGAATAAGACTAATAACTTGAGTGTATGTGTTGTAAACTTGATGAGAGTGTAGTTTATAAATCAACATTTGTTTCTCTTTTGCAAAAAACCTAATTTATTTAATGATCCATGATGCTAGTGTTCTTTTTTGAGTGTGATCATTTTTAACTTTTAGTGTGTGAAGTTTTTCCTCTGTGTTTACAGTGAAAATGTCACGTCCTGCCCATCACGACTACCAGACCCTCCTGTCTCCTCCCTAGTGTGACTCTAACAAGCCACGCCCGTTACTCATTTGTCTTACTTCTCATCCCTATCCCTTGTGTTAATCACTCCCAGCTGCTTCTTGTTAATTCCCTCGTTTGTTCCATATGTACTTTCTTCCCAGTCATGTCATTGACGTTGTACCTTTTGGTTGTCTGTCTCCTACCTTATTCCAATCCTCCAGTTTTGATCCCTCGAGATCCTGTTTATTTCCAGCTTTTGTTCTTTGAGTTCAATACAACCTCTTTTTGTTTCTCCACCACGCCTGCCCTGTGTCCTTCATCCCATCATTCATGATAGAAAACATCTTTATAAAGACAGCAGGTTTCTTTTCCAGTGGATTGATTCAGCTGCAGATATTTACTAAGCATCTGAAGCCAGAGGCAGCTGTGTGACATGCAGAGATGCCACATCGTCCCCACGCTGCCTATTTAAAGGAAGCTCTTCAGAGATGCCTGTGTTAAACTATAAAAAATGATATTTATTTTGCCATTTGTACAATTTCAGGTATATTGGAATCTTTGTTTTTGCAAAGCTTCTTTGAGACACATGCATGTGCACATACCCACACACATGTTTGTAATTATGTCTTTGTGGGGACTCTCCATTCATTTATATGGGGAAAACTCGAATCCCAATATGATGACCTTAACCCCTACCCAGCCCTAACCTTAACCATAAGTAACCAGACTTGTGCATTTTTAGGTTTTGGATTGCATTCACAGGTCTTTGTGGGGACCTTAAAAATGGTCCCCAAAGTGTCAAAATAACAGGTTTTTATCACATTGTGGAGGATATTTGGTCCTCACAATGAAATAAAAAGATAACACACACACACACACACACACAACTGAGAGCTTGGGGTCTGAGCATAGGGTTAGCCATTCAGCCAGCACCCCTGGAGTATTT
>JAABNX020000119.1:29918570-29932335 GCA_015163995.2 Mormyrus lacerda
GTGATGAACAAATATGTCCCTTTAAATTCACTTGATTTTCCTTCAGTATTTTCCACCATGAAATATCTGTTGACTTCAAACCATGAAATAGCTCTATAAATGTTAAGGTATTGATAAGCACATATACTGTATACATACTTACTGTACAAGGTACATTAACTGATAAGGCACCATAGCAAGTGTGTACCCTCTTTCTATAAAATGAATGCGTGAATCTCAACAGCTATATGAGTTATTGCCTCATCCTGCGCCGGTATCAAGGTTTCTATCAAAACTAATAATGTATTAAAGGCTTGGAATCACATTCTATTCAACACTGATTTAACACAAGCCACATAGTCGACGGTTCTCCAGTCTAGTCAAACTCGACACACTGACTTGAAGTCTCTACAGAATCTTTTACCAGAGATGGTTCAGTGTTTCTGCGGATGTGTGTGATTTGATGGAGTGCTGCGACTCTAGACGTTCTCAAATGTGCCTTTAGGCAGTCCTGGTACTGGGGACAGTCCGTACCAATGGGGTGTGTGTGTAGTATTTCCCATAATGCAGCTGGCTTCCTGTGCCACTCACCCAGGGCTTAACCTAATCAGAGGATAACACTCCAATGCAGCGCGTCTCCTTAGAGTGCATGTGTGAAACAGCACTAGTAACAATTCTGCAACAGAGTCAGGGAATTACATGCGGGCCAAATATCCGAACAGTAGTGTTCATCATGCATTGTGAGCATGCTGTGTCAGCCCCTGTGATGCATGTGATAGGTCCCAGCCGGACCAGCACTTAAAAGGTGTACAGATGCATGGAACTTTGTTCGGTTTTCTAGCTGTAGAAGTCTTACCTGTGGCTTCACATGCTTGGCGAGTGCTAGGTTTCAACATTGACATTAGAAGTTCTTGCAGAAATCAATCCACTGTCCATTTATCAATGAGTACAATGTCAGGTGGGTTTAAAATCAGCAAATACCTTGCAGTGAAGGCTACTGAAACAATATGGCATAGTGCAGGTTACAGTGTTCACAGTGTCTTCCTGTTAATGGTGAATTGATTTATTTATTGATATAATGCTTCTGAATCATTCTGTACTTTGGGTTGAAATAGCTGTGAACGAGACGAGGCCATTGGTCTCCTTCCCTGTGCCCTTCACTGGAACAGTAGGTGGCGCCGTTTAGCCAGACTGTGAGAGTGTGATGGAGACCACGACTGTGGCCGCCAGAAGCGTAACGCTGGCCAAAACCACATCACTTCCGGACCGGTATACCTTCCGCGAATTAAGGGGCTGCACCGATCTGTAATTGTACGTCAAAGGGTTGCCATCTTGAAACTTCAGCTTGGAGAACTCGCTGAGCTAAAAGAGAACAATAAAAGACACAGGTGGCAACATGAGGTTGTGGCATGGAACCGTGGCTTGGCCGAGGCTCCCCGTCACACGCCGTACCTGACTGATGCTGATTGGGATGGTGCTCTCAAAAACAGTCCAGACCACAGATTCCGCACAATTGGGGGTGGTCAGGGAACCTTGATAGCGGAAGTATTTGGTCAAGGTCTCTTGTGGTGGAATGACAGAGGCCAGCGTCATGTTGGGTATCGTTGCGTTAGTACCTGAAACACAGCAGATGAAAAAACAGATGATAAGAGAATGAAGGTGGGATCTAAGAAAGCTACTGCTCATGCATCATGACGTCGAGCTTCACAAACACCAGGTGGAGAGCTGGGAGGATCCAGAACAGACAACATCATCCATCCATCCATTATCTATACCGCTTATCCATTCCGGGTAGCGGGGAAGCTGGATGCCAATCCCAGCATCTTCGGGAGAGAGGCAGGGCACACCCTGGGCAGGTCGCCAGTCCACCGCAGGACCAACAGACAACACACATCAAAAAATGGCCCGGACAAGATAATTAGCTTATAATTACTTACCTGCTTCAATGATCTTGTTCAGGGCACTAGATATCGGGTCGTAGTTTCTGTTGTTGTTGACTGACATCTGCAAGACACACACCCCCCTTAAGAGTCACTTGTTAAAGCACGACGCTCTTGAACACGCTGCAGACAGTCAGCCAAAGGTGACACTACTGAGAGGGAATTTATAACCTCATAGAAAAATCCCAGCACGGCCAGGCCAGTGGGGTCCTTCAGAGCGTCACTCAGGGCGGCGTACTGCTGCTTAATGTGGACAATGTGAAGCTGTGGACGGCACAGTGAGCAAGGCGTGAAAACCCCCAAAGCGCAAGAAAATCACACTAAATCATACAAGAAAGGACACAACTGCTTCCGGAAGATTGTGTTAGCTACCATGTCGTGGCTATAAGTTCCCACCGTGGAGCCCTAGGTTATGGGCACTGTGGATCAGCTGACATGAGGATGGACGGCTACAGTGTGCAGGTGTGAGTGCTATGAATCCCCCTGGTGGTGGAAGATGGCATTACACACATTCCATACCTCCATGGGATACTGCTCGCCGTCCACGGTGTGCTCCGACCCAGGACTCCCATCCTTGCCCCAGTGCAAATGGAACTGCACCGCCCTGTAAAACGTCTCCAGCTTCCCACCGCTAATCAAGGGCCCATGAGGGATGTTTACCTGCACTGAAAGCAAATTGAATATTTATGAGTATTACTCTCTGAAATGATTAATTCATGGTGGTGCAGTGCTTAGCACTGTTGCCTCACACCTCTGGGACGAGGGTCAAGTCTCCGCCAGGCTTCCATGTGTGTGGAGTTTGTATGTTCTCCCCGTGTCATCGGGGGGTTTCCTCTGGGTGCTCCAGTTTCCCCCCTCAGTCCGAAAACGTGCTGAAGCTAACTGGAGTTCTCGGATTGCCTGTAGGTGTGTGAGTGACTGGTGTGTGAGTGACTGGTGTGTCATTGTGCCCTGTGATGGGTTGGTGCTGCATCCTGGGTTATTCCCTGCCTTGTGCCCGTAGCTTCGAGGATAGGCTGCGGACCCCCCAAGACACTGAGCGGTTTGAGATAATGGATGGATGGATGTTTAAATATTATTAATCTTTAATTTTGGCAATAGTTTCGTGTTTCGGCCTCCAATATCAAGCATAAAAATACATTTCCCAAATACTAAGTCTGACTTTACTTAGTGCAGGGAGCAAGTTCTTGAACAGCTAAAATACTCAGATCTGAGAATCAAAGACAAATTAGTGTCTTATCATATAAGCAAAGTGTTTAATACAAAGATGAGTAGACTGTTACCCAGTAGTTTGTTGGCTGTTACCATATGACATTATTCTCAGCAGGTACTTATATATATAAAGTGATGTTATACAAACAGTTCTTGCATTTTCATGTTTAACTGGTGCACGGGGACTTACCAGATTTCCCATTATTTCTTATGTTCCATGAGTGGGATTCCTGGTAGTTTGTTAAGCGGATGGGGGAAAGGTCTGGGTCCAGTTCGGTCTTCTTTGTCATGATGTTGATGGGGGACTGAAACTGTCCGTTGCACTCAGAATGACTCATGTTGGACCAGAACTCTGGACCTGCAGGGATCATGATGTGACCCATGGGAAGAGCATGATAAGTGGTGTTTCTGTCCCAAGTAAAAGTGCCGATGAAGGAAAACAAAATCCAAAGAACGAGTCGACATTACGGAGCTCCTTTCTGATGATTTATATTAGGTCACGATGGAAGGAGGTCCCACCTGTGCAGGTGCTCGTGCAGGACACCTGTGAGTCGTAACACCAGGCTGAAAACAGAAACAGAGCAATTAGCTGAAGGAAACCCTTTGCAACAATGTCAGTCCCACTGCGATGAAAACTCGCATTCAGCTTTTTATATAATTTTTATAAAATTGTTCCCCATATCTTGTGCGAAGCCTGACACACATATATTGGAATTAATTTTCCGACAGTATGCAATCATTTAAAGAAAGAATGACAAATGGTGCATAAAAAATTGACATTCTTGGATAAATTTGTCAAAAAAATTTGGCAAACAAATTTGTCATGCTGGTGTTTCTTAAAAAGATCACATTAACAAAGCAAAGAACTGTCACGCCCTGCTTGTCCGATCCTCCCGTGTGCCAGGCCCTGTCGCTACCTTGTGTGGAATCCCGGCACAGAAGGGTGCCAAGGTGCTTAGGGATGCCATACCGCAGGTCCCCAACTTCCCTTCCCTAGCACCCTTTGCTGAGGAGCAAACCCCGGCTCTGCCCCCCCCATGGTTCCTGTGCCGGTGGTTCCTGCTTCACCCCCCTGTGGTTACTGTGCCGGTGGTTCCTGCTCTGCCCCCTTGTTCCTGTGCCTCAGTCTCCCGGAGAGGAAGAGGACACCTGTGCCAGGGTATTTGCTCTCTGGCTCGCCTGTGGTCCCCCTGGCTCCTGCTTGGCAGTCCCCTACGGTTCCCCCTGCAGTGCCTCATTGGGCAGCTGCAGTCCCGTCTCCGTTGCCTCGTTGGTCGCCTGCGCATCCCCTGGCTGCAACTTATCACTCGCCTGCTCCTTCGCCTCCCATGGTTTCTGCTCCCTCCTCCCCTCCTCCAGTGTGTGCTTCTCCTCCCTCCTTGGCTCCTCCGTCAGGACCTCCACCTTCCTCCTCGCCCCCTTCGCAGTTGCTCCGACCTTGTGGTCACCCATTGCCCCTGTGGCTCCTGCCATCCACCTGCCGGGGTTCCCTCCTTCTCCCTGTTTCCGCCGCCCTTTGCTTCCTTGACCCCTGTGTTTGCCCCCCGTTCCTATTTCCTCCTTTCTTCCCTCCAGGTCTCTTCTCCCCTCCTCTTGTTGCTGTGCCCCCTGCTGTTGTGCCTCCGTTGTTCCCACCCTTGGTGTCCCTCTTTGTGTCTGTGTTTATTTAGTTGTTATATGGGTTCATGTCTTATTTGTCCTTTGTGCAGTTGCTGTTCCCTGTGTCCCGTTGATGGTCTTCCTTTTGTTTCCCCAGGTCCTGTGGTGTCCCTGGTTTTGTCCCTCCGGTCCCTTTTGGGGGGGGTTCTGTCACGCCCCACTCGTTCGATCCTCCCTTGTGCTATGCCCCCTCACTATTTTGTGTGGAATCCCCGTGTTTACCAGCTGTTTCCCCTTGTTGTTGATTAGTCCAATGTATTTAAGTCTGCGTTTGGTATGTTTTCCCCATTCCGGTCATTAACGTTGTGTGAAGTCGTTTCATGTTTCTGAGTGTTTTCGACCTGAGTAAATCCCACGTTACCTGACTCCATGGCTTATGTCCAGCTTCCCGGTCCGTGCCCCGGTGACCATAACACCAACAAAGAAATTAGCCAAAAAACCCCGCCAGAAACCTTTCAGAAGACAGCTATTTTTCAGAAGACAACTATTTACTATTCAAACAGGTTTATAAAACCAGCTAATTATCTTGTTCTTTACAAATTTCACAAGAACAAATTTTCCAATATTCCTACAGTATAGTCGACAGTTGTTCCTGACCATAAAAGTTTGTAACGCACAGGCATTGTCTTCTTATCATCCACTGTCACAAAAGATTTGAGGTTTGCCAGCTCCTTATCATTCCGTAATATCAGGTAATGATAAGAAAGGCTGAATCTCTTGTCTTATTGAGGTTGCTACCTCACATGCTTGCTTGCAGTGTTTTAATATTACACAATAGAGATGTATATTTACACATAACAAGTATGTGGTACTATCACAGATATCAAATATTTATGAAAAATGCACATGTCCCTGAGAATATGCGAATGCCTCCCCGTTATTAGAACCTGAGGGTTTGTGTTTGTAAAGGAAGTCCAAGGAATTGGGCCAAACAAACTAGTTTCATTACTGCAGCCGTCTGACGTTTCCTTCTGTAGGCCATGATAATGGGCACAGAAAATAAACACAGTGAGAAGCTGAGAAAACAGAATCGCCCCACGGGATTGAGGTTGATACTCAGTCCACCAACTCCACTGGCAGTCCGGCATCTCTGGATTGTCACCAGATCTCCTAAATTTCGACAACAAATCTACGAAATACTCATCCATCCTGCTCAGGGTCACAGGGCAGTGGGGGCTGTGCCAGGCTCACCCTGAATAGGACGCCATACACGCACTCAGAGAGTACAGCCAAACCAAGGACGCGACTCAGCCTGACCACGTCTTTAGGCTGTGGCAGAATATCCCAGTTCCTGGGAAGGACCTGCTCTAGAGAGCATGCAAACTGTGCACAGACACACACACACACCCACAGCAAGGGCGTAACTTTGGCTGGAACATTGGGGGGGGTTGAGGTCTCCACCCATTGCGGGGGAAACATGGTTATTGGGAGGGATGTTTTCGCGGGTTTTTACTTATGGGGGGGGGGGCTACAACCCCCCCCCCCATCCCCCCGTAATTTACTCCCATGACCCACAGACAGACAGACAGACACCGATTTGTAATTATATCTTTGTGGGGACTTTCCATTCACTTCTATGGGGAAAACTCTAATCCCAACACGACGACCTTAACTCCTACCCAAACCTAACCTTAACCATAAGTAACCAAACAAAATACAAGAGTTTTGTGATTTTTAGCTTTTTGATTGCGATCACAGATTTATATAAAATTGAGGCTATCCTTGTGGGGACTGCAAAAATGTCCGCCACAATGTGAAGTTACCGTTTTCACATTGTGGGGAAATCTGGTCCCCACAATGAAATAATTACAAACACACACAGACACACACACACACACACACACACACACAAAGCCATTATATATATTTTATAATAATATATCCTGCGATGGACAGCCACCCCATCCTGAGCTATTCCCCGCCTTGCACCCATAGCTCACAGGATACGCTCACAATCCCTGCAGCCCTGCACAGGATAAGCGGCACAGAAAGGGGATGGATGGATGGATGGATGGATGGATGCAGTATGTTCAGTATATCTATCTTTGACGTGTCACCTGAACTTTCTTGTTTTAGTACTTCAGTCTCCTGGTCCTTGAGCTCACATGTGATTTTAGTCCCCGTTTCCTGTTCTGAACACATAACCTTGGAAACATGCCACATTTTACTGGGACGGGACAGCGCTAGCTTATGGGATTAAGGGCTCCAGATTCGTTTTTCGTTTTTGATGAGGGTGGTAACTGGGGTGGGCACTTCCATTTGGGGGGGGGGGGGGGTGGCATGGCCCCCCCAGCCCCCCCGCCAGGGCCACCACTGCCACCCCTTAGATCTGCCCCTGTTGTGAACAACATTGGAACAAAAATTACATTGGAATACTTTTGGGTTTTGTGTTTGCCTCCTTCCAAATAAGTACTATGGCATCATCATCAAAGTCATAGCACAGTAGTATCACTATGGTAAAACCATTTCATTTTTGGCCACCTACTAGTAAATAGTATACTACATTAAGCTTTTAGTATTGCACCATGGTACATGTTTTTAAATATGTTATACAATGGTAAATAAACTTATTTTCAATAGTATTTTATGTAATGTTTACATAGTATTGTAATAATACAGCATTGAAATTAGATATAATTACAGTAAATGTACCACGCATGAAATGTATGTTTTGACTGAAGTGTGAAGTGTGAATAATACACTTCAACAGTTTAATAGCCACGTGCATCAAACCAATCAACCGCTTAAGTGTTTCAATTGCAAAACTGTAGGAGACATCATTATCAAAACATGTTCAAAAAATCAGAAGTAACAATGTTCACATTTTATAATTGTGTATTTATCTGAAATGGCGAAAATAAAATGCAACACCATTTCTGCAAATTGCTTGCGTTAAATTCTCAGATTCCATCACCAAATCCAGTACAAGTGAAATCATCAGTCTAATGTTTACAATACAATTACTTTTTTGTATTTATATTACATGTGCTCCTTGGCAATATTATGAGTACCAAATACCATAGTACCAAAAGAGGCTGGAAGTAAATAACATAGGACATAACAAAATCCTATAATACCAGAACAAAGTATCGTAGTATAACAGAAAATACCGCTCAAATACAGTAGGAGCATTTACCACATGTATATCATCGTGCCATAAATGTACCGTGCATAAAATAAAAAAACAGTGAAAGTACAACCATACTAACATGATTATACTATGATAACTTTTTGTTAGGGCCGGAGACAGTGCGCGTTCCTTATCATTCATTATGAACCCGCGCCTTACTGAGTCGAAACTTACGAAAACTGTAGCCATGTATCAAATAAAATCACTTTATCATATGGATCAGTTATTTTTAAAGTTTTGTTTAGTTATGAAACTGTACACTACGCATTGTTAGTTATATTTTAAATGATGAAATCTTTATTATTTTTAAATAATTTCAAAACCTATTGCACGAGTGTCCATTTCGATGCCACTTAAAAAATGTGTTAGTTATCAGATCGTTTTACAGTAATACTTCAAAACAAATAACTTCAAGCAGCATAGGAAAAAGTAATTTTATTTTATTAAGTAATAAAACTACAGAATTTCACACCATTTTCTTTCTTATCGCCACAAATCTACTTGAAATCGAATGGTTATTTTGTATTTCAAAGGATGTAGCATTTCTTATTTTAACAGTATCCCCTAAAATTATTATTATTATTTCACCCATTGAATTGGATGTCTGTTTCATACAGTTTCGGGTTCACTGTTATTATTATTGAGTCCAAAGCACGTAGTTTTTATTATTATTATTATTATTATTATTATTATTATTATTATTATTGTTATTGTTGTTGCTATTGCAAGTACCGGCCTTAGCCGATGTGGCGCCCTAGGCAAGCATCAGTGCCGGCGCCCCTGTCTGAGGCAAAGTGAAATCGGGTGGCAAGTAGGCGCCACTTATGTCGCCCATAGGATTGACCGGCCCTGATTATTGCTGTAGTTATTGATGATACATGTAAGGAAACTTTCTTCATATACAGGCTAAAGTTATCGGAGTGTACGAACAGGAAGTGAGTAACACGACAGGAGTTAATGATGTACAGCCTATATGCTTACCGCATCATGCAGCTCTGCGGGACATCAAATAATATTAAAGTACGCAGCCAAATTTGGGACATACACAAATTTAACTGAGATCTTCACTATTTGATACGAATTAAGTTCTCTTTCGAAATTAATTTCTTCTTTCGGAAGATAGTAAATTTTCTTCTTCCAGATAAGTGTCGATAAGAAAAGACTCCTGGGGCATCTAAACGTTACCGCCCAAGAGCCGCTTTAGCCTATCTAAGCTGCGGGCGAAGAGATGGATAAATTATGCAAGTATTACGCTATTACCCATAAATGATGCCGATGCAGATAAATATGCTAAAAATACACCGCTGTCTTTCTCGGCGCGTCTTAATACTGTGCGCATTACATCGGCGATACAGTAAAGCGAGTGTAGCGCTGCCTGATCGTACCACAGTTAAGACTTTGGCAACAACTTCAGACCACATGGGTTCATTATATAGGCGTATATATACTCCAATAATTTCTATGGCCATAAACCTAAGTAGTGAAACCCTAGCCATTACCCAGCCTTAACCTTAAATAAGCAAAGAAGACTTTTGGCTATTTTAGTTTTTTGATTGCATTCAGATGTTTTTAAAAATTTAGCTGTGACCGGAAAATGTCCTCAGAATGAAAAAAAGTATGGTGAGTATTTTGAAAAAGGGACACCTAGCAAAATGGGACAGACAAACTTTGCAGTCAATATATGTGTTTAGTAATAATAGCTTTTTAAATTTTTCTATTCTATATACTGTTCAAGGGGCTTTAATGTATTTAGAAGTTGGGATTCAAGACAGTGAGATGAATTTCCCAGAACGCAAATTTTCAGGTGTCCCGATTTAACAATACTCACCCTATCGGGTACCCACAACGTACTGCAGTAAATACAAAACCACACACACTCACACGGTTGTTTGAAGGATCGTATTTGTTATGCAACTTGGCATCCAGCATCTTCCTCAAAGAATAATAAGGTTTTAAGGACATACAGGAGCATATACGGATAACAGTTCATTGTTATTCATTTTGGGACGTTATTTGCGGTTATGGATACTTGACGTTACGTAACGGTTACGGTTTTTAGTATCGCACATGTAGACCAGCAGGTGTATATAAGCCTATAAGACGGCAATATGTTTATGCAGACTAGATGCCGGGGAGGTCGCGTAAGAACATGATTTAAGGTATATATTTATTGCTGCAGTATGTGTGTGTGTGTGTGTGTGTGTGTGTGTGTGCAGCGCTTAATTTGTAAATCGGAAGTTGCCGGAACGTGTACAAAACACGGTGATGAAAACATGTTATATAGGTAGCCTATACTCAAATGCCCAGTTGCTTAACTGTGAGGCTTACATGTCTCGATTTCAAATCAATTTTATGATATAAAATGTTATGGCAATAATTTCAGATTATGTTAGTCTCCTTTGTACAAGACGCAAATGCCCACATCACCACATAATAACTGTGAGGCTTACAGCACTCCCAGTCTGCAATACAGTCTCAATAGGTCTATCATATATACAAAAAAAACTAAGCACTTCGCTTCACATACCTCACAGAATGGCACTAAAATATCACTAGAGAAATACATGCTTGCCGTATCTAGCTGTCTAACAGACCCCACACCAGAGCCACGTCCCGGCTTTCCTGCTCCCTGTTTCGATTTTTACAGCCTCCACCTGAAGCAGTTCTATGGTACCCAAGGAGGTGTCCCAGTCTCCCAGTGTTTTAAAAACAAAGCTGAACTGGGCTGCCAGCTCTCACGAATCTGGCGTAACAGTCACGCTTTCAGACTCTCAGGCTCACGCAAGAAATCGATATTATTCCATTGCAAGCCTGTAATCAGCTACATGAAAAGCGTGGGGTAGTTTGCAAACCCTACAGACCATGCATTTACAAGATAATAAAGCTTTTACATACATGTGAATGCATGTGTATGAAAATCTCACGGCAGCCGGCTGGCCAAAGTTGCCATCCCCGCTATAATGCAGCGAGGGATAGATAAATTACTGTTAGGAATATTGTTGGGAAACATGCGCGATGTAGGTGGGATAGAGGTGCCGCTGTTGTCCATCGTCTTCCGTGCACATGCCGTGAAGTTTGGGTGACATACATTGAGCACCGTTCACCCCTCAGGCACCATGGTGTAGCCGGACACACGGGCATTATTATTAGGTGTTAATATAATTTTTCCGTCAACCCATTCGATCTTCGTTTCATGCACGTTGAATATGCAGTAATATCGGGGTTAACGTGAAGACATCGCGGTGCCTTATCCAGGTTCACCTCTGAAAACAGTGCCGTGTCTGACTAACGTGTTGAATGTCTGAACTACTTATACAGAAACTGATCTCATCCCGACCCCCTTTCTGACTAAATAATGAGCACATAACCGCTAAGGTAAGATAACGCTCTGATCTCATCATATTACGCTGGCAGAACCTGTACTGCAATTCGCAAATGTCGTGAATATAAACGAATAAATTAATATCTAGATTAAAAAGCTTAGTTTGTAAAGCGACGCATATCTGAAAAGATAATCTTAACATCATGCGCATTATTCAAAATAAACACTACAAAATGAAAAACAAAATACGTCTTACTTTCTATAAATGACATTTACCGGGGCTTAAATAAAATACATTTTATATGATATCAAATATTAGCATATGTATTTTATGACATTAACTGATTTATCTTCTTGGACGCGTTCCCTGTATATTAGGTTATATATTCTTTACAGGTATACATGTAGGTTATTCTACATATTCCAGAACACATTTTGCGGTATCGATCCTCTACATAAAAAATAATTCTAGTTACATCCGTAATAGTGTCAAACTGTTAAACCGTTAGTATATGATAATTTTAATTTCCACTCACCTGCATCGGTACGGGTTTTTAAAAACGAGGCAAGCAAAAGAGAGAAAAAATGTGCCCTCATTATTGTATGTCTTTCGGTGGCCGGAATGGTAACACAAGGGGGTTCTCCTTGAGTGCGATCACATTCCCGCGAAGGGTCTTATAGCCTGTCTATCACAAAGATTCGGCACTGGAAAACAATAGCCCCTCCCATCTCTATTAGGCTAAATACCTGCACTGAAAAAGCACATGATCAAATATGTCATTTTACATGGTTTCCTCTTAGGGCCCTGCCTCTGAGAATTAGATCCAAGAGTAATCACGGCAGTGGTTTATAGAGTGATTTACAGATGGGGCTTGATTCACAGAGGAAGACAGGTCACTGGAAAAAGTTAAAACACCTGCATTATAAATCAAAATTCTGTGACGCTCAGTTAGAGAACGGAACAGTTTTTTTAACGAAATCTGTAGATCGCAAAATCTCTCGTTACTTAACGGTTAACATGATACAGTGATTACTGTCCAGCATACTTCCACCATGGGCCCCCCTGGGATTTACTCCAGGCTCATAGCCCGCGACCCTGATCGGAATATGCTGTTAGATGATGCATGAACAGATAGACTGATACTGAAGTCCCTTGTTACTTAACAGTTACTTAACAAGATACGGTGATTACTGTCTAGCATAATTCCAATTTATAGGCTCCAGTGACCAGGATAAGCAGTTGAGAGATGAATGGATGGATAACGCCGAAATAACTGCTTTGAGTCCAGAGACATGTCTGCCCCCTAGAGGTAACGCGAGGTACATTAGCTTCCTATACATTCCGTGCTACTTTCTCTCGATGCTGAAAACCCGTTGTACTGATCTGTGAGGGTGCTTTGTGACAGAGGGGAAAAAACGTTTTCTTAAGAAACGGTATCATGTTTAATCTTTTTTTTTTTTAAAAACCCCGATTGTTTGAACATTGAGAACCAGGAAACAAGTGCCCAAGCTGTTTGACTCTAATCTGGATGCAGATAAGTTCTTTTCAGGATATGCTGACCTTAGAGCAACCAAACAACGTTATATATAAAGCTTTTGAACTGAGAGCATGTATAGCTGGGCTGTTCTGTAACTTAATACTTTTGTACTGCTAATTTCTAAAAACAGGACGATTTGTTCAGAGGAAGAATGATTGAGTCTCGCATGCTGGGATGAGGAACTATATGCATGGGTGCAGTTTGGGCCCCCAGCCTGAACCAATACAATTATGTTCCAGATTTGTTAGGGCCCCAGTGGCTGAGGGGCCCTTGGAACCCTACATGGGTACCAGAGGTCTTCTGATGTTTGGAAATACATTGGCCATTTTTTTGTACATATACAAACCCCATTCAGCCCCATCAGTTATGGAAAGTGAAGATTATATAATGCATCCAGCCAACATCTGAAATCATAATTCATGACAAAGCCAGCTCCTATTCCACCTTCACACTTCCTTCTTGCTGCCGGGTAAGGCTTGTCACACATTTCCCTTAAAATTGTCATATAATGAGTTTATTGTCAATTTTCCATGTCTGAAGGTGTTCCCTAAACATTACTGTCAGCCCCCCCCCCCGGCAGCCACTCAAATCACAATGCAGTCACTGTTGTGCGCATTTACTTGAGATTAATTTATGTATTTTGAGTTTGACATTTGAATCCATGATATACAATCAAATAATTAAACTGATGTTGTAGTCATAAAAGTGGACCTTTGATTTTCAGTGGAATACAGTTTATGACACCCTTTGTTTGTCTTCCTGAGACTGAGAATTGCTTTCAGAGAAAATTCGTAAAAATACATTCGTATGTAGTGCTTAGTATAACAAGACCAAAGAGTGAGAACAGTGTTATGTGCCGTAAGAGTTTTGGATGTATACAGGACACCTCAGTCTTCTGCCCCAAGTGTTCCACTCCAGTTGCTGCTTCACCCCGCCTCCCGGTTTCCGGCCACACCCCTTCCGCCCTCTGACCTCTGACCCTGTG
>JAABNX020000119.1:29963264-29975335 GCA_015163995.2 Mormyrus lacerda
TGGAGAATTAAGAAAATACAAACAGATAGAGCCATTAATTCAATTCTGTTAGAGAATGGGGAGGAGACTGTAGACCCCCTTCTTAGCGTGGGTTACTCTCTGTTCCGTACCACTCAGCCTCATCAATAAATGCGAAGAATGAATTAACATGCATCCTGCCGTGCTATTGCCTTTAAAAATCAGCTACACCTTTAAAATAAGTACCGTCTTAAAATTAGCATAAAAATCAGCATTTAAAACCTTTAAAATAAGGACTATCACCGTTAAAAATCAGCTACACCTTAAACAAACAAAAAAAAAAAGACTACTGCAATGCCTTTAAAAAAGGACCATCGCCTTTAAGCTCTTCCAGTGACACTATACCACACCTTCACGTGCCTTTTCAGCTGCCAGAACAAAAAAAACCCACCCAACTCAACTGACAGGATATGAACCATGAACGAACCACTTGATTGGGGGGGGGGCTTGGAGATAACTGCACCTCGATGGTGCACTGCCTATTACTTTACTAATTAACAGCCTGCAGTACTCACATGTTCAAACAACAACCTCCCCCACTTCTCACAGAAGAGGACAGCCAGAAAGAGAGAGAGAGAGAGAGAGAGAGAGAGAAAGACGGACAGAGAGAGACAGACAGAGAGAGAGAGAGACTCACAAAGCAGTTCAGCATGGAGCAGGAGACACGGGCAGCCAGGCTCATGGTGGGGAGATGGGCTTCACCGGAGAAACCAGCAGCCAACGCAGCAGCAGAACCGGGACACGCAGCACCGGCCAGAGCATCATTCCGTGCAGCAGCATCCCCCCCCCCACCCCACACACAGGCAGGCAGGCACAGCTGCAAAACCACCACCCTTCAATGCCTCAAATCCTCCATCCACCCGACAGGCAAAAGGAAAAAAATGGAAAAAGAAAACAAAAGAATCCGTCTGCAGGTCGCCTGCGTGGCTCCGGAGAGTGCGGGGTCGCTTCGGGCTGCTATGCGACAAGGCGGGACACCCCCCCCCCCCCATGTACACGCGAAGGAGGACGGAGCAGAAGCAGATGTACCGGCTACGGCGTAGCAAATGAAGGACGTGGACAGAGCCGGAGACGGACGCGCCGCTTTGAGGCGGGATCCTCTAAGGTAAGCTCCACCCCTTCCCCTCCCCTTATCTCACAAGCTCCTCTTTCTTGCCCGGTCCCTCCGCCACCCCCCCCCCCCAATCCAATCCGCATCCCCGGCAACGAGGCTGCCGTGCGGAAGGCGGAGGTTTCCCTGCAGGCGCTCGACAGGGGGAGGCAGCCCCATGGATCTGCAAATGCTGCATATGAACAGAGGGAGGAGGCTGCGGCTGCCTCTCACGCCCTGTGACCGTCTGCAGCGGCGCTGGGGGGGCGGAGCTGCCCATGTCAACAAGCGGTCACGTTGTGAAAGGATTGGGGGGGGGGGGGTGCAGGGAAGTGATGCACTGGGCTACAGTGACACAGCATTCTACAGCCTCTCCTGCACCGATCTCCCATCCCCTTATGCTCTTTCCTTTCCTCACCCCAATGAGTCACTGCCTGGGCAGACGGCACCGACACGCCATGATGCGGAGGTCCGGCGCCTCCAGATGGTCGGGCTGGCATGGCCAAGCAGCACGACACCGAGTCCGCTGCGACCGTGAGGCACCAACATCTGTGCCCCCCGCCACCACTCGTCAAAAGGTGTATCGACCCATATTCACACAGACGCCCTGTGGAGTCCGACCTTCATCTTTAAGACACTGACATGATGATGAATCAGTCTTGGTGAATCACGGTCTGGAAAGCTGAAGTGGGAGAGCACACCGGACAGGGCCCTGCGCTGCCGGGTTCCAGGGGGACCCTGACTACCCCAATGACTGCAAAACAGCACAGGATGACAAGACGATTACAGAACCGGATCGAGGTGGTTTTCCATCTCCATGGCAGCTGAACTACCCTGCCTGGTCTGAAGATGGACCGCTGACTTTACTCCCTAGGGGCCGGCAGCCGAAACATCCGGCTCCTCTATATTTGGAAATGAGTGCCGCCTAGGGACTTGAATGTCCGAGTGCTTTGGGAGATCACCCCCACCTACCCCCTAAATGCAAAACACCTTCCCTGATGCTAGTCGCTCCAAACGCTGGCCCTCGCTAGGGCTCCCTGCAACCAAGACCCTGGGTTTATGCCCATTTGCAAACTGACTCATGTCAGGGGTGGAAGCAACTCCAGAAATAGCTCAAATCAATCATCCTTCTGCCACTTGCCTGCCAGACCACCGACCCTGGAGCAACGTGAGGTCCAGACAGATTGCACTCTGCTGACTCGCCGAACCCAGAAGCTCAGAAAAACAGGAGTCCTCTTTACTCCAGTACAGACCGTCTATGTGCTGCGATATCTGGAGAGGACTGATAAATCATCCACGTCTCTCACATAGCATAAGATCTTTATAAAAACTTAAACCCCTGCTCACATGTTTGTGTCCCTGCTGGTACGAGCCGAACCCACCAAAGCCCAACAACACTGGCCGTAAGATCCAGTGGAGCCAGACGTCATCCAGCTTTCCCTCACATATCACCGTCGTCAGCTTTTTTGCTGACATAAAAGGAAAAAGCAAATGAATGTGAATAATTTATCCAGCTACTATTTCTGTCTGGCCAACACCTGGAAAAGGAACCCAGAGAGTGCCGAGCAAAGCGACACCATCACAGGGACCTCGTATGTCCCCAGCTCCCGGACCAAAGCCAGCCCAGTGGGCGATGCTACGCCTCCATCTCTGACTGAGAAAACATCTGTTTTCTCAGCCCCCGCAGCCTGGGGAGGAGAAACTGCACACACCTGGCGGGCCAGGGGTTATCAGTATACATCAAAAACATCTACGTTGTCTCTACGTGCTGGAAAACAGTTAGTCACTGGGCTGTTAGCCACTCAGAATTCCTTTTAGCGTCAGAACACAAATGGAGCGCCATGTTTATTATTCCGCGGGTTCCCTGCTGAAAAGCCAACAAATTAAGCGTGGCGTACCATAAATCACAGCTCGTCTGCAGATAAAAACGTCACGGGTTTCATGTCAGGTCGCTCATAAAAAAACAGCCAGGAGGATGAGCAATAGTGCCGCTGCTCCGGGGATGCCCCGATTATTTTAAAAACGTGACATTTCGTAATGTAACAGTTTTTGCATTTATGCTTCAGCCAGGAACCATAAGAGCGGATCTTTTTTTTCCCGGAATGGTTTAATTAATTCAAATTTCCACAAAAATCCACTACAGCCAAAATGCGGCAGTATCCATCAGCCACCAGTCCACACCGCAGAGCTGCACATTCCTTGTGCCTCACTCCACTTTCACCACCAGGGGGCACCACCTCAGGCTTTCACACCACTAGTCCTTTGAGGAAATCTGCTTTTGGGCAGTGTGTACCCATGTGCTTCCCCTCCTGCGATCTATCAAGGCGTGAAGTTTCCGTGCTTCAGCTATCTGAGGCATCGTGGCAGAAATGTTTTTGAGAGAGGCTTTTGTAGGGGTCTTCTTAAATGATATTAATATCGGGTGCTTGACAGACTGGATGCAAGAAGACAAGAAAAATCAATTTCTTGTCTTGTTTTTTACAGCTACAGACAAGTTCAAATGCAAACATGCATATATAAAATGTATGCACACAAAGAAATTGCTTAGTGTTAAAAGTTTATTGACAGTAGCTGGTGAACAGCAAGCTGCAGAACCCAGACAGGGTGGGAAGTGCGACACACAAAAGCCCACAAAGAGGTGTAGCCCTCTCACCATGGTTCCAGTCGGTGATAGGAATGCGTGCTCTTGGCGCCAGGCCTCTTCCGCTCCGTCCTGCTCCGCCGTCAGCAGCTTCCTGTCAAGGGAGGAGGAGATAAGACTACTAAGGAACAAGGAAGACTGTTTAATCACGCCACCTCAGAGGCGGAGGCTCCGCCCACTATGCCCAATTGAGGCTCCAGCCGGCCATGACAAGTTACACCGTGTCAGACCAGCCGCTTGCTAAACCGGCCACGTGGAAACCAGAATGTGGCAGGTGAAGACCCTTACGATGAGAAACTAGGCTAGTGTGAGGGAGATAAAGATTTGAGGCACTATACTCCAGCACCGACGGCACAAGGCGGGGGGCACCATGACCCACGAGGCAGCAGGCCATCCTCTCGTAAGAGATCCTGCATGATCTCGGCTACGGGAGCACATGGCAGCGACAGCTCAAATCAGTACAGACCATCCATCAAGGGTTGGCTGACGGCACTCCAGCTCCCCAAATATGACGTTTTGTGGAAACATCACCACTGCACAGGTTCGCTTGGTTGCTTACAACTGTATTTCACAGACTAATTCATAAAAAAAAAATCTACAGATTCACTTTCAAAAAGGACTTTACAGAAGAAAATGAGTGGGACATTAACATGATGGAAATGATTCTCTGCATAAAAACTCTTACAAAGAACATTACTTTGATCAATAAACAGTACATCAAATACAGCTGTCGCGTTCTAGTCGAGTCTGCACCGGCCAGCACTGGCGGGGAGCGGGCATTATGGTGACATGCGCCATAATCATTCACTCGACAGGCAAACAAAACCACCAATCGTTGTATGAGCATGAGGTGCTTTGCCAGAACAAGGTAAACCTGTATGTTCCACAAAATATGTTATTTGCTGAGACTGGAAAACTCAAGGCACAGTACAAGGGTCAGATTTGTGTCTGTGCGTGTGTGGGAGTAACGCTGAAACGAGAAGAATTTTGAGACATTGAGTTATGAGTTAAAAAATATCAGACCCATTTCTAATGCAGTAAAGACAAGTAGACCAAATCAGTCAGTGCCAGTCACTGAGAGGAGGTGTTAGTTAACGTTACAGTAAAATGTATTTAAGGGGCTCACTACCGGTATCAAGCCACCCAAACACCAAGCTGACAGTGGAGTTACGTCACAGGGCACAGGAACTTCGCGACGTGCAGGTAGGAAAAGTGGCAGCCTAATGGAATGATGAAAGCATAATGTACATGAACAGCAATATACTGTACGCGCAGGCTGCTCGGATGAGTGAGGAAAGGTCTGAAACCCCGTTTCGATGCCCATCGATAAATACTAGCCAGCTTAGGAAAATGCGCGAGCGCTGATGCACATTAACGTCAATATGCACGCAGCAGCTCGCTTATGCGTTAAAAACATCACATGCAGGAACCGCCCCGCTACTGTACCATGGAAATGCAAATACTACCGCGAAACTGTCCCTAGTATCAAATACTTTGCGTTAAGTTAAGATGTATTTAAGCAGTGTTCTAAACTATCACGCAGCCTCCGGTGTGACATTCATGCTTTCATACTCAAAAAAATATTTATCCATTATAAACCTGAAATTACATACATCAAAGGCGTTGGGGTTCCTCACCCTACAGGCTATTTACAAGCTAAAAAAAATGTTACTTATGTGTGCAGACTAATCACGAATTGAAAATCTCACTCCAGCCAGGTGACCAAAGTTAGCAACCCTAAGGAAAAAAAAAAACTCTGTATCAACAAACCTGCCGCGAATGACGTCTGAGTTACTTTGACAGCGAGACACGCGTTTATAAATGCCATTTCTGGAAAAGTACAGAAACTTTTCACACCGTAAGAGCATGCCAATTACTCCACAAAATACAGGAGTACTATATTATGTACAAAACGGTGATCACTTAAAGCCGGTGTCGGTCCTACTGCAGCGGTCCCGAACAGGGAAGAGGCGGACTACCTTGCCGGTACTTGTGCAGGTTGCTCCCTTGCAAAGTTTTTGTAAGCACAGTCGCATGAAAACGTGCGACTCGACACAGAACTAAGCCTTCGCTATTCAAGAAGTTTGCCATTCAAAGGCGACGGACCCACCCCCTGTTCTAGGGGAAGGCAGAACAGCGTGCTCTACGTGACTGTGCCGTGCATCGCCGTGCGCGGCCGAACCTAGCCGAGCAACACCGAGTCTAACCGAGGCGACTCCGACGCTCAAGCTTTGAAGCTGGGGGGGCGGTTGTTCCGGCGAGAAGATTTAGTCGTAAAAAAAGGCCCGCCCATTTGTTTGCGCCTTGTAGCCGAAATATTTAACGCTTTAGGAGACGGAGCTGCAGGTATCACATGCAGATTGATCACATCTTCTTAGTGTTTCGGTCTAGTCTAATCTCTAACTGGCGACATCCATTAATACGTTATCAAAAAAACAGCAAGGCGGATTGTCAAAAAAACAATTTTGTTTGCATCCTGTACCATCGCGCTAATAAGGAAGAAATCCGCTAAATGTATGAAATGAAACACCGTGATCCCGGTCTTCTCAGATGGTGAAGAATAACGACACGAAGCAGCGATGCTCCCCAATAAAACGTCTAAATCAAAGCACTTGGCGATATTCTAAGGGAAAATGATAAGGATCAGCATTCCTCTTTTTCATGTGCCTTTACAGAAACACTGCACGGCGGAAGCTGCAAATACGCGGACATATACTCCAATGCATGTCAGCTAAATACGCAGCGAGTTATGAAAACACGTTATGATTGCAAAACTGCTCAATTAAAACAGTCCATTATCTTACGCGGAGTGCCTCAAAACGGCGAGAAAGCAGAGATCTCGATCCACATATGGTCTTCTATTGAATAATGCTGCATTTCAGGCAATTTTACAAAGAAGGATATCATATCCATCTTTATGGTATTGGTGATAGTGCCAAGACATAGTAATGGTTTTTATTCAAAATTCAATTATTAAACTTGGTTTGCAAAAATTACATGCAACTATATACACTACGGCTAAATTATCGCGCTATGACAGTCCACTAAATATCAGGACAAAAGGACAGTATGCTTTAATAAGAAAGCACGAAAACTAATAAACAGACGCAGAGGAAGCGACCGGCACGCGGCAGGGCAGTCACTGCTGACAGCCACGCTTCACCACGCATTTTACACGCCATTGTTAGTTATTATTTTTATTTAAAGCCACTTTAAACATCAAGAGAATTTATTACTGCCATAGGCAGGGTAGCTCGATCCAACTTGCATAATGGATGAGGAAGGCAGAATCCTCTTGCCACATTTGCTGAAGTTACAACTCCATATTTAGACTTAAACTACAGTGAATGTGTTAAAACTTGTTTTCCAGAACAGAAGCCACAAATCAGCTTTACAAATCAGCAATATGTGTCATTGCGATTCCCCCGACTGAATGGCTCCTGTCATTGAGTATCTTCCAAGTATTGGTTGGAGCTGATGTAGCTATAGGGTAAAAGCATTATGATCATATCCATATCCCAGAAAAGGGGTGTAGTGATGTAAACTGCATCTGTCCTTAGCACTATGATTGCTGTTGATGTCAGATCATACTTTCACCTGGCTCCACTGTGGCTCCACACCACTGCTAGAATGAATGCTAAACCTATCCCAGGCCCTATGAGAGGGCTCCAGCCTGGTTGTGCATTGTTATGGGTTTATTAAAGGAGGCTAAAACAAATTAAAAATGCTAGATGACATATAAAGAAAGAGAGCAGTAAGAACGCCATCTGCTTAACGTCTGTGGGTAGATCTCACCGCAGCTGGGCTTTATCTAAGGGGTCTTCCTCTATATACAATTTCGGACGCCAGCAGGTCTCACTTCCTCATTCTTTCAGTCCCCTGGGAGGTCCCTAAAACCTTCTAAAAGGAGGAGATGAGTACAAAAAAAAGGTAAAGAAAGTCCCTTCAACCAACAACTGACACCAGCACCACATACTTGGGAAAGCCTGTGGCGTGGGGTGAATGCCTGTGAACCACTGCGGGTTCTGTGCTTTCCCGGAAAAAGAGGCTGCCACTCCGTGAGCTTCTCCCATTAAATCCAGGCCATGCAGGCACTGCCTCGGCATCACGCCAGGCCGCTTTGGACGGGGAAGCCTGAACTAGGCAACAGTCTACACACCAGGCTGAACCACTAGGACCTCAGCCTCCAGTCCAAAACTGAAGCAGAACTCCCACTGTACAGTTGTAATAACAATTGTGACTTCCAGAAGCCTACAGGCACAGAATGACCAGAGGATTCAACAATTACATATAGACCCCTGTTTCCCCAATGTATTGCTGTTGTTACGATTCAAGATTCAAGCAATGTGCAGTTTTTACCCGATGAAATTCTTACTGTCTACTCCTCCAGATTCTGCAAAGATAACAAAAAAACAGCACAGTAGATAAGCATATAATATATACATATCCACCACGCAGAAAATGTTAAAGAAATTTTAAAAATAATAATAATAATAAAAAAAAGCATACGAGGAGAACAGACCCCACAGTGCCCCCCAACCCTAATCCCCTGTGGACATTTTGCACGTCCGCAGGGCGTAATGTCCCCTACTGAGACTAAAATTAGTATGATCTGAGGGTTTCCTATTTCATGTGACCACAGGGGGTGCAGCCCTGTGGGAGTGGGGTTGCCCACTTGGATGAGAAAGGGCAGCCGCCCTGTGTTCAGAGCAGGGGCGGGAACAGCGGGTACTCCTCGCAGCAGGACTGAGCATTCCTGTATCGCCCAAACCTCGGGAGCAGGTTCCCACATGCCCGACCTGCCCTCGGCTCTGCACGACGCCCCACAAGCAGCAAGAGCAAGACGCAGCCATTCAGCCAATGCATTCGCGGTTGGGGTCAGACAAAAAGCTTTACGAGGCTGGACTTGTGGGATAGCATAAACACACAAGACTGTTTTCCTCTACAAGCTCAGCATGAATGCATATAGTACCGAGGGACTGTTCTATCTTATTACAGGCACACAGGGATGGAAGGAACAGATAAAACAGTAAACAAATGTGCATTAAAATGTACAGGTGCACACCCAGAACTTTTATCAAGTGAAAATTACTTATACATATAGATATGCATAAGGGAGGATAGCACTTATGCAATTCGCAGCTCATAACCAGAGATTCACCTGAGCCGTAGACCTTTGGATCCTGAAGGTGAACTCTGAACACCTGACCCACCATCCTGTAGATGTGAGGCATCTGGGTATTTGTTCATTAAGGATAAATGGAGGGAATGGAACTGTATACAGTCTTTTGGATAGGATGGAGATTAGCTGAGAAGTTTGGCATCTGAATAAGGCTAACATTTAAAATTGTGTTCAGTCTTCAACTTGAGAGAAAGGCCCTTTTTTGTGACCAGGGAGTCCATAAATGAATAATGTTCTCATGCTCCCATAAAGCAAAGAAAGGCCCTGGAACTGCCCACTCTAGGGAAACACAGGTGATTTTCACGAATGTCAGATCTAAGTAAATAAATACAGAAATGGAAACCTTTGTCTGCTAAAGGGTTTAAAATCTTTTAAAACACACACTATTTGGCACCTTTCATATTCATTCATACCTCTAAAAGTGCCAAAGGCATCAGGCAACACAAAGCGTACATTTTAGATATTAAATTCAATAGTGTAACAATCCTGTGTACGCAGTGTACGGAGAGAGGGGTATCAAAAAAAGTGCAATTAAACTTCCCCAAAGTGCAAACATCCTTTTACTGTCAACAAGACAATTTTAGAAAACTCAACGGACCTATGCAGAACCACACTGAGGCCCCAAGATGCTTCCCGTTTCCCAGGGGTCTACCCACAGAGGGCAGATGATTACGGCACCCCCAGTGTGGGCGGGGCCAGAGCAATGGCCAATCTGGTCAGCATATCCACAAGGACAGATCTGCAGTATGGGGTACATTTCAGGACCTTTTGTGAAAAGCTGATTGTCCCGCTTTATCATGGTGTAAAATATGTATTGTAACATTTCAGATCAAGTTCTTGCTGTAACAAACAGAAATGAAGGAGCCAATCACTCAGAGGCACAGAATTGGACTCTATGTAGCGTTTGACAAAAAGTCCATAAGAAGTACCCTGAATAGCACAGCATTTGCAGAAAGAGGAATCGTACTGGTCAGATGTGTCGGAGCATGTCTGTTTCAGTTCCATATTGAGCTCTGAAACGTGAAAGAAAAAAGCTTTTTTTGAGGAACAGTGCTGATGAAACTCTGATTCATTTATTCTTTTCATAGCAGGAGGCGAACAGATTTGGGTGTTGATGAAATCTAGGTGAGTATGCTTTACAGCAGAAAAGAATGTTCAACTAACAATCAGGATTTATTGCTATTACAGCATACATAAAGCGGGTTTGAAAATCACGATTAACTTAAGTGATCCACACAGCGAGCCCACAAGATTGATAAATGTTCTGCAGTCAAGAATAAAAAGTGTGAGGAAAGTCCAGAATTGTCCAAGAGGCAGTTATCAGTGAACATTCCTGAAATTCCACCCCAAAAAGTTTGCCAGCAAAACTAAGGGAGAAAGACATAAACATAGTGAAGTAGAAAGGACAGGCGAACTGCTGATGACAAACGCTGAGCCCAAATGCTGTTGGGTCAGGCCTCCTCACAGTCCAGAGAAGCACCATTTCCAGCCTTCATGAAAAAATTAAAAAGTAATGGATCATTTCATTTAAGACCAAGGCAGGAACGCACAGCCCATCAGCTCAAATATGACTAACCAATTGTTATTAACCAATTGTTCAGTGGAAGTTGCAGAAGTCATCTTACAAACCAGAGCAGGAGCAGCCAACCAGACACCTCCTACTTCATCTTCCCACCGTAAGGGAAAGTTTCAGGTTTTTATACCCTCGTGAAAACGTGTGTGCCAGCCCAGCCGGTGACCAGAAAGCGTGTTATTAAAAGCAGCCATGTTTCAAAATGAAGCAATTGCAGGCCGAGATGAACAGCTCCTCCTTCCACACAACCCAAAGTTCGTGCTTGATCACAAAAACACAATAAAACCTTAACCCTGTGACGTGATCCCTTACTGACCCCTGTGTAAAGTGGGATAACAGTCTGAATGGGCTGATAAAGGAAACATGTGAAGTCTCCTAATAACAGTTATTACTATCATTCTTTCAATGAACTTTGAAACAATATTGGTCTTTTGAGCAATTATTATTTACAGTGCACATGCATGACACTAATAATTACTAAATGACATAAGGTACATTGAAACCTTCACTTTATGAGAGTAAAAGCTTGCATTCCTCAAGGTTTTGCACAACATAGCAGCATCTTCCCCAGGTACCATAAGGCTCAGTCTCCTAAGAAGTGTTTTTACAGCATGCAAGTTACTGCTACTGAATGCACAACCCCAGCAAGATTTAGAAACCTATTGCTTTACATAAAGGATGCAAAAATATGTAGTGGAGAGACTGCTGTGTGTTTTCAAGTCCAAAATGGGGTTTATCTGAAATAGCACTTCTAATAGGGCTCCAGGACCAGCTTAAACAACACCCTTCCAGACATGATGTCTGTGATTTGGAGAGCTCCTGGGACAAAACTCCTGACTAAACAGCTTCGGGAAAAGAAGTTAGGTTTCGTTGATTTCTAACCAGAAAGATAGCAGAAAGTAAAGCCTTTCTGGAGATTTACTGCCTGGCTTGTACGAACTCGCTACTGCATGTACAACATGAAAGTATGTAAACAAAAAAAGACAGGACTATGATAGTAGGAACATTTTTCCCTGCGATGGGATCGGATTGTCTGCAAAGGCCTCCCTTCCAGCATTAAGAATGTAACCACAGACCCACACAAACTGCAATTCTCTCACAACGTGCATAGGTACCCCCATTCTCTGAACCAAACCTTGACAGCACAGCACATTAAACGTGGAAAATCCTACACAGGAACCATGGACATCATTCACCAACCATTCTTACAAACAAATTTGTTCTTAAACCCCATGTACGCACTAAAAAAAAAAAAAAAAAGATTCTGAAATTCACCAATGTTTTCTTATCTTAATTTGTTCTTAGCTAAGAACAGAATCTACGCACTCAAGACTATTCGTACGCACATTTGAGTAATGATAGTTTGTTCAAAATAATTGGATATAGCAGTTTTGTTCATTCTACAGTTCATAAAATGATAGTATTTTAATAATTTATAAAAGTAAAATATAAAAAACATTTACACATATACATTTATTATAGAGGTGGGTGAATTTACAGTTCAGGACGATGTGTTTTTATGAAAATCGATTTTATTACTTATTTTACACGCGAGCGCCAAAAGCGG
>JAABNX020000119.1:29976114-30011990 GCA_015163995.2 Mormyrus lacerda
AGCCGCAGCACGAGCACAACATTCAAAGTTAAGCAAGCGACCGTCCCTGACAGCTGTGTGCCATATAATAAGAATGGCGCGCGGCGGAAGTCGATAACAAACAAAAGACATGGTGCCCATACATACTGTGGAAAAGCCGGGATTCATTAACACGCTAAACGTTTTTACAAGTTTCTAAAAGTGTTTACAATGGCGTGGTCTGTCATCTAATTTACAAGCATCTTTTTTTGAATTTTTATAAACAATACAATGAAATAGCAGGCATTTCAGAAAACTTTTCCACCTCGTGCAGACAATATGTATACATTATATATTGTAGTCCGTTCATTAACAGTCTCTTTTCCAGTGAAGGATTTTAGATGAAAGCTTTTCCGGATATTCACAGTTTCCGGTTAAGATCTGTTCAGTCTTGCAGTGGTAACTTTAAAGTTAAATAAAATAAAAGTTAAAATTTGTTTTGAATCATTTGTTTTCTGTAGTTTGATTTTGAGTAGGGGAGGGGAAAGTCGATTAAAATCGAAAATCGGATTTATTGTGGGAAAAAAAAAATCGGAAATTTTAATTTATTATATTAAAACATTAAAGTAAAAAGGGCTCTTGTATCAGAATCAGATCGAAACTGGAAAAATGTGGATCGATCCATTCTTAGTTAGTCTTTGTTTGTTTGTGTATTGTTTTATTTCCATTTTTCAGATTGTTAGTTAGATTAAAATGTATTTTGGTTTCGGTTTTCTAATGGCTTGAACGTAGACTTAGTAGGGGTTCACTCAGTTAACTCACCCTTTTCCTTTATTATTTTGGCCTGTGCCACTGCTGAAGTTCATGTCGGTGTTCTTGTGTTTCCCGAGTCATAACAATATATATGAAAATAAAAAGCGACAATATACTTGTTCTTTTTTTACATCACATTACCCTCTCTCCCTTTCCCTGTTCTGTTCAAAATCTGAACATGTCTCAATTCTAGACAGGGATGTAACACCTGACAATGGACATAATCGGCATTTAGCCATTGTCTGATATTGTCAATTAGAGAAGGGGGGGTGAAAAATAAAAATCAATTCAGTTATGTATCACTATTCAGTTGTGGGGCGATTCATCAATTGCAACAATAACTCCAAAATCGTTTTTTTTTTTTTTTAAATTATTTATGAATTTGGACTTAGTGATGGGCAAATGAAGCTTCATGAACCATTTGCTGTATTTTTTGACCCCACCAGATGGTGCTCTAGGTATACTTTGGGGCTTTGAGCCCTTTTATGAACAGAGAGCACCATCTGGTGGGGTCAGAAAATACAACAAATGGTTCATGAAGCTTCATTTGCCCATCACTATCTGGATTTGAGGTGGAGAAACATTGCTGTTCCTCTGTTATCCTACTCTAAACTAATCCCATGTTGACAGGCAGCATAGCATCCCCTGTAGTAGGAGCCAGTTATTTTTAACTGTTTGGCAATAGCAGGAATGCCAGATGATTCAATTCGTGCTGCTCCTGCAGTTTAAATCCAAAGTATGGAAGAACGTTGGCTTTCAAATTCTAAATGAAGAGGAGTTGGGCATGAGCCATGCTGCATGCAAACGTCGTCTTACGAAAGTTACGCATTGTGGCAATACGAGGAAAGTGGGCACATATTGCTAGACAAAATCCTGAGATAGACAAGGCAGTAGAGAAGCAGTGTAGTTTTATGCCACAACAGCACCAAACATATCTTTTTGATAACTATTAAGTTAAAATTTATACTGTTGTATTTGAAGTCATTTTTGCATTGTTTAAAATATTTAAATTTGGAGTATGCCATGTTCACTCATGTTCAATTACACTGTGCAGCTACTGAATAAAGATTCAGTGGTCTGACTCAGTATTTTTTTTAACATTGTTTAAAGGTTTTAAAATTCCTTTTTTTTAAAAAAAAAAAAAAAAAAAAAAAAACAACCCAACACACAATTGGCACCTAGGTATCGTGATAAAATCGTATCAGGTGGTCAATGGTGATTCCCGTTCCTGTTGTTGATTATCAATAAGATCATATCCAGCCCTGCACTGCATTACAGAAACGAATGCAAGCCCAACCAATCATATGGCTTGTGCCAATTAAAACTAGAAATATCGCAGACTTATTTCAGCACCCAAAGCATCACCATCCATTAGAACATACAGAATTCATGCATTTACAGTAGGACTGAACAATTTAAAGATTTCAAATTGCGATTTAAAACAACATGATTAACAAATCGGAAAAGCTGCAATTTAGTATATGTATTACAAAGTGTGTCTGACCCAGGGTTTGAAACTGTCGTGAGAATAGTATTACAGATTCATGTTGTCGACCTTGTCTGACAGTCATTCTCACCAATCAGAAGTGGCCTAAGGCGACTGCATATATACCCGCAAACAACAAACATGTGAAACACAAGAAGGAAAACATCACATTCCCCAGCTGTGAATTACCAACTTCAAAGTTACATATCGTTTGCAGAAAGGTCCTGTTATTAGGGATACAAGCAGTGTCTCCTGCAGCATCCCTATTGTTTTTTTCTTACCGGAATTTTTATTACTCTGTTTAACTTAACAAAATAGATGCATCCTTAACTGCAAGAGGAGCTCCACACAGTATTATTTACTAGTCAATTTACGTCAGCACAGAACCTGAACAAAACCACTGTCAAGGGGCTTATTTCCATATTTCTGTATAGAGCAGTTTCAGAAATAAGGTAAAGATTGTCCACCATCCATCCATCCATCCATCCATCCATCAACCACCTGCATATTCAGTACAGGGGTGCTGGGAGGCCTGGAGCCAAACCCAGGCAGGACAGAACATACAAGAGCGACCTGGATGGGATGCTACTCCAGCACATACACTTGCATACAAACTCATCTCATAGTAATTCTGAAAGTACATCAATCCAGATAATTTATGATGACACTGACCGGGTGGGGGGGAAGCCTGACAAAGAACACAGTAATAATCGACTAGCCTGCATCAAACCTAACTACTTGGTATCGTGTTTTTATTTTTGCTTTGTATTTTACCAGACTCAATGGACTAATCAAAATATAGTCCAATAACCAGTTAATCTAAATTATACAGCCACATGCCCCCACCCAAACAATTACAATAAAAATGCAATAAAAATAACACTGTAAATATTAAAAGTTCTGTGTCACTTTACAATAAGGCTACCCATATAAAGAGTTTATGAGTGGTTTATAATCTGGTTATAGGTTGTAACACTTTGTAAATTATTAATAAACAATTTTAAACAAGTTATAACGCTTTTCTTTTTATTAATGAGTTACTACCATTTACAAGCAGCAAAAGGGAGCCTTATTGTAAAGTGGTCCAAAAGTTCAACTGTTATCCAGGATCCCGCCATAGCACAAGACCGGAGCAGCACTTAAAACCGCTGTTTGCATTATACAGAATCACCGCTGCGCCTCTCCGACAGCCCAGGCCCACATCTCAGAATGGCATATTTAACAGAAGACAGCATGCCGCACCAAATGGCATCTAAGCAGCACATGGGTACCAAATGTACAACTGCACACAGAAGCGAATCATTCTCAAAAACAAAAAAGTTACTGAACACATCTGCCTATAATTTAAAATTGTTGTCATACACTGAAAATACAAATGGCAGTATCACAGTTCCCATTTATACCCAGAATAGGAACTGACGAGGCGTTTACGTTACTCTAACAGGCCTGGATTCCGCCTCTCTGGAAAACTGCATAACACAAGGTACCGATGACCGTTAATAGCGCACACATTACACCTAAAGTCTTGCTTTGAATGAACTGAACCGAACAGAATATGAATTTATGCATTTTCGACACATGTAGAATGACTGACCAGCATCGTGAAAAATGGGTTATCCTTAATTGGGTATCGCCACATAACATCTACGACAGGGTTCTTCAAATCTGGACCTCAGTTCTCCCAGGTAATTAGTTTAATAATTACTTATTCTGATTGGTCAGAGGCTTCACATCTGGCTCACGGGTAAAGGAAGGCTGGAAAACCAGCAGTGCTCGGACCTCGAGGGCCGTGATTTGAATAACCCTCATCTACGACATTAAAACGTTAAGGGGTTACGCACTGATGTGGCGCGATGCACAGCCACAAGCACACTCTTACCGCCACGTATCGGGAGTCATGGATACCGCACGAGGCGTCCCCACGGTCAGCAACGGGCCCAGCGCTTGTGAGCAGCCAGCGGCTATTTATAGAGGCCGGACCTGAAACTCGATCAGGACTGACGGGTTCTCTGGTTGACAGCCGCGTTGTCAGAAGTGACAAACCCTGAGGGAACGGCATGGTAGGGAACGCGCCCAGGCCGTCATTCTCATTAGCTCATCGTAATATACTGCAATTAATACAGAGACGCTTTTGCAGGCACTGTAGAAATCAGCGACACGATCCTCACGATATACCAGCGGAGTCTCAAGGCCAATTCTACCTGGGGCTTCACTTTTTTTTTTTTTTTTTTTTTTAAGAAAGATTGGCATCGGGGTTAAAATACTCGGGTAATGCGATATACCCTGAAAAGTTGGACCCTTGTAAATGTTTGCTTTGGCAGTTCCTAAATACATGTAAATCAAACAAACATCAAATCAGTTTTTACAGTAAACTCACATGAAAGAACCACCTGTTTATTTGTTTATGCAAAGTTAATTTGCTAAGCTAAAAAATAGTTATCACTACAACTGTATGGAACGTAAATAAAATGGAAAGTAAATACTGCACCAAAACCTTGTAAATGGATGAGTGTCTGGATAGAAGGATAGAATGTAAACCAGTACGTTACGAAGTTCTGGAAATTTCAGAGCCCCCCCCCCCCTTTATTTCTCTTAAGCGCTCTTCCTGGATTTTACGGTCTTTTTGCAAAACACCCAACATGATAGGATCGAATAAAAAGCTACAAATGTGGAGATTTAAAGGCATACATGGATACGGAAAAATAGTGATTGAGAAACATTTCTACAGCAACCTGTCCAGTAACTGTATAGCAAGCGCGCGCTAGCAAGACCGCTCACGTGTTCGTGAGGTGGGGACGAGACGACTGCGAAATCCATAAAAAAGGGGTACCGCCCACTCAAGCGTTTCTTTAAAAGTGATAATAAAGTCAGAAATACTGCCGCCTGACTACGATAAATGCGGATTTTACTGTAATTCCGTTCTTACAAATCATGTACCCACGCGTTGATTTAATTAAATGTGTTGATTTAGTTAAATATACAAAACGCCTAAGATACACAGAAAGTTGTACATGAACCTGCTGAATGGCGGCCTTTTGGAATAATAGCGTTCGCACTGTGGTTTGAGAGAGATAAAATGGTGTTGATTGTTGATAAAATCATATGAATCATGAGTGCTGTTAACAGTTTTAGTTAAAAGAAAATCGTTGCCTGCAACCATCGCTGTCTACGGCCCCCAAAATACAGTGAGCATAAGCGGCTATAAAATATCATCTACACATTGTTAAAATGAGGTATGACGTTTATTAAAGGGGCAAAGAAAAAAACCGCCAAATGACTGGCTATGATCACTTACATTCGCTTAAATGGGACTGCTCAGTAATTAAATTAATGTTTAAAAACGGGCAGATATCTAGTTGCCAACGAGCTAGCTTTAACAACGCTGTACGGGATGAAACACATGCACCACAATATCTGCAGATAATAAACATTGGTTTGGGGAAACCATATTTGGATATTAAGGATTTGCCCATAACGTACAGAAAATTCGTAAGACAGCTCACAAAAAACATCAAAAACGATTTTAAAGCAATTACATTCGAGTTACTCACTGAGAAACAATCAGCTGATAGAACGGTGACTCAGTAGACTACAGCACTTCCGCATTCAATACCGATGACCTATGCAACAGCCAATCCTAGCCATTCTGCATTACCAATAGGCGCTAAGCATAAGGCCGGATGGCGTCATTGAGTGGCTCAACGCAGCCAATGACAGTTCAGAACAGGGGGGTATCCTGCGTGTTGAAAATGGCGTGAACACACCCACTGTAGAGCCAATCAAACATCACCAGCGGAGGACACATGGCCAACTACAGAGGCAAGGGTTGAGAGCCAATAGAAAATCACAGCGCGGCACAATGTGAATCACATGCTGCTGTGTGACGTCGTGATTTTAAAGTGGTAGCACTTAAAAAATGTTTATAGTCAAGAGCCTGTTTGAGAAACTGCGCCCCTTGTTGGATGTGTATTTCCGTGATCACGAGTCCCATCCCAATGTGTACACATCTTTCATATTTCTTTCCGCAACTAAGGAGACTTGATTCAGTACAAGCCATGTATATGTACTGCCACGTGTATTCGGAAAGTTCACAGATAACATAGGGATTCCCAGCCTTTATGACGGACCGGCTTATTTAGTTTAAAACTTTTACATACTGGGGGGTGGTGGTATGGGGGTGCTCTCGGGGGTCAATTTAATAAGCTAAGTGAGCTTCATCATTTCCACGTTTTAGGTGCAATCAATACGCTCGATCATAAGAGGTACCAAAAAGGTGTGGCTTAGAATTAGGCCTACATACTGAAGTTTGCCTTTGGACGTTAAGCAGCCCTTCACAACACCTCTATCCAGTCCTGGGGGACCAGAGCCCTGAAATTTTTGGGTTTCACACACCTGATTCAACTCCTTGTGCTAATTACCACACAGCTCTTGAGCTGAATTATTCATGGTGGAACAGGGAAAGAACTAAGCTACACAGGGCTCCGGCCCCCCAGGACTGGAGTTGGGCACCCCTGCTCTAACGTTCCATCGCATTAAGTAATAAGACTTGCCACTTCACTTAAGAATTTTAGTATGTTTAAGGTGAAAACGAAAAAGAACTTCACTTATTTGTGAAACATGAAATATTTTGCTGTTGTGTGAAGGTGCATGGTGTGAAAGTCAGCGGGTTAGGATGCTGTGCCCGTGAAGGTCGCTGACTTTGGTATATTATGGATTAAACCACGGGGGTTCCTGAGCGTGGTCACCCAAGTAGTGCTGGAAGTAGGGGTGCTGAGGGTGCTTCAGCACCCCCCTCTGGTTGTTCGTGGTAATGCAGTGAACTCAAAACATCCTGTCATGCTTATGTTAACCGCCAAACTCTAGGGACTGTCTGTCCCTGCCATCTCCACAGCATATTTCTGGACTGTGAGGGGAAAGCAGAGTACCCAAAGAAAACCCCACAATGACATGGGGAGAACATGCAAACTCCACACCCATGGAACCCAGGTCCCAGAGGTGTGAGGTAACAGTGCTAATAACTACATTACCATGTCACCCCATAAACTATACTCCTATTTACCATATTAGTTATTCTTGTTCTTTCTAAATAGGCAGTAACGCTTTGAAGAGAATCCATAACAAAAGATCTATTACATATTAGGTATTCTCATGAATTCCTGGCTCTGCATTTTATTTCATGCAGAGGTATGCACTTTCACATTCCATCTGACATAAATGTGAAGGGAAATGACGTGTTTGCCTAAACATAAAGCAGGAAACGTCCTGGAATAGCAGTCATGTTTATGGCTATTAGACATATGTGTATGTCTGATAAACGCTGTGAAATAATTGCATATCAGGAACATTTTGCATGTTCCTGGCTGTGTCTTACTGCCATCCCCATGGTTCCTGACTGAGCATAAGCATTTGGGACTATGTTGGTTCCCTGTCTCCATGCTGATCTTTTGAGCTGACTTCATATGTTCCGTCACACTGGTCAATGGTCATTCGAGTCTTGACCGCTCCCAGATGGATGTGAGAACACTAGAGCCTGCCACTAAGGCCTGGGGGACGGCATTCGCAGCATTCTCACCGGCTTAGACACTCCAACCAGGCATGACGTTATGTCCAGCCAGAAGGAGCTGATTTAATTATTCACTGATTTGGTCCATTTGTATTAAATCAGATTATGTGATTATAAGGTATTTATGTTGTTTAAAATGAGTTATTTTGTTAAATCAGAGGGAGGATATATTTTTTCTTGTGACATTCTAGGGTCGTCAGAGTGATTTCAAAGTGGGCTTCCTGAGCAAGGCTTTAAACCCAGTAGCACTGTAAGTACGGGTGCAAAGAACATTTAGTGTAAAAGATGTGACTATGGGAATTGAGCGTGGCTACTTGTGAGGTGACGGTCAAAAAGACTGCTATTCCTACTCTTCTAATTCCAGTGACGGGCAGTAATGGCTGGCAGCTGGCTGGTTACAGCAAAAAAACATTACAACGGCGGATAGCTTTGAGCATTTCAGGCCCCCTTACAATCTACATGTAACAGCAGAGCTGCCTTTTGTGTTAATGACTGGTACAAGCACAGAGTTATACCTCTGTCACGTGTGTTGCTTGAGTTCCTTGAGCAACATACGGTAGTAAAAAAAAAAGCACAACACCTCCCCCTAGAGTTGAAATGCAGCTCAAGCCTGGACAGATCTACAGTGTCCTCAGAAATGTTCCACATTTTCTGTACTTTCCAGGTCCACAAAACAGATTTACTTAATAGTGTTTGATGAAATAAATGTGATTCATTAAGTTATACATCAAAACCTTGCTGTATTGTTTGAAATTCCTTTTTAAACTGTTACACAGGATACAGCAGGGTAAGGCAACGCCTGTCTGTCTTTTTTCCCAGCACACTTAACCAAAGTACAGCTGGATTATCAGCTGCTCCGGTATATCCACTGTGAACTGCTATGGTGATACCAGAATGGGTTAGTCCCTGGTCCTCAGAGACAGAGTGGAAGATCGATAAGTGACAGTAAACAGGGCCCACAGGGGGGGACACTGTCACTGCACCACCAAGCTGTGCACAAATAGCTGGAAAGTGGGTGTCATCGCAGAGACCAATCACCTGTGTCGCTTGGCCGTACATATCTGTGTCTCCAGCAGGCCAGTCTCTCTCAGTAGGTGGTTTCTCTGGTCGCCAGTGTCCTCTGCGAAACCCAAGATGGTGAGTGTGGGATCTGTCTGCTTGCAATATATGTTCATATTAGGAGGGACAAAAGTTTATCTGTTAACGAAATTAACATTGGTATTTGAATTGCACATACCTCAGAACTAACAAATAGCTATACCATGCACAGATAAAGAAATTATCAATTGTAGTATTAAATTTAAGATCTAATAACAGATTAGACATTTTTTTGAACTTTTAATTTCTTGTAAGGTTTTTAACTTGACTTATTCTTAATTCTATATTTTATTTGCACAATTTAAGGGTGATTCAGGGTACATTTCATGTCTAATTGCTATCTTCCACTGAAAGCTTCAGGTCTCTTTCTATGTTTACACTAGCACAGTCACGATTTCAGGTGACGTCAATGATTCCTTAACATACACATGTCACCAAATCCTAATATGTCTCTTTAGTATAATGCAGGACTGTAACTACATTATCTCTTTCTTTTCAGACTTCCTACACTGACAAAGGAGAAAAGGTAGACTAGTCATTATATACTTATTCAACAACACAAGGGCTGTCAATAGGACATGTCCCCTTGGCGTACTCACAAGTGTCTGTCGAACCTTACTCGTCCCTGTAGATTGAACTGCATTGTTCAAATCAGGAAAGCATTCCTCGGCTCTCATTGACATTTAAGTAGAATTACAAAGACTTTGTAAAGTGGAGCCAACATTTCTCTTTGCATTTCTGTCAATCAAATTACAGTAAGTCTACCTCAAGCACAGCCTTTACAACTTGTCAGGATATATTAATCTGTGATCCGTAGGTGCAAATCAGAGACAGCTAAACAAAATGTCAAATATTATTAAGTTTGCTGGTATGTAGCTGTTCATTCACCACAGGATTTTCAAATATTTCCTTTCAGCCAGAAAGAGGGAGATTTATTAAATTCCATCATATAACATTCTGGGTTGGAAATGCCAAACAGGTAAGATTCAAAAGCACAACACTGTTTCCAGAACACTCACTGGAACTGCTGAAAGTTCTTCCCTAGGATCTTCTTAGTCTTTTCTTAAATGGATGGCATTGCCATTTAATTAAACAAACTGTTACAACATAAAATAACTGGAATTCAATCTTGCTTTTAATAGTCAAAACACATTAAAACTGATCTTGGGATCTTGGGAAACCAGACTCCATAACAAATTCAAGATTGTTCTCTGAGGGCCAAAAGGCTTTGGACTATGTCCAAGGTCATTTACCTTTTCTGTATGGAAATCACAATCTGGAAATTAAGACAAAGTCTCCAAGATATTTACAAAGAGTAATAATATATATATAATAACAATATATTGAAGAGTAACGATATTAAAATTTATTAGTCAAAACAATCTCTTGAAGAATATTAAATTATTCCTGTTACACTTCCCGACTTTACCAAAAAGTCTGGCCTGATACCATAGTGCGCCCTAGTGGAAAGTCAGCGACAGTGTACTTGTGGCTGCCAACATGGGTCTGAGACAGATCACTGATTAATTATTCTCCACTGAACTCCACGGTCTCTCTGTAGGCAGCTGTATTTTACTGCGACAAGATGGGCTTCGAACCCCTGGCTTACAAAGGCCTGGAGACGGGCAGCCGGGAGATCGTGTCCCACGTACTCAAGCAGGACAAGGTTGTGAACTCCCCCTTGTTCCCGCCGTCCCCGTCACAAACATGCACACAGAGAATTTCTGCAGTGTTTAGGCAGTTAGAGTGAAGACATTTTCATTTCATATGCCGTGATGTGGATTTAATCCTACGTTTGGCACAATTAACATCAATGACAAACGTAGCGCACATGGTTCCATGCCATCTTAGAACTTCCCCTGCAGGCACGACATTATGCAGGTTCCTCCGTAAGCAGAGAGTGGCCTTTATTTGATAATGTGTTTCTTATTCCTTTTTCAGATACGGTTTGTTTTTGAATCAGCCCTGAACCCCGGAATGGAAGGTTGAGCACCTTTTTCATTCTGTGTAGAAAATTGATGCAGCATCACAGTGAGTCTTCTCTGACATCAGACAGCTCCTTCTGTATACTGATATTGTACACTGGTTATTTCCCTCAGAGATGGGGGAGCACCTGATGAAGCATGGAGATGGGGTGAAGGACATCGCCTTCCAGGTGGAGGACTGTGATTCCTTAGTGCAGGTACTTGGTTGAGTATCAGCGAGGAGCACATCGCGCGTGGCAGGCATCCAAAAATGGGTTCCTTTGTGATTTTCTGGTGGGATTCTTTTCAATTCAGTTCAATTCAACTTTATTTGTATAGCGCATTTTCACAACATTACATTGTCTTAAAGTGCTTTACATTATCCCCACCCAAAGCCCCCAGTGAGCAGCCAGAGGCAACAGTGGCAAAGAAAAACTCCCTACATGGATAAAACCTTGGGAGGGACCAGACTCATAGGGGGAGCCCATCCTCCAGGGGGCGGCAGAGGAAGTCATATTGTATGCTCTTCATTGAGTTGGATTAGCACTGAGATTTCTGGATTTTTCAGGTGCCTGCGTAGCGTACGTGTTCACATCCTGCGGGTGCCGTAGAAAGGCAAGCACAGTGACCTTTACCTTGCAGACAGCAGCCATTTAACAATGAGGTTGTCTGAGGCTAGGCAAGCAGCTTAAGCAAACTCTGCCCTGGTTCCACTACTCCAGAAGAAGTTATCGTTTAACCCACCGATAGAGAGGCCGGCCTAAGCCTGGAGGTAGCCGACACATGTGAGGGGCCGCTCTGTTTGCCCACGGCCCTCGGCGCTGACTTCAGCAAGCATTGCGTCCAAATTCAACATGGTGAAACAGCCGAACACGTACAAGGGCTCCAGTGGTCGCTAGGGCCTTGCAAAGCGTCGGAAGATGAACGTGCGCAAGTCCCCGTAACTGACCCTCCATAGGTGATTTCAAGGCATTGACTGGTGACAGGTTCCACAACGAATGAATCCTTTACCTCTTCTTCCAACCACAAGGGGGCAATCTTTCCACATTAGGCAGTATGCCTCAAATTCAATGAGCAGCAAAAGCATCTATGTTTATAGCACATTGGCAAATATCTGTTTTTAGACAGCCAAAGAACGCGGCGCCGTGATAGTCAAGAAGCCCTGGGTGGAGGAAGACCGATACGGCAGAGTGAAGTTTGCTGTCGTCCAAACGGTGAGTTGGCATGACCCCAAGGGCTGATCATCGCAGGATGGACAGCAGGGAAATCTTTTGCAATCTGTCAAGCATGATAGATGATTAGGCATCCAATAATCTACATTGTGGGTTGACAGTAATTTGCTTTACACACTGAAAAGCCCAACAGCCCAAACATGCATTAGACATGAATTAGATAAGGCTTCACAATCTGTGGACATCAGTCCCATTTCGATAAATTGCCAACCAAGACTAAATATTTCTCAAAGCCTAATGTATTCAGGCCTATTAGCACATAAAGGGCATAGTTCACTTTTAAGAACTAAAAATATTTTTATCTTTTTATTTTTATGTAGTATGGAGACACAACCCACACACTCATTGAGTACCTGGAACCCTACAAAGGACTTTTTCTTCCCGGATACAATGAGCCACTCTACAAAGATGCTCTGCTGCCCAAGCTGTAAGTCAGATGAGTTCTGCAACCTCACACCTTCGGTTCTGGAGTCTTCCATAGCTTCTGGCAGCTAGATATAGTTTGTGGTCACCACATGTCACAAAAACCTTCAGAATACTTTGGGGGCTGTGTGTGGCTTAGAGGCCTATAACCCAACCCCCAGCTCCATGGCTGCTGCAGGTGGCTGCTCTTTGCTGCCAAGCTTCCTCTCACCTACATGTGTGCTGGTGTGGAGAGCAAGATTGGATAGAGAAAAAGAGAATTTCCCTATGGGGATCAATAATTATCATAAAATTTTTCATATCTATCACGATCTCTTCATGTCAAGTTAAAGAGGTAAATGTCCAGCTAGATTCCGTTTAGAAAACTCTAGAAAACAATGATGGGTTAAGCTTCCATTGACTTAAAGTTTTTCTCCACAGACCACCAACCTGTCTGAGCTTCATCGATCACATTGTGGGAAACCAGCCAGATGACAAGATGGTGCCAGTATCAGACTGGTAGGGAGGAAGAGGGTTTTGTGTAACTAATCGAACGAGTCTGAGGGAGAATAGGAGAATGTCCCTCACTTTGGGGGCAGTAGATGGTACACCATAGCATTTCTGTTTTCCTAAATCTCTGTTTATGATGTCTGCTGGCTGAGATTCCAGTCCTTAAGTTCAGATTCATACAGAATTGAGGGAACAAAATGACCGTTCTTATAGTTTCCATAATGTTTGGGTCACATGCAATACACAGTAGAAAGTTAGAAGTCTCCTAAATAAATATCAACATAGACAGACAGACAGGTGATACAAACATACATGGGTAGTCTGATATGTAGCTGTGTGCCTTTGCTCATAGACAGGACTACCTGCATCCTTCCTCCAGGTACCAGAAGTGTCTGATGTTCCACCGCTTCTGGTCCGTAGACGACAAGCAGATCCACACACAGTACAGTGCCCTGCGTTCCATTGTGGTCACCAATTATGAGGAGACCATCAAGATGCCCATCAACGAACCAGCTGTTGGGAAGAAGAAGTCCCAGATTCAGGTGTGGATTTGACGTTAACAGACCACTGGCCTAAACCTGGTACCATTCTTCATGAGCAGAATTTTGTTGTCATTTATAGCCGCAGGGTGTCAGTTATGACAGTATTTGTTGGTGCATGCTCTCTAGAATCTCCTCTGACATTTCAGGAGTATGTGGATTACAATGGTGGGCCTGGCGTGCAGCATATTGCGCTTAACACACCAAACATCATCCAAGCCGTGAGTGCATTGTCTTTCTCTATCAAAGGTTTCAGAGGGTGCCTTCAAGAAACGCCCATGAAGGGCACAAGGGACGTCAGCTGTCTTGAGTGAACTTCGTTGGGTCTTTCTTTTGCTCTTTCTCAGATCGTCAACCTTAGAGCACGTGGGATGGAGTTCCTGTCTACTCCAGACACGTACTATGATACCTTGCGGGAGAAGCTCAAGATAGCAAAGATCAAAGTGAAGGAAGACCTCAACAAGCTACAGGTCTGCAAGCATTAGATGTTCGGTCCTCTATGATTCATGACACAGCTGACATTACCTTTCAAAATGTAACGCAAACGAAAAGCTGAACAGGACAAAGAGCTTCTCCCCATGTTCGTTTAGGAGCTGAATATCCTCGTGGATTTTGATGAAAAGGGATACCTGCTACAGATCTTCACCAAGCCTGTACAGGATCGACCAACCCTCTTCATGGAGATCATTCAGCGGCACAATCATTTTGTAAGTCTCCTGGGGGCCTGTGCATGTTTTCAATGTCCCTTGAGGTTTTAATGTGCTACAAAACAAGCTGCAAAAACTCCATAGCGAACGATGAGTTGGGGGCACTGACACAGAGATGCATTCCTTTACATGCCTCCATGGGTAATAGCAGCTCCTTTGTCACTTTCCAGGTCATGTAGACCTTATTCATAAAACATTCACCACCAGGTGCTTTAAAACTCTTAGTCTGTTAGCCCCCTGTTTTTTACGAAATGCTGTAAAGTGCCTCATAAATTTCTCAGACCTTGAATTGAAGACAAATTGCTTTGGGCAATTTGGGATTTTATATTGCAGTGAGCTTTATCTTTCCCTCGGTCACCAGGCAGTGTGATAAAATTTGCCTCAAACATGATGCACTCTTTTCAAAGAACATGAAAATCAGTCCCAATTGCATTCATTTGCCATAATATCAGCAGAACAGTGGGATCAAGACAACTGGGAAAAGGCATGAGACGGCATCTTGTCATGGCTGCCATTTATGTCGACGCTTATGTCCCCTGCAGGGATTCGGGGCAGGAAACTTCAAGTCCCTGTTCGAGGCCATTGAGAAGGACCAAGACATGAGGGGAAACCTCACAATACTGACCCAGGACGGACAACCCAAACACTATTACTGACTCATGCTGGGCCCTCGCCACCAACCAATAAAAGCCGAACACAGACTGGGATTCAGCTTGATTGTACCTTAATTCTGAAGACCCACATGTCAGACATGGGCAAGTCAAAGAAGTCAAAGACAGTGGCTCTCTGTTGACCTTCCTCATGGGCAAGGAGTTAAAAAATAAACTTACTTTGTGTCAAGAGTTTCTAATGGGACTCTGAATTCATTCACCGGTCTTCTCGTGAACAAATCAACATGCACCTTCATAAGGTTTATTTCAAAATAATTTATTTGTATATAATTGGAATGAGGCTAGGCTGGTACATCATCAGCAATGGTATTTACTCTTTCATAAACATATTGTTTTGTACAGGGAAAAGAAAATATTTCCAGACCTGGCCAAAATGGATAAATATATTAGTAAATAAATATATTAGTGACATATTACCATACTGAAATGTTCTATTATATATAAAATACAACACTTTATTTTTTATTTTGTTTTTGACTTTCCCATTTACAAAATATACTGAGGAATCCCTTGAATTTTTATAGGGACTGTGCTTTATTGAAAGAAAGGCAGTTTCAGCTCATTCTGTGTCTAAAAAAACAGCAAAACAAAAACACAAGAAGGGACCCAAACTGGACCGAAACTCAGTGACATTTCATTTAAGGCTAATTTCCGCAGAGAGCAAGCTGCATAGTGCTGGTCTGCCACAGAGCCATTTGCATTTCAGCCGCTCTGAGACCAATTTCAGGTGTAAGGCACTGTCAAGTATCACGACCACGGCGCATCACTCCCGCTTTTTCTGATATGACGTTTACATTCCTCTAAACTAACTGCAGACTGTAATTTCTGGAATTACCATGTGTGCAGGCAGGTTCGACATTGAGATTTGGCTCGATTGACCTTCCAATCAATCGGACGCTTGGCCGCAGCGATAGCAGAGGGTGAAGGCCTTGAAAGATTGGAGTCAACTAAAACTGAGATAAAATAGTTAAGCTTAGCCATGCTGAACTCCAGTCATCCCCATTTAACGAGAAATACGACTGATGCTCATAACGGAGTCAGATTAGCTTGGTGAGACAAGGTTAAGTGCTATAAGCTTTGTGTTTGCCCCAGCCTGAGCTCTTACCCTCACTGTCCACTTGCAACATTTCGGTCTGCTGGGTCAAATCACGACAAATTCACATTCATATCGCAGACTCCCAAATGCGCGGCCGACAGAGTGTCTGCTGTTTCAGCTTCAATGTTAAACAATTATGCCTAAGCTTTGGCTTTTTTGAGATTTTTATAACACTTTTTTTTTTTAAATAGCAACCAGTGTTTTTTTATATTTAACTTAAAGCAGAGGACAAATGATTGCCGCCACTAAAATGCGTAGACCAAAATGTTAGACCATAACTTGTAGACGTGCAAGATGCCATGGTTGACTAGGCAACGCAGCAGGGGGTGTGATCCCATAGCCAGCGAGCGCCGCATTGCCATCCTGTTTGATCCAAGACTTTTGAGCTGATCTGAGGGCATTGGCATGAAACGGAAAAGTGACGAGGTGAAAGAGGAAAAAAAAATACAAATTCAGTCAATTTGTTTCTTTAACATTGAAAACGACTATGTCAGGAAGGAAAAAAAAACATGAAATGAGGACCCAGAGCTGCCTTTTGTTCAAACACCTGGCATGGAGCCTCATTCTCTGCGAGCCCCATCTGGGGTATGGGGGGACTGCACTGAGAGTATCTCAGGTCAAAATGTGACCGGTCGTGGGGCACTGCCCCTCAGTAGCTGCTGCCACCAAACTGCCCACTCTATCTGCAACCTGAGGTATGCTGGAGGACCAGGTGCATCGAACAACCGACTCTGACTCTGTGACCACTACAAGTCTTCCATAGTTTCCGATTCCTACATGCCTGAAAACAATGGTTCAATTGAATGTCTTCTTTGTGTGGAATTTTTCTTCGATCTGTGTATATTTTCTTAAAGTGGTGATAAAATGCTCATTTTTCAGCTGGGACAGGCTGATGAAGTCCGGTCCTTGAGTGTTGATTTTTCTGAGAGGTCTTGAAGGCACTTCAATAGTCTGTATTGAATAGTCTGTATAAACATATTTCCCCCTCTTTGTGGATCTCTTTCCTTTTTTTACTCAAGCAGTTCCCAGCTCCAAAGTTTTTGCCACTTGAATAATTTTATTCATTAAATCTATTATATTTCATTGTAACAAACTAAAACTGAATTTGGGCAGTAGTTAGCAGTCTGCCTTTCCGGTACAGTGACTAGACGGCAATATTAATGGCTGTGGTGTATATACGTTCCGTAAATGAACTCCACTTTTAGCTGTGTGCCCATTAGAAAAATGAATCTGATTGGTGCCTCTGGAACTGGGAGGAGCTGGAAAATTTCTGACGGAACATTCTGGAATTATCTGGAAGACTTTCGTGTTATACTGTAGCTATGTTTGTCCATTCTGGCTCCTTGTAGCAGCGTGACATTGGGATACATCTCATATTCACACAGCAGACTCCTCTTCTGATCCTGCGGAAGAATAAAAACACAAGGGTGGATTTTGAGTTTAATCATTAATGTAGGACCCAAAAAAGGCTCACAGACTGACAGACAGCCCAGAAATCTTCACAACTGGGACTGCGAGTGACAGCTGCAGCAGCACGTACCCTGACTGTTGTGTAAAGTTTGGCAGTATAAGCAGACATCCGGGGCAAGCTCCGCGCCCGGCTGGTGGCCCCTACACTGCGGCCTGTCCACGGGGCCCTGCAGCTGCGGCTCTGATCGGGCCTGCTGGACCCGCTTCTGCCACACAACATGGCCCCCGCAGCACGGCCAGTCACCCATCCCCCCCGAGTCCAAGATGAGGGGGACGGGCAGTAGCGGGGGCATGTCGGGGGGGCAGCAGTAGCCAGCAGGCTGGCCGTAGTGGATGTGGATGCTGCAGTCCTCCTGGAGGTCCAGGCTCTGGTGGAAGTGCACGGCTGGGGCCTCCAGCAAGCAGGTGCTCTTTTTCCGCCTGTGATGGCGGCTGGGACCCTGGTGGCAGCAGGGAGGGGGCCCCAGGGGAGGGTCAGACAGTTCGCACTCGGGTTTCTCAGGCCGGTGCGGGGGCCTGTCCGAGGGGTCCGGCTTGGGGCACTGGCATGACTTGTGCTTGACCTGGCATGGAGGAGAGTCCTTGTTGGCACCAGGGCCAGGGGCGGCACCCCGTTCCTCATCCACACCCCTGTCGGGACCTTGGCTGTGGTCGCCATCCTCGTAATGGTGATGCCGGTGACGGTGGTAGTGGACGTGGTTGAACACCTGCTCCTCTGGGCAGCTCTGATTGACCACCGAGTCCAGAGAGCGGGGCCGAGCACTGGCGTCCAGACTGTCCCTGCGCGTGTGGCCTGGTCCGTAGTACACGAAAGGGTCATAGTCGCTGCTCAGAGAGCTACGGAAAGTGGACCAGCTGCCATAGACGCCCTGCAGACTCACATCTGTGCAGTTGAGAACAGAATCACTGGAGGAGCCGTGACAGGGCCCTGAGCTGGAGTCACTGGCTGGGCCGTCTGGGAAGTAGCCACTGCGCTCGGTGCGGTAGCTGCCCCCGGAACAGCTGCCGTCGTCCTGCCGGCTGTGAACAGCCACACGGGGTGGTGACGAGGCCCGCAGCCGGGAGCTGGAGGCACTACGGGGCGGTGGGCAGCCCTGGCGGTAGCCATGACAGGTGCGGTGTGAGTGAGCCTGGCTCAGGTGCCTCCCTGTCCGGCAGCCACTGCCGGTCCGGTGAGGCCGAGTCCCACGGCCTTCAGGAAGGAGGTACCCGAAGTGGGCTGGCGCCGGACCCAGGGGTCGGTTCTGCAGGCAGCGCAGGACGCGTGGGTCCAGTGCAGGGGAGCTGCCAATGTGGTGTAAGGGGGGGTACTGACCAGGGGGAACTCGGGGGTAATGATGGCGAAGGGGAAAGGGGATGGGGTGTGGCTGTAGGGTGTGGTGTCCAGGGTACTGGTGTCGCATTCGCTGAGGTTGACGGGGCGCCAGCTCTGCACCTGGAGGGCAGAAAGTGACTTCAGACAAGATCTGACACAGAAAACACTGAGGGACACTGAAAAAAGGACAAGCTCTGCAAAATCAAACAAAGTGCCATGCCTGCGAGACTCCCTCCCGCTAAAACACAGAGCACACAAAACTACAATTCCCAGGCAGGCCTGTTGGGGCAGGAACACATTACCCATGATGTTGTGCATGCACAGGGGGCAGGTACGATGCTGCAGCAGCCACGGGTCGACGCACTCCTTATGGAACTCGTGTGAGCATGATATTATGCGCAGGTTCTGAAACACAGACATCCCGCAGTCAGCGTGTGCATGCACGTCTCCAAATGCCCGTGCATGAAGCGGGAGAAGGAGCTACTTGGATAGAGGCATGCTGGATACTGCCAGCTGCACTGTGGTTGCCAGAACTACAGGTTCATCGGTAAAAAAACACTTGTATAGTGATTTGGCTTCAGTTCTTCAGCCACCGAGGACACAGGACAACTTGGCTCATCGCTGACCCCAAAAATTCTAAAGATTCCAGAGAATCACAGCTGCTTCCCACTGACGCTGCTTCTGTTCATCTCAGTCACACATTTCACACGTCCTCCCTCACAATACCATAATGCGATGGCCAATCACAAACCCGGCACCTTCTTCAGCCTTGAAGGACAGTGGCTTATATAATCGACAATTTAACTCCGCTTATGCGTAATCCATCTGCTACGCTTTATGTAATGGGCCACAGACTGTCACTTACAGTCTTTGGATCGTCGGAGGCATAAAGTCAGTTCTTGGAGGCTGCTTTGGGCACTGCACCGAAAGGCACCTTGATGTACCGCGAAACCCAAGAGCCACATGGTGACTCCTCCCCAAGAGCTCCCACCTGGCCATCCAGGAATTCCTCCAGGCAGATGGCACACATGGGACTGGAACCGGAGCTGCTGCCTGACTCACGGTGGGCCCCGTGCCGCTGGCTTGCAGGACAGCCCTGGGAGCTGTAGGTACGCGTCTCTAGTTGGCTGATGGCACGCATAGTCTGCTGGTGAACCGAGTCCTGCACCCACAAGAGACATCATCGGTGTGTGCTATTAGCCTGCCTCTGTTAGACGCCAGTAAATAATGCTAATTGCTGTGCCGTATGAAAGCTTCCATGTTAAAAGAGGTGATTTTGGGTTTTAGGGAAGTGTTTTTTGCTAAATATCATGCCGACGTACCCAGTTCCGGTTGGACTTGCAGCGGTACCGAAAGGCAAAGATCATGATGATGGCCAGAACAGCCAAGACCACGGTGAGCAGAATTCCAACGTCATAGTGAGGCTGTGGAGAGATGGACCAATAGTGTTATTACAAGGGATGGCAATGTCTTAAGACAGACACACTACATCCCATCACCTTCTTCTGCAAGGCTAACATCAATCTAAGCGGTTTAACATGAAATAACCTGAACACATATCACACTGGTGACTTGCGGAATGGTTCCATGAGTAGACCAATAGTGTGGTTACAATTGACCAGATCTGAGGATGCCAAACTGCACATGACATGCAGTAGCTTCTCTGCAAGTGTTCCAGTGCTGGGAGTTAACAGCAACACCACGTAGGAAATCCCACCCCCCCGGTAAGGTTTGGCTAGCTGACAAGAAGTGAAATCTTGCTCAGGAAACAATAGTGGCAGAGACAATGGACCGGCCATTTACAGAAGGACGACAAATGTTTACACAGCACTTGCCAGCCCATACTCACAAAGTCAACAGCAAGCCAAACTCTCTGGCAGATTGGATGAATAAGATGTTTGACTACTCGAAGGCCACTCTCAGCATAGCTTACAGCGTTCATAAGGAAATACAGGATATATGCGTAGGTTAATTGAATAACTAATCAACCTATAAATAACTTCAAAAATAAAGAGTTTGAGGAGTGGGCCAGTGTATTGGAAAGGGGTCACGGAGGGCGGTGGCACCCACCCATTTTGGCGGCTCGATCATGACTTCGATGCGAACCATGGCTTCTTCGTTCCTGTTGACCAGGCCCATAAGTACCTCGGCATCCTTGGCCTGGACCAACACCACGGGGTTGAGCAGGAAGTCCGAGCTGACCAAAGATTCATGAAGCTGTGTGGGGGAGATAGGAAAAACTCAGCTTTCTGGGGGACAAAGCGTGGGCGATGGAGAGGAACTGGGCTCACCTCAACTGCAGCACCTGCATCGTCTGTGACGTCAAAGATGACCGCCTGAGCTCCACGTCTGAGCGCCAGGCGAGCCTGAGGGGACGACAGTGGCAGGGATGTGAATCGCAGTGTTGGCAGCCATGTCGGCAAAAAGCCGCTCATACATCCATGAGCTAAATGAGCTAAATATATGTAAGGAATAAGTCCTCAAGATGGACTGATGTTGCATCATTAGTTTTCAGACAGCAGTATTCAACACAAACTGTGAAGGAAAAAAAATATCTAGTGAAAACAGGAGATTAGTTCATTTCACTAGGGGGCGACATCAGCACAGCCTAGCAGGCCAGGCAGCCCGGCAAGCAGATGTTACGCAACTTTGGTCGGACGGCCCTCTGATGGAAACCAGTCACCACAGTGAGAATAAGCGAATGCGCCAGGCCACCACCCCCAGTGGAAAAGCGCACGTTCTGCAGGGCGACACCTCTTCTGCTATGTCTGAACGCTAAACCCAGAAATATGAGATGCCAACAGGCGACAGGGCTACATATACACGAGCAGATGCAGGTGCTATCCTCAGCCCCAGTGACAGTGGTGCATGTGGGGGTGGGGGGGGCAGCAAGTCATCTCCTATTTCAAACCAAAACAAACACGGAGATGTACCCAGTGGGTAAACATCAGCCAAGCGCAACTGAGCCAGAGCACGTCACGGTGGTACACATACCCGAGGGGGGTGGCCTGAGTCTGTCACTGCTCGGCCCAGTGGGAATTCAGGCTCGCTCTCACTGTTATGCTCGACACGCTCTGCCAAAGACCCGAGGAAACTTCCGGAGAAAGACTGAGCTGACTATTTAGGGCATAGTTACCATTCAGGGTATAACTATAATTCAAAATCAAGATGTTACATAATGAATCGCAGGCCTCATGGAACCCGGATACTCTTCAGCTTGTAGGGTGGAGTTTGTGTGCAAGCTGGGACTAATTATTATTATTATTATGAGGAAGGACATTTCAATATGCCTTAACAGTTTTCAGTTGCTGTACTGGTACTAATACTGGCAAAGTTGTATAGCCTCATTAAAATACAATAATTTGTGGTACCAATGCAAAAACTATTAAAAAGCCAATAGAGCCATTAGTGTTTCAATACCCCATTAGGATTATATGGTGTTCTGGAGTGTTCTAGGAGCACAGCAGGGGTGTAGGCCAATGGCCACATCTCACTCCAAACAGCGGCTTCAAGTAAAACCGGGGGGGGGGGCGGTGCGAACAACACCTAAAGTCCGTCCATCCATCCGTCCCTCCATCCATCCAACCATCCAACCATCCATCACAACCAACGGATGCCTCCTTGCCTATCATCACTTTTTAACGCTCAAAGTTCAGAACACTAGGTGAGGAGGGCCGGCTCTGTTCATGGGTTGGCTCAGTTGGCAACCTGAGAGCATGTCAGGTTTGGACCTGCATGTGTGTTTTGTTACACGCCGAAGATAAGAGGTGTTTGGTGGCGCTTTCTCTGCTCAGCCGTCCTTTGTGCCTGAACCTACCCACCTGCCCCACCTGCCCCTCCTGCCCTTGACTTCCACGAACAGCTATTTCCAATGTAAGAACAGAGTTCAAAGGGTGTCACGTTACGCGCTGGACCGCGCTTGGGGAGAAAACAAACTTGGGTTTCACACCAGCAGGAGAGGTGTGTGTTTCTGAGCAAGGAAGGGCTCAGACTAGGGTGTTTGGTACCAGGGCTCTCTGTGATGTCACATATTCAGTGAATGTTCATTCACACAAAATTCATTTACTCATTGTACAATACCCACTGTGCAATACTATTTATCACACACTGTAAAATACTTATTACTGTACAATCCACTGTCTTATACTATTTATCACTGTACTATACACCACATGATACTATTTTACTGTACAATACGACATATCATTTATAACTGTACATTCTACTGTGCAATACTATTTACAACCTACTCTACAATGCTATGTATCAGAGTACAACCTATGCAATAATATTACTGTATGACCCATTGTACAATATGTCTCATTGTACAACCCACCACACAATATAATTACTGTACAATCTGCCATGCAATCCTATTTATCACAGAACAGCCCACCATAGAATAGTATTTATTATTCCACTGTACAACGCTATCACTATACAAGCAGCTGTATAATTCTATTTATTACTGTACAGCCTGCTGTGCAATGCTATTTATCATTGTAAGACCAGTTGTACAATACTAATACTATAAAACCTGTTAAACAACATTTGTTACTGTACGACCTACTGTACATACTATTTATTACTGTACAACCCACTGTGCAATATCCTGTGTCGTAACATATACTCCGATGATAATCATCAAAATGATCTGCCATTTGTTCCACTCTCCTTCACAGCTGGCATTAATAAGACTTGGCTGCCCAATATCCTGTCAGTTCCTCTCTTTTCCCTCCTCAGGCTGCTCTCAGGTTCTCACCGGATTGCCCTAATGATTTGGGCCCCGTCATTCTGTCCCATTTTGTCTGCGTTCAACATGCATATATATGGCTCTAGAATTAAAATCAATCTCATCTCAGTGCAGGGCCACTTAGTTTCAATGTTTGCGACTGTCCTTCCATCCATCCATCCATCCATCCATCCATCCATCATCCCCTGTTCCTCCTATTCTGAGACAGGCCCCGGACCCCCGTGACCCTGCTATCCCGCATTAATGACTGCTCTCTGTCATACTTGGTCATGTAGGTGGTGAGAGGTACCAGACCCTGGATGTGTGAGATAAAAATACAAGTAGAATAAGCTACAGGGTGTTTGTTTGACCAGAAACAGGAACCCATGGAACAATGTGCAAATGATCAAACGCACCCTGCAGACAGTAGCTTGGATGTTAATCTCATCTCTTCTTCACGCCGCTCTCCTGGTGAGGGTGACCACGGCACCAGGCCTACCGTACCAAGCCCAGGGATTCCAAGACATTCCCAAGCCAGCTGGGAGATGGGTCTGTCCTGGGTCTGCCCCAGGGCCTCCACCCAGTGGACGTGCCCCGATCAAACCAAATTCTTTATGTAAATTTGCAGAGCGCACCATGCTAATGTAAGCGGGGCTCTGCAGGAGCTGCCCTTCCCCTATTGTCCGTGATAGCTGTCATTTCAATAGATCGGCCTGGAGATTGTAGCAGATAGGGGACTGCTCATCCGGCAGCATTAGAGCTTCCGATCTGCAAAGCGCATCGCCCTAGCAACGGCCAGGTCTGCGCCCAAGGCTCCCGCCTCCTCCTCCTGCCCCGCACCTCACTCCCACACATGCGATCCGGGGACGAGATACCCTTTCCGACAGACACCGGCTGACGTGTCCCTTTGGGATGCCACTCACTTTATATGCAAACACAGGCCAGGGAAATGTAACGTAAATCATGGTTTCTGATCCGATTCTTTCATTTGAGGACACAGCTGGAGATTTTATTTCTCTGCCAGCGGAGGCCACCAGGTGACGTGGTTTCAGTGCCTTGTTGCTCCAAGTGGGACCTCTTGCTGAAACTAACTGTTCCGTGGCCAAGACAGAACCTGAAACTCTCCAACCCGGACAACTTGATTGAATATTCAGTCCAAACACAAGGAAACATACTTTTTAAAACTGATCCTTTTAAGCATATGTAATTAACCCAGCACCAGGCAGCATTTCAGCATTTCAGCAGGGTGATACGCTCCGTCTTGTTTTGGAGAGGTCATGCTGTAATGATTTCTTCAGAGACTATGATGTGGCATAAATCACTTTTATTTTCTTGAACCACTCTTCCTCACTGGCACACTTCATTGTATGGCGTTTGTCCTCTTGCAAAATGCTTTTCTGCTTTCTCACATACTCCCCACGATTTACAGGCACTCCGATGCCAGTGTGTTTAAAAAGCATCTTCAAACGGCTGTCCGTTTTCGTGCCGCACGTTTTTAGCACGGCTGTGGCTCGATGTTATTGCAGGGCTTACGGATCGTCTTGGAAGCTGACTTTGATGTCTTTATCCCATTGTTTCGCTCACATTTTTCCGTTGTCTGGAAGGCCGTATCGCTTATTAAGATTTCTCAGTCTGTCATTGATTTAATACGCTGTTTACGGCATAGCTAACTGGATTTCTTACGATATTTCTTTCATCTGGAGCCCGGTGAGCGAGAGGGCTTACTGTACGGCACGAAACATCGATCTGCTCACTTTGTGAAATGCATGATTTTTTTTTTCCCCAGACAAGTAAATAAATTCTTTTAGTGTCTGTAAGTCTGTAGCCCAGAGCACCAAACTATGCAAATCCATACATCCAGAAACAAAACCCAGGATGGAGGCCGACCTGCTGTTATCTTCTCATTTCCAGTAGGCAATTTGAGTACAAAGACCTTCTGTATAAAACATCTTGGCAAAGCTGGAAAAAAATCAGACACTTGAGATGAAGAAGAAAGGCGATCTTGGAGACAGACGGAGAGGAATGCTAGATGCGTGAGGCAGCAGGGCGGCTGCGGGCGGCACGGCTGATGGACCCGTGAGCAGTGTTCCTCCAGAGAGACAGCAGGTGCCCGCACAGGAGCCGCTTACAGCTGGGACTGACAAGCCTGGAGAGCCAAACGGCCCAAGAGACTCCAGGTCTCATAGCGGGACCGGGGTCGAGGTTCGGGTGGGTCGGTAGGTTTGACGGGGGGGTGGACGACGCAAAGCGGTGAAGCGTTTTGGAAGTCAGGAGAATGAAGATGCCTGTGAAGGTGGACTGCCTTCCCCCAAAGCCGGAGCCTCTGCTTCCAGACGCGGGAAGTGAAGGAGCCGTGTAAATGGAGGGCTGGGATGCATGCTGATCACTAGACCCTGGCCTTTCTGCAAGGCTGCATACCACCCCCCTCTATGACAACCCCCCCCCCACGCTTTCCGTGGCACCTGACCACATGAACTGCTCTAATTCGACAGCATGAGCATGAACACGTTTAAGGTCACAGCCTCGAGCTCTTCAGAGGACAATCAGAGACAAAACCGTTGAGAAAGGCCACATTTTTGATGGAATCCAACCCCCCTGCCCCTATTCAGTAAACACCCTGCATATAACTTTACGCCAACAAGGTTAGCAAAGGGGCCACTTTCTTTTGTAATGGGGTCCCACTGAAAAACAAAGACAAACAACAGAAAGCAGGACTCCCAAATCCGTTACCGCAGACGTAAATACTGGGATGAGCTATCGAGAAAAGCCGCCATGGCTGTTTCCACTGAGAGCGCTAAATTCTGTAATGACAGGGTCCCAGTGCCTGGGCCAGCAGGTTCGCGGAAGGCCGGAAAGTTCTGCTGTAGCCTATCATTTAACATTTAGCGTAGCACACTGAAGTCATTACAGAATTATTGTGACAGACCACCGATTAAAATAGGAAACATTAAAGCGACAAAGAGGCCAGGATTTGAAGCAGGTGAAGTCGCAGATCTACTAGGTGGCTTTTAAAGCTGCCCGCCCCGTTACACGGCACACACACGCCCGCAGTGCCGCCCCCTTCTGGTTTATGACGTCTGTCTGAGGCACATTCCAAGACAACCCCCCCCCCCCCCCCCATGGGTTAGGGTACACGTGGGGCATCCTTTACCAAAGCCATGTAAACAGACCACTGCATGGCCAGGACACACAGAGGGCCCCAATAATAGCCCTGAACAGTGAGGGAGGGGCCTCGGTGACACAGAGAGAGCCCCAATACGACCTGAGCCTTACGCCACCAGCACTGAATGGGCCCAAGCTATAAAACAGCCACAGCTGCTGAAATTAATTTATGATAATTTTACAGGATTTCTTTAACAACACCGCAAAACTAGGGAGTGCCTGAAAAAGTGAAGAGGAAAAGGTCGATTTGCATTCCTCAGCCACACAGCGTTCACTTCGCTTTAGAGGCACAGTCTAAAGCCCAGATTTACACACTCGCATTCCATTCCGGGCGACGTGTTCCCCAGCTGGTGACCTTTTCACGTCTGCTTATCAAGCTCAAATGGCCCCTTGCTCGCTCTCTCTGGGGGAGGCAGACCCGAGCCGTACAGTGCTGCGCTTCAGAGCGGCTCCTTGCTCGGGGTGATGGCATCTCTTAAGAGAAGCGATACTTAGAAAGGTTCAGCAGCAGCATCTGCGTTGCACTTGGTAGTTAAGGGCTTAAAGAACTAGGAGGCTTTTGTAAGGACGAACACCCCAGGTTCCTGCCTCCTGGTCTCCGCACGGCCATGGCAGTTAAATGAATGAGAGACCCCACCCCAGGCCACGCCCCCTGTAGTTACTGTCTCTAATAGAGAGCCAGGACTCAAGCCAGTCCTGCCTGACCCAACTACCATACCAGAGGGCCAACCAGCACGGTCCATTCTCGCTAAGTATGTCGCGGCTACATTCTTCCAGAAGGTCGCTCCACTCTCTTGGGGCTCCATGAGTCAGCCTCAGAGACCAAACAGCTCCTCGATCAGTGAGACGGGGAGGGAGGGCACTGGCAGCTTGGGGGGGGTGGGGGGGTAAACAACCTCAGCCCACATTTGTTCCTAAGGGACTCTGAGGTGAGTTAGGGGTTAATGATTGCCTGCTGTATATGTCTGAGCACACGTCTGAGTCGTGATGTCTGACTTTGCCAGCTCCAGGTCTGCAGTAACACACTAGGCCACAAGGCGACAGGCAGATGGAACCCTGCAAGGAAGTCAAGGCACGCGCCTTCAGATTCTGGATCAGATTTTACCATTTCTCAGACATCAAATTTGTCGCCATGCAATGCCATCATCCATCAGCAACATTAGTAAAACGTAACCGCTAAAATCGATTACGGCGGCAGCGGACTAACGGCCCCTCCTCTTCTGGCATTCAGCTGACGTCAAACCCTCAGATACCCTCTCAAACAGCATACTGGAAGTCTAGCTGAGAATAAGGTCTAAGTGGGGGGTGTGTGAGGCCAGCAACGGCCGCCGGAAGGCGTGGCGCTAGGCGGGGCCTCGGACGCAGCCTCTCTTCACCACGAAGGCTTGGGCAGGTGCCAGACTTCAGACACGACGTGATGTGGTGTGGCAGGCATTTACGGCCAAGGCCTCCGTGCCAGGTTTGGGGCCCCTGGCCCCCCTGGGAAGCGTCTCGAGGGCATGACGCTGTTCTCGCTGCTGCAGAGGGCCAGCTACTAAGTAACCTGCCAGTAACCTTTTGTTAACCCTTTTGGCCAAAAGTGTGTGACACATAGACGCTGTGTGGCCACCTTGTACAATATTAACCAAAAAGGTCAACCGCACACTTTCTGGAAATTTCTCTGAGGGTTGAAACTTCTGTCCGACACATTAAAGGCATTTGTTTTTGACCCCAAAAGCACATTCATCTCCAATTGTCACAGTTATCCCAGGACAACCCCCCAATTTTTCAATTTGATGAGACCTAACAGCCGATTTGTTTGTTGAGCACGCTGAGAGTGCCGCACAACGGTGGACGCGCAGGTCAGCCACGCCCCACGGCGGGTGGGTGAGTACGTGCGTTCGTGAGACAAAGCTGATTTGGAAGCCACAAGTGGGGCTGGGCCTTAAGTGTAAGGCAGGTCAGAGCGGTAGAGCAGGAGAACAGGCTGGCGGCAGTGCTGGGCCAGAGGGCGTGGCCACCGTCGCTCACGCGGCCCTTTGATGCGCGGCTTTGGGGCGGGGGGGGGTTAGCGTGTCAGCGCAGGTCGAGGGGGTGAGCCCCCAGCGTGCAGGTCTGGGCGGCCCCGGAAGCACCTCCACAAGGAGCCGGTAATGCAACCAGCACCAAAACGAGGACATAAGCCCTCCATTTCCATGCCATTTACCCCCCACCATGGCTTATTCACCTCCCACATATTTCGTATATTTGACATGCAAAATGGTGGGTGAGAGGGGAAGGGCTGCCCTCATCTGGCCCAGTATCTCGAGTCCATGACACCAGCATCAAAGAGCTGCTGTGTTGTGCAGTGGGGCAATAATCCCAGGCCAGAGCGTTGGGTGTACAGATTCATGTGTCAGTTTTGTAGGGTACAAACACAGCACAAACGGTCATTTACCTTCCAAGTGCCATTCTGGCTGCTGCGTTTGCCCAGGGTTCAGCCCTGCTGGTGCCTGGCCTGTTTACTTTGAGTCTGTTTGCTCGATACAGGCTCTCATTTACGACATTCCCTTCAGAGTATGTCCTTAGGAGACAAAGGAAATAAAGCACATAGTACTATGTGTGTTTTATATACAGGCAGACACCAAGACAGCCAAGTCACCTACCCGTACATTCGTTGCCTGTTAAAAGGCTGCATTTCAGGGCCTAAAGGTAAACACCAGTTGCCGTTTGATCCTCGACGAGCTGGCGAAAAGGCCCTTATGAAGCCCACTGAAACCCACAGGGGAACTGCTATTCCATGCAACGCGGCACAAAATCGACCACAAAGACCTTCCGAACAGGTCCTGAGGACAGTTTTCTCCGGGCCTGAAATGTCACGCAGACGTCATTTAAACCTTCCGCCAATTAGCACAGCAACAAGCAGGCGCGACATTCCAAAGGTACGCTGCACCCTCTCTGACTTTGCCAAATGTCCACAATAGAACGGTTTTTGTTCCTTTTTGGGAAGTGTAGGAAAAACCATGGCAGAGGAGCCCTGGCTGGCCGCAGCGTGCCGTCTCCCCCTACTGCACGCTGCAAATGGAAGGCCAATTAGAGTCCCGCTTCCTCTGCTTTCAAGCTGCCAAGGAGTGCTTCTTGTTTTGATATGGCGCCTTGTTATTTAATCAAGCCCTGTTATTGAAAACCTCCCACCATCCAAAGCCATGAGAAATGTGCTTTGGGGGGTGCCGGCCTCGCTTCCGTAGCCTTCTTCCTCCAGAGCGAGTGCATACCTTCAAAGCAGAGGATTTATCGCATACATTTCATCAAGGAGGCGTCTTTTTCCCTTCCCCTCCTTTGTCCCCTCCCCGAAAGCAAGGTTGAAAGAAGAGCTGTAAAATTTTTGGAGGGCGGCCCCCCGCCCTGATGCGTCGAGACACCTGCGAGCCGCGCGAGGGCGGTTCGCTTCCTTCTTTGAGTCTCGCGGAGACGCCGGCCGCCGCAGAGCGGGGACACACGGCTCCTCGCTTGGCATTTCTGGGCGGCAGCTGCCTGAGCTTGAAGCATAAACGATGGGAATATTTAAGTTAATCTCATTTAAGACCGAGCAAAGCGGGCCCTGCTCTTTAAGGAGCTTCTGCAAGCCCCTGCCTGCCCACATTTAACAACCTTGTCCTAATGCTCGCATTTTTGGGCCCAGTATCTTTTCTAATCTCTCATACAATGAGAATTAAAATTAAGCTCTCGCTATGAGGTTCACGAAGAAGCGAGAGTGGAAGGGGGCCCCCGCATCGCCCTTCGCCTCGACATGCGCTGGCATGACAGCCTCGACCCCCCTGCCGCTAAATGGAAGTCATCCCAGGGCTCTGCTTCACCACCAGGCCTGCTCTGAAACTGGGCCTTTTCGAAGACGACGGCCCCCTCCGGACGTGTTGGCAATCATGGGGAGGTTCTGAGGCCGAAGTCCACTAGGTACCCTCTAACGCAACCCGACAAAGAGCAGACACGGAACGTTGTGAAAGCGGCTCCCAAACATTCAGCTCCTAGCCGTTAACTAACACGTGACACAATCGAGCACTGCATTTTGCTAACGCTGGATAATACTGATTTACCTGGAGAATTACAGCACACCAACTGCGTTCACACTGACCTCTGCTCATGAGCAAACACAAAGGCCGGCACGTCACATGCAGTTTCTTTCCTACCAAATCCAAAGCCATTTACACAAGAAACATCTGCAAAATTAAAGCACGAGAATCAGCAATACCAGCTCTCAAAGGGTGATCCGGCGCTTGGCCAGGGGCCAAGACCTACTGCAGCCCCCCAAGAGCCGCCACTCAAGGCGGGTGGATCACGGGCCCTCGGACATCTCGTCTCCGGGAGCAGAAAAAGCCAAAGCCACCCGCCCCCCCCATGGTTTATAGAGCTGACGACCGGCTCAAGCCCCAACGAGGCAAGACTGGGCTTGGTGCAGAATGGCATCTCAAAAGCAATTAAAAAATAAACATGAGTGCCTCAGACCCCAAGGTCTAAGCCCCCAGGTATCGCTTTCATCTCATGTGAAACGGTTTCCTTCATCTCCATGGACAGATTTCGCGAATAACCTGGGGTGGGGGGGCTTGTTTCTGCTCCCAGATCTGCAAAGTTTGAAACCTGCAAGTTCACAAAACAATACTAAGCCTTTTACAGACACGGTCGCTGTAACCGTGCCTAAAATCTATCTGAAAGACAAAGAAACATGGAAAATGAAATGGAGGACCCCCAATCTGGAGCATTCTGAGGGGGTGGGCCCCCCTGGAGCGCACAGACCCTGGTCACATTGACGCTTCACATGAAGGTGAGGCTTTTTACGGGCTGGGGGAGGCGGAGAGGACCTATCCAGGCTGGATGCAAACAGGAGGCCTGAGGTGTGGGGGGGTTCAGGATAGCCGGATCTGCCACACCTGCACCTTTTAAAGGGGGGGGGTTGGGGGGTTCATTAGGGGTGTCGCCGTTGGCGACAGGTCCATCTGGAATCCCATCACGCAGCACCTTGCCTGCAGTCCATCTCGCTAAATTCACCCATGGACCAAGTGGCCGCATCTCTCTCTTCCCCCTCCCCCAGCCACCGTGCACGAGTCCGTCTGTATGCCACCCCCAGCATGTCTATTATTAGAGAGGCATTTTCTCGCCTTGCCTCTCGCAAAACACTGACGACAGGCCTGTGGGGCCGTGACCCCGCGGCCCCTTTGAAGTGACAAGTGAGGGATTCAGCGACCTGAACACAAGAGCCTTCAGACGTGTACTGTGCCTTCCAGAAATACACCCCCCGCCACTGTGATGCTGAATGTAGGGAACAGGGTGGGGGGGCAGTGTTCCAACAGCTGCTATTTTCAACCACGACTCTAGAGAGGGTGGGGGAGAGAGAGAGTGAGAGAAGGCCTTGGTAAGACCTGTTTGCATATAAAAGTTTTGTGGTCGTGTTGTCAACAAACCCAAATTTGCTTCCGATGGGAAAGAGACTGACTGTTCTGAGAAGGTACCAGATTTCATCTGCCCTCTTTTATTGTGGATCCCTTTAGAAAATATTGACCAAGTACCTTGTATCCCCTGAACTTCAAACATGAAAATGTCGTTCATCAGCCCTTGACTCCCCCCCCCCCCCCAAACAGGAGATTTCCTCCCTTTACTCCAGGGTCAGTACATAATATTCTCAATGCAGCTTATGTTCAAAAGACCACAGCATGGACTGGGAGGGAACACATGTGCTGACAGCAAGCAGGAGATCTAGAAGGCAGGAGAGGCAGGAGGAATCCGCTGGCAGCTGATCACATTATTAATGTGTGGTAATTAAAAAGTAGCCTTGGGTGAATATCAATAAAAAAAGCTTTGACAGGCAGTAAAGATTTGTTCAAAGACCTGATCCTCAGATGAAAATGCTGAATGCAGCCTCTAATCAGGACACATTCCTGCATTTCTTATTTTCTTAGACCTTTAAAGTGACTGAACGTTAAAAAAGGGCTGATTAATTGCAGGGTTTTCTTTAACTTTCAGCATTTTTGCTGTGCAGAGAACTGCAACAAAGAGAGAAAATGCAGGAGGGAAGACTAGCAGTAAGGTGAATTTAAAGAGACTGTCATGTTTACATTTCCAGACAAGGCCTGTGCAAATTCAACACACCGTATGAAGTCCTGTTAGTCTGAACAAGCAGAATAACAAGACTCCACACAAAAGCTTCAAATTCCTTCTCATTCCAGTATAAAGTTCTTATAAAAATGTTCTTAATGTTGCACCTTCTGTCACTGAATGGGATTATTTGGTTCTTGCTTTGCTGGAAGACGTAGAATTACGTAGCTCTGGTGCAAATGCTGCTTACGCCTGTACCTGAGTGTTCATCAGAAGCTGAGCCCAGCTGCACTAGTCAATTCCTCAACAGCAGATATGTGCGTAATGTTCTATTTGTCCCACTAGTATATTGCTTTTCACAAAAGTGTCTGCTAAATAAAAAATATATGTAAATATAAAGTTTGTATATGTGATCAAATGGGTTTTTTTCTGAGACAAAGGAAACATTGCAATGTCAGAGACTTGGGGAGCACAGAGATAATGAAACCAGGAAATATTTATTTGAATTCAAAATCTGACCACCTTAACTTGATTTCATCTCCATTTTTGGTTGCAACAGGGACATACTGATTTTAGTTTAACCAACATGCATGGATTGTAACAAAAACCTAAAGAAATATAAACAAAACACCTTCTTGTGTGGGAACTAACAGCCCAGTATAAGTCTAGGTGAAAGAATTAAGATACCACTGCCTAGCCCAGTGAGCCCCACCCAGCACAACACAGTTAGCCCAGCCCAGCCCAATCAGCTTTGCTCAACACAGTCAACCCCACCTAGCCCAATCAGCTCCACCCAAAAAGTCAGTCCTGCCCAGCCAATACATTTCGCCCAACACAGTCAGCCCCACCCTGCATAGTCAATCCCATCAAGTCCAATCAGCCCTGCCAACCCCACCCAACACAGTCAGCCCCACCCAGCCTAATCAGATTTGCCCTGTTGGCTATATAAAACACAGTCGGCATCTCCAGCCCAATCAGCCTTAGCACAATGCGCTGAAGCAGCACTCCAAGAAGGACCTGAGCAGATCCTTTCTTTGATGCACTCCCAGTGCATGCTGGGAATAGAGGGCTGACTCCAAAACTGGTAAAGGTAAACCAAACTTTCTCAAGGCCATAAACAGTTTATACTGATGATCAGTACAGACACAACGCGACTCTGTGTCTGCATGTGTCAGACTTGGGGGAGCTACCCAGCGCATCTGATAAGGAGAAGGCGACGTCAACATCGAAATACCAAACATGCAGAGGGAGAAAGTTTGTGTTTTGTGGACGGAAAGGCTTCAGACTCTGGGCTCTGCAAGAACCTTGTTTTTCGGCAGCTGACCTTCTGCGGATCAGGCACAGCTGGTGACACAGCCAAAGCAAAGGGGAGCATTCCGCTGTTTGTCTCGCCTCCTGATTCCCTTCCCCGCTATTTTGTAAATAGCTGTCATGTCTCGGCCCGGTCTCAACGACACAACCGTGGAATTATGTCTGTGGCATTGATCAGAAAGTGAGGAATTTTAAAAGCATGCAGTTTCACTTACCCATATGCAGAAATGGTAGGACCTGAAGCTATTTAAATAAGGAATCTATGGCCTTGAAATGAGAGCAGTCCAAGAGCACTTAAGAATGGTTTTAGAAACATTAGTTAATACAAACTGAGGCTTGTTTTCCCCCTGAAGTGATCGTCGACATCTAGGTGGTATTTTGAAACACTAGCAGGCTTATGCCTGAGGAAGGGGTCAAGAAAGGTGTGATTCTGGGAGCAGAACGACCCCACAGAGCCCGCACCACTTCACAGATCAAAGCGGGGGGAAAACATGCAAAGAGGTCACCTGGCCCCTAGCTGACCTTTACTGGAAAGGTCATCCAGAATCCCTCAGGTACTTTATGTGCTTGAGGGCTCACGTCCCTTCCTGGCGGCTCTGACGCTGTATTGCTCACGGTTGATTCCACCTTCTCCTTTGCCCCCGACCCCTTGACACTTATCCGTGAAGGAAAGGTCACAGTGGCACGCAGGTCGGCTCTTTCTGGCGATGCACACGGCTCCCTGAGGACATGCCGGCTGTGGAATTCACTGCTCTCCAGCGAGACTGTTTACCGCACCAGACGGCGTCTTCCACAATCAACAAGCTTTTGTTTATCGATCCCGTTTTTTACTCAGTTAAAAAAATAATGTGGTATGAGTCCTGCGATTCACTCTCTTGAAATTTTTTTCCGGACTCGCAACCCACAGATGAACTTCTGGGGAGCAGCTCTCTGTGTGCTGCTTCTCCACGGCGCAAGGAAGCATTTGCAGAAGGGAGAACGTGAGGAATGACAAACGACAGGTACAAAAGCAGATTGCAGGTGTGTGGCCTGGGAATCGGCACCTCGATGTGGCAGCGGGACGGACAGAGGCTCTGCCGCTTCTTTGGAAGTGAAGCTCAGGGAGATCTGTGAGATCCTGCGAATGCTCCCATGCAGGTTCCCCAGCGTTACCGCTTCACGCACATGCAAGTGCCACAATAGTGGACACACGAGGGGAGAAGCCGGCTGGGATCCACGCTCGGAGCTCAGGCTAACACTCACAAGGCTAATGCTAGCCCTCCGCTTGGAGACAATATTAAACATGTTGTAGTTATATGGTCTCTGGACAGTTTTTAACAGCGTACACATATAATTTTACATACTGGTGCGTTTATGTGTGTCTATATTCTGAAATTCCAAACACTAACATGGCAGATGTAGACATCCATCCTGTCAGGATGATGTGCGCCCCCAAACACCCCCCCACAGATGAGGACTTCCTACAGGTGACCCCCCCCCCTTCCTAAAAAGCCCTGTATAATCAACAAGGTCTCCCCAGTTAACCCTTTGCAATGGATTAAAAACTCAAACAGGTTGAAAGGCACTGACAGACTGAAGTCATGCCACGACCAAAGAGTGACCCGTGAAGGAGGGGCTCCCAGGCTCCCCCCATGCCGGCCTAAAGATAGGGGCGGTGGTGGGAACGCTGCGGACGAGAGATGGCGTCATGCACCGCTCACCCTCTTCCTGCACTTGAAATGATGGTCACCAATGGGACTCTGAGCTCTCTGGCTTCTGGTCAGTTATTGGATGACGAAGCTCACTGCTCTCACTGCTACCCC
>JAABNX020000119.1:30012249-30027013 GCA_015163995.2 Mormyrus lacerda
AGCCCCCGCAACACAGTCAGGGGCTAACCGAGCCCCCCCCCAACACAGTCAGGGGCTAACCGAGCCCCCGCAACACAGTCAGGAGCTAACCGAGCCCCCCCCAACACAGTCAGGGGCTAACCGAGCCCCCCCAACACAGTCAGGGGCTAACCGAGCCCCCACGACACAGTCAGGAGCTAACCGTGTTGAGGGAGTCCCCAGTGAGGCAATGCAGCCTAACGAAGAGCTAGGATTGGTCAGCTCCAGTGTCGAACAACGGCAGCGCCCGGCTGTCTGACACGGCCGCCCCCTTTACCAAGGCCGTCTTTGGAATGTCACACTTCACTCAGTTAACACAGACATCTCCAGTTTTGACAACAGCTGGACACGACTGTGACACTATATAGCAGGTCTGAGCACCTGTCACGTAATTACAACTACACCTAAACAAATGTGACAGCAGTTGTGCTTGGGCCAAGGCGGGACATGCCAGCATTTACATATACACTCGGGAGGATACCTGCTTTTTAAATTGACCCTGTAGTAAAGAGACAGATGTCCTGCAGAGTTCCAAACCTGATATATCTCCCATGAGTTATAATAGATATTTGACCTGACTTGCTACTGAAGGAAAACAGTCGAAGTCAGAGGTTCCCAGCAAACCCCCCACCCCCGCAGAACGGGAGTGAGGCTCATCACTTAATGGGGGGTTGGGTTCATTTATTTGCCATTCAGCAGATTTCCCTTGATTTCAAACATTTCCTGCGGCCCTGCTTGCGGCCCTGCATTTCCTCTGGGGGGCAGGGAGACCTGCACACCGTGATGCTGAGGTTACGCAAACGCTTCCCTTTTCTCCTGAGGTGCGTGCTGTTCCGGACTGTCGGTGTCAGACTCAAATGGCAGCAGCCAGGTCTCAACAAAACCGTACAGGTCCTTTAAATGGCACTGCCCTGATCCCTGTATGTGCTGAATGCGCTCAGCTCAACAACTCACTGGACCGTTTCAGCAGCTCGCTACCAGACTCCACCCCCGAGGGTCATGTGATGTGACCCCTCTTGGACAGCTTCAGCTCTTAACTGTGACCGGATGTTTTGGGTGCCTGCCAGGCTCGGCTAAGACCGAGTCAAACGACACACGGGCATAAACGACAGCGTGAAAAGCTCAAGGAACTGGGAGTACGGCAATAGCTTGCTAAAAGGGAAACTGGGATGGATAATTTTAACGAAGGCCGACATGTCCCAGCATGAGAAAAATAAACAGGGCAGAGAGACAAGCTTGTGAAGGGAGACCCCCTTTGCTTTAAAATCCTCCCCCTTAGAGAAAAATCAGACTGGGGGCAAAAAGACCTTGAACAACCCAGGTGAGACACCGGGTAAGATCTCACAGCTGCCAGAAGGTGGCGCAGGAGGGCGAGGGTTCTATTAAGGGTTTGTGTGTGCGTGCATATTAATGCATGCTGCCCACATTGCAGCACGCGGCTCCAGAGGGCAAAAGCCAGTGCTGTTATTTAGAGGGCGAGAGCAGCTTTGAAATGCAAATGCAAGCAGGGCCACGCACGAGTGTCTTGGGGACGACGGCAGCCAGGGGCTGCGTCACCGCGGCTTTCCAAGCTTGGCCAATTACGGCCACCCCTGACAATCGGATATTACCATCACCGCATCTCACGGGTCCTGTGATGGGCTGGCATCCTGCCCAGACTGTTTCTCCCGCCTCGTCCCCCGTGGTTCCTGGGAGAGACTCCAGCTTCCCCACAACCCTGCACCGTATAGGAGTTTATAAGAAAACGGACGGATATTTATATATATTTATATGAGCATGTAGCAGAGTCACGTCTCTCGCCAGCCTCAATGCTCCAGATAATAAACATTTAAGATTTATGGAGGTTAAAAATCCTAAGTGACATTCCCGTAAAAAACTAAAACTTTGAGGTTAATCAGCCCATCCTAAGGTCCTTCGTCCGGTTCTGTGGTCAAAACATGGTTGCCCTGCTTCCGCCACGTACATGAATCGTAGCCGCAGAATGCTGGGGGTGCCTCCGGAGAGACAGCCGGGGGCAGGATTACAAGCTGGGGCTCACTGGGAAAGGCCATGGTCCACATTACAGAGGTGTGTAATATTACACATTACACCCAAAAGGCTTACTTTCGATTACCGGAGAGCGGACAGTCGCACAACAGATATTGGTTTGTTTCAAAAACAGCCATAAAATATATGAGAATAAAAGAACAAAAACCAGTCAGGCCAGAGGAAGTCGACATAACCAATGAGTGACGAGCGGCACGGCGTACTGGGGGGCGGCGAAAGCAAGTTTACATCCCTAGACTCTCACATCTATATCCACCCAGTGGAGCCGGTTTGGCAAAATACACACATTCACAATGATCGAGCCTAATAATTAGCCCAGCAGATTAGAAGCTGGTTAAACTGGATTCATCCGTACTGTGTGACGGCACATTTGTGAAGTGATTTAAAGACAAACCACCAAGCTTTGTGTACCGTGTTAGCAAAAGCTAGAGAAGTCTGATACTTGGTCAGCAAGCCTACACTGTGAATCCTACGCTGAGCTGTAAATACAGATCAACAGCTAGAACCCATGTTTTTTTGGCTGACTGACTACCTTTAAAATAAATACAACTAAAACACACACTATAAAGAAAACCAACACTAATCAACTGGCATAAAACAATGTGATTGACACTAGTACTGGGTTTAATAAATGTTACAGCGGATACGTTACGTCACCTGTAACCATGGCAACACGATGGCAAGCGTGACGGAGAAGTAAAACTGAAAGTGCGTAGCCTCAAGGCTGATTTATACTTGCATTGAGCCTACGCAGAGGGTACGCCACAGCCTCGGCAAGGACTGCGTCACTGTAACGTGTAGTTACATCTCTGTGGAGGTACACCTCTGACTACGGCGTAGGTAAATTCTATGCAGGGATGTACACCAGCCTTCAGACGCGATGCGATACGGAGAGGAAACCCCAGCCGGCAAGGACAGGACAGACATACTGCGGGTGCACCAGAGATGTCAGCTGCTGTTTCTGCAAGGTGAGGAACATCTCCGTTCCAGCTGCAGTGCCTGACTGTTGCAGCTCCCGTCTGGGGTACATCGCCCCTCGTTCATAATGTGAGATAATGTGTGGCCATTAAGGCTGTAATCACAGTCTTCTGAGGCTCCCTTAACCAAACGCTATAATCTTTCCCATAACACACCAACATTTTCTTCCAGTTCCTATAAAACCGCACAGTAAAACCAGGCTCAGACAAAATAGATTGTTTCAGAAAATCAGAATCACCTGGGGAAATGACCCCAATAACTTAATAAATTTAATTTAATAAACCATCCATTTATTACTCACCATTAGCAATCGGAGGGGGGGGGTGCTAAAGCAATGCAGTGAAGCTTTTGGAAATCTTTAGCCAAATGGGAGCCAATAATGTCACCCATGAAAGGTGAGCCGAACTGTGCATGTGACTGACACACATCCCATTGCTTGATATATGATGATAATACTCCCTGCCCACATCTGTATACAGGCCAGTGCAACTGCTGAATACAACCCCATTTCCAAAAGAGTTGGAATGCTGTGTAAAATGTAAAGACAGAATGAAATAACTCATGCTTGACTGAAAATTAATTATTTGAACAAAGACAACCTATCAAAGGTTGAAACTGAGAAATGTTATTGTTTTATCACAAATATATATTTGAAATTGATGCCAGCAACACATTTAAACAAACATTGGGGAAGGGGCAACAAAACACCTGGATGAATAGCTCACAATTCATTAGGTTAATGGGCAACAGCTCAGCAAGATGACTGGGAACAAAACGAGGCTCCCAGGGAAGCAGAGTCTCTGTGCAGTGAAGACGGGGAGAGGTTCACCACTCTGTGAAAGACTGTGTAATATCGCAAAGAATTTCATCTGTGGTACATATAGTCACCAAAATATTCAGAGAATCCAGTGAGATCTGTATATGCATGGGACAAGGCCGAAAATCAACACTGCATAGCCGTGATATTCAGGTCCTCAGTCAGCACTGCATTAAAAACAAACATGATTCTATAGAGAAAATCAATGCATGGGCTCAGGAACACCGAGGTGTCTGCGAACACTGCGTCACTGCATCCACTAATGCATGTTGAAATCACGCAAAGAAGAAACATTTAAACGTGATCCAGAAACTCCACTGACTTCTCTAGGCCTGAGCTCATGTAAGAGGGACTGAGGCAAAATGGAAAACCGTCCTGTGGCCTGACAAATCAAAATTTCAGATTCTTTTTGGAAATCATGGACGCAGCATCCTCCAGGCTAAAGAGGGGAGGGACCATCCAGTTCGTTATCAGTGGACAGTTTGAAAGCCAGCATCCGTGATGGTATGGGGGTGCATTAGTGCCCATGGCTTGGGTAACCTAGGTAATTTGCACATCTGGGACGGCACCATTAATACTGAATGGTATGTGTACCAGCATCTTTGCAGATACAAGCAGGGGTGGCCTATCTTATCCGCAAAGGGCCGGTGTGTATGCAAGTTTTCACTGCAACTCCCTAATTAGGTCACAAATTAGAGGACTGATTGGCTGAAGAGTCCTCACACCTGGGTTTGAACGGCTGACCTACAGGTTATTCCAAATAGCTACATATGCACCGGCCCTTTGCGGATAAGATTGGCTACCCCTGTTTTACAGAGAAGGCCTTGGATATTTCAACAAGAAAATGTGCACATATTACAACAGCATGGCTCCCTAGTAAAAGAGTCCGGGTGCTAGATTGGCCCGTCTGCAGTCCAGACCTGTCACCGCCTGAAAACATTTGGCGCATCATGAAACGAAGAACAAAGGAGACCCTGGGCTGCTGAGCAGTTGAAATCCTATATCAGACAAGAGTAGGACAACATTTCATTTTCAAAATTACAACAAATGGTCTCCTCAATTCCCAAACGTTTACAGAGTCCTGATAAAAGAAGAGGTGATGCAGCACTGTGGTAAATATGCCCCTGTCCAAACTTTTTGTTTCTGGCATCAAATTCAAATTGAACATATATTTGTCACAAACATAAAAATTTCTCAGTTTCAACATTCGATATGTTGCCTTTAGAAACTGGGTTGTATTACATATTTTACTCATTATGCAAAACATTTTCGCAATGTTGAATCATTGTGTTAAAAAGGCTAATTCCTAAACCGCGCCAATCCTTGACCTTTTGTTCCTGACAGTCCAATATGGCTGACATGAGGCACTGGCTCCTCTCCCCAGCGGGGACAGCTGGCCTGGCGTTTCTCACGCCCCCATGCCAGGAGGCCCTCCCCTGCATACCAGCCCTGCCACTGCCCCCCCCAGCCCCAGCGGCATGATCTGGCCGTATCAAACACCTCCGCCGTCGCATTCAAAGCCTGCCAGCATCCTGGCCCCCCCTTCCTGGACCATGAAAGAGTGCCTGCAATGTCACCGAATCTCCTGTAAAGGGCATCTTGGCTCTGGCAGTGCATTTGTGCACTGTGAAAGGGTCAGAGCCACTGGGGTTGGGGGGCAGAGAGGGAGGGGAGAGAGACAGAAAGAGAGAGGGAAAGAGGGATACAGAAATAAATACAGAGGAAGAGAGAGGAATAAAGTGAGGGGAGAAAGAGAGGAAGGGAGAGGGGGAGGGAGAGATGAGGGGGGCCTCGGGTTCCTGGCCCCTTAGCTGCACTGCTGGCCGCTCTGGGGTCCGTTTACACTGTGCCGGGGCGCTTTTTGTGCGCTGCAGCTCTGTGCCAGGCACCCCGACGGGGATGGGCACACAATCGGGCCAGCAGAGCAAGGACAGGGCTATTCATGCAGATCGGGTCGCATGTATGACCGCAAAGTGCTGCCGGCCATTGCGTCGCTGGTGTGTGAATACAGCACATGCGTACTCTCCCAGACACACACTCGTGGCAGCGCTCCTGGATGTTAATCATTTCATTCCGTTATATTAGTACTCTTGTATCACAACTGGACTTTTCTGAAAGTGCACTCTTTGTTCAGTATCTCTGCCATGTATTTGTTTGGCCTAGTACTTCGATGTACACACTCAAACTCCTGCAATCCTGCTATCTGTAGGAACTAAGCTCCGTATCCCAGCTACTCCCAACTGTATTTTTATGTAACTAGCGTAGCAGTCGCCAACTTTGGTCAGCTAGCTAGAGTGAGATTTTCACTTGAATTCTGCACACATTTACATGTATATAAGAGTTTTAGTACCTTGCAAATAGTCTGTAGGGTTTGCAAACTACCCCAAAGCTTTTAATGCAGCTAATTTTAGGTTTATAATGGAGTGATATCGATTTCTTGCATGAGCAGGACGGTCTGTAAGCGAGAGTGTCACGCCAGATGTGTGACAATCGGCAATCCCGCCTCAGTCATATTCTATTACTTTCATTCCTTTACACACATGCATGTTCTGGGGGTGCATCTGTGGACGCCACTACTCACTGCAGCAGAGCTTCCGTAAACACATTCACACAGAGACAATAAAAACCCTGGAGACTAGGAGGTGCACAGAATCTCCCTGATTCGCAGAGCGCTGGGGGGGGGGGGGCTCCCCCGTGACTCACCTTCTCCAGCAGAGGAAGGCACTGGGGCACCTGGTGCTCGGGGTTCTCCAGTTTGACGATGCTGATGAAGATGCTCTCTTGGCGTTCGTCCTCGCTGGTGTTGCATAGGGACAGCGGGTGGGACTGCAGGCACGGGGAAGAGGAGGCACGGTCAGCGGCCGGTGATAATTACCACCACCTTGAGAGGGACATCCAGAGGTGCTGTTGTTTGTGTTATAATTCCTTGATTTACCCACCAAAAATTAAAATCACTCCATCTAAACTTTATCTGCAACACTAGACTTTTAAGGAAGTCAGTTCATAGTTTTAAAAGATCTTTTGACCACATAATGCACCCGAGCTCAGTCACCATGCATACAGATGACAGCAGCCAGGCCCCACGGCTTCCTGTACATGTGGCCTCAGATTTGAATGAAAGGCTCCATATCAATAACAACAAAACAGAGGGGAGACAAATAACTCATGAATCATAAAAATATTACTGGTTTAAAAAAAGAAAAAACGAAACGAGCAAAATATGATAGAGCCACAGATTGTAAAACGCGAACTTGGAAGCCACGTTCACACGTGACGTTTCTTACGATTCGCTCGATTTAGAACATTTCATACAGCTTTATTGGGGAGTTTGCAGAGAGAAAACTGTGTTTAAGAACGTCAGAAATAGCTGGGATGGCCATTGGCCTGCCTGTCACAGAGCAGGGGTCACCCACTCCCAGGTCCTCTTTGGGTGCCCCCTAAACACCACCAGATGTGCCTCAGTTAGCTGAGGAAGGCCTGGGGGGTTAGGAGTGGGATGAGCCATCGATTGATTGCAATTTCCAGCGTGGAGCATTTTGAACATGGTGTACACATCCAGCCTAAAGAGGGTACTGCAGAGCTGGGGGGGGGGATGTTATGGAATTTCATGTGGGTGCGCTGATGTAACGAGACTCCCCCCATGTGGACTAGAAATCCTGAAACGGAGGAGAACTGGATGGCTCTGCAATTAGCAGGAGCTGAGGACTGCTCCAACTGTAATATCACATGATCATGGGAGCGCCGCGTTGCGAGCTCGGGGCCCTCAGGGCCCTCGAGGGCCTGGAGGGGTGCTGGGGGCGGGGAGACCAAGCCACACTGCTAGAGTCCTCAGGGTCACAGCCAGATAACATCACTCCATTTATGTTCGCATTACATTCAGCGCCTTTACTGGATAAGAGGCTGAACGACGCACAGATGACACTGAGGTGCAAAGATCTCGAATGCATCCGTGTTGGCCATAAAAAAACCTTTCATTCATAGTGCTCCGCACTCCTTACTGAGCTGCGGAGCGTATGCTGCATATTGGCTACCGCTGGTGACAAAATGTCACCAAGGACCAACTTCACGCCTTGCCAAGACGTTAGGAAAGATCAGGCTGGGCAGCCGCGACTATGTGCGCGACAGGCGGAGCACATTCCTGCTGCGCGACAGGCGGAGCACATTCCCGCTGCTCCTGGGGAGGGCGAGGAGAGGGGCCGGCGGCCTGGAGATGGGCCTTTGTGGGTCGCCAAACTGTTTCCCAGGACTTTCTATACTGGGACGGCACAAATGAGAGAGCGCTCCCCTTCCTGCGGCATGCTTCCCGCTCCCCCCGTGCAACCGCAGCCCCGCCACGGAGCAGGCAGGACCGTCCTGCACGCAAGCCATCCCAGCTGTGCCACTAGCCCGCCTTTGCTGGGGCCAAATTACAGGCCTGCAGCAGAACTTGGCTTTTCACAAAACAAGGAAAGAAAAAAAAATAATAATGACACAGTGTGAACGCCTGGACGTAGCATCCGGGACACCCAGAGCCAGAAAGCGGGGTTCAGCTGACCAGAAAGGCACGGGGAGATGGTGATGTGAAGATCGGCACACGGGACCGGCTGGGGTTGGCCGTGATGGTCGTCACACAATGACCATACCACCATAAACACAAATGTATTCGACTTACATGCATTTCGTCAGAAAACGTGCTGCCATGCCCTACTCAAGGAGAACAGCCTTCAGGAAAGCCCTGTAATGGTTGCTTTGTTAGCATGGCCGGCTTCCATTTGTACCGTCCACCTCCCCATGCAGAAAAAAAGTGTCCTTCTATAGGATCATAAACGGCGTAAACGAGACCCCCGTATATATATTTTTGTTGTCCAGCCAAACAGCAGCGTGATGAGTCCCATAGCCCGACTGAACATTCTTGGCTGCTTTGGACAGGAGCTGAGAACAAGGTCTGGGATATCAGATGGGAGTCGCGCCTTTGTGGGGAGAAGAAACCACGTCATTAACAGACAAAGCTGTGGTGCCCAATGGTCACTCCTAAAGCTGCACCTCTGAAAACACAGAGCTCTTTCAGATTCTTTGTACCCAGGATAAAAGGCATTCTTATAATGTTCAGTCACTATCTGACCAAAATACTCCAAGGCAAATGTCTAACAGTTAAAACAGACTCCAAAACGAGAACACAGACTGTATCCATGGTGAGAAGTCCCCCCCCACCCTGTGTGTCTTCCTTTTTCATCTGCCAATTTCATTTTCTTGTCTGCTCTTGCACTAACAGAGAGCGTAAGTTAGATGGTTGTGTAGGGTCTTTTCCTGAACTTCAGAAGATGAAAGTTGATCAACGTTTGATGTGTTTTAACTGGCCATCTTTTATTTAGAGAAGAAAAAGAATAAAGTAATGGGAAGTTGGGGGGTACCCAATGGGGGCTTTCTGCAATGAACACAGGCTGCTTGAAGTCCACGTTCCGCCAAGCTAGTGAATGTGAAGGAAGAATTCTATTAACCAATGCCCCCCCCCCCCCCAAACATTTGGCCGCTCACCCAGTTGTGTCCTGACCCAGTTTCCCGCGTGGCCCTAGACATTACTCTGAGCTCTGCAGCTGGGACCCTCAATCAGTGCTCAACAGCTCCAAATCCAAACTAAGCGCTGAGCCAAATTCCCCATCGCAGAGCACCTGTGGTGCAGTGTAAACTGAGCGACCAGCAGCTGGCCGTGACCCGGAGCCCATGCGCGGAGGTGGAGCCGGACCTCGGCTGGAGGCTGGGAGACAGGAACGGAGCTCTCTGAAGTGGGGAGCTTGGAAAATGAGGAATTTGGCTGATCCAGGCTGTCTTGATGGTTGCCTTGGCAATTCTGTGGATGGCCCTTTGTTCTTTTTCAGCTTTGGACCTTCTAACCAGCCCAGCTCCTTGGCCCCAAGCTGGGGTTGGGGGTTGTAGTGAAAGCCTGAGATCACACTTCGCTGATATTTCAGCAGTGGCGCTGAGACAACCCTAGGGAGCTCGGCCTGGATTTGCTCTGGGTTGGCTCCCATGGACCCAAAGTCAAGCTCTCCTGGAGGAGCCAAAGCTGCCGTCACGTATCCCAGTATTTCCTTGAAAGGGGACCGTGGGCTGTTTGTATGTGCAATAAATGACAGCGAGACCTTCATGAGGATGGAACGAGCAGAGAGAAAAGATGGAAGGCATTGATATCATGTCAGGAACGCCACGCCGTCTGGCACCAGTACGCTTCTCCAGAACAGGCAGTACCTGCTGCCCCATGATACAAATGAGTACATCCACTCTCCCTCTGAACTGACTTCGCTGTGACCCGTCTTAAACATTGCTAACTGTATATACCATTTAATTCCCAGCCTGGTATACTAAAGATGTCCGGAAGGCGGTTCGGAAGAGTGGTGCATGTGTTGCGGTCTGCAGTCCAGATTCTAGCCTGACGAGTCGAGCTGGCACAGAACTGTAAGGCGGCTCTTTGAGCAAAGACTATTCCCAAGCTCCCCCCCCCCCTATTACTCACACCCTCCCCACTTAAAGTAAAGCCAAAGCCAAGAGGCTCCGAGGATGCACAAGGGTTTTGCGGAAACTCTACACTAACTGGGGGCCACAAGTACTTGGGCAACCCTGTTGTGGGGGGAATCCCATTGCAAATGTCACAAGTGGGCCCTGCCAACAGCTGCCCCAGGCCCCCTGTACTCTAACAACAGGGACCACCCGACTCTGGGGAACATCTGGGGAAGACTGTTTGCCGAAGCTCTTGAAGGATGCAGAACAATGTGAGGGAACCAGCGCTCCAATTGTGTCAAAACAGAGGCGTGTCGAGTTTCCCTCTCTTTAATGATGACGACGGCCTAAGCCTAGTCACGGATACCGCAGCGAACAACTTGGCAAAACCCGATATCATAATGACTTCAAAATAATCACCACATGCCTTAAAAAATACCTTGGTATGTCGCTACTCTCTGTTTTTTTCTCTTTCACTTCCAAAAACATTTCTCTTGTATTTGTATCATTGCTATTGCCTAGGAGATGTAAACCGTGTCAACCAACCTTGCTTGAAGTGACGCCGACTGCATATGAGAGATAGAGTAGCGTGCCGACGGGAGGCAGCACAGGCACTATTGTGCTTCCTCACGGGAAAACCTCGAGCAAACGTCAGCAGCTAGATGATGCTATTATTTTACTGGATGATGTGCTGAGTGATACTGTCCTTAGTGTATTTAATGACAGCAAAAAATAATGGGCTCCAAAAAATATCAAAGAACACCATCAAGATGCCAAGTGAACAGTGAGCAAGAAAACATCCAAGTCAATCAGCAACAAGGAGCACAGTGTTTTTTTATTAATACAATGTTGAAACTTCATTTTATTAGGCGAACGTGGGCAAACCCTGCCATCGCCGCAGTAAGGCTGAGACTGCGGCACTTCCCACAGCAGCCAGCAGGGTGTGCAGTTTCCCAAACAGAACAGGCATGTCAAGCTTAACGGTGAGGTGACTGAATTGTTGGCAGCACTGCCACAGGAGAAAAATCAAGACAAAAAAAATTTCAACAAAAAAAAAAGTGCTGGAAGTCCATGTCCCTCTTGTGCTGTCGCCACTGTTGCCATGACAACCCATAAATGGACTCAAATATACTGTTCCAATTTTTTTTTTGGTTGGGCCCGCTAGTGAGTGCAGGTACCTCAGGAAAAATTAACCAGGCGTACAGGAATAGGAGAGGGCAGAGAAGTGTAGGGTGGGGGTGTACCTGCCTCTCTGAGATGGGGGGGGGGGTGCAGGACAGGCACAACATCATCTGAAGTGTATGAACTAAAGAAATAAGGAGAAGTGCCACTGATCTCCTCGAGTCATTTACAGTGCCGACTTTCATCATGGCGGAGCTGCTCCTTTCATTCCACGCCAGGGAGGCCACACACTGACACTGGGGCTCCTCCTGTACTCTTTCACAGGTCCCAGACTCTCCTAGCAAATCTGCAGCTTCTGGCCAAAACCAGGAAGAGGCACCATCATTTTGTGTTTCATCTGCTCTAATAATAGCTGCCTGCTTTTGCCTGACTGGCCAGAAGAGGCGAGCTGGACGAGCGTCACGCCCTCCGCCGTCCTTCTCCCCACGGGACGCATGCTCCGAGGGCACACGGCTTCCACGGCGTCTCCAAACAGCCAGGCCCTTTGGCACAGTCCCCCCCCCCACCCGGGTATGGCTCCGAGCTCTCTCGTGGAAGCTAAGGTTTCCTTCCGCTGTTCCAGCATGTTGAATGTGTCTACATATTCTGTCCTTTCCCTTTCTTTTATATCAGCAAGAAGTGGGAGCTGCCCTGTGCCTCAGATCATTGTAACGTTACGAGCGTCAGTCTGAAGATGCTTAAGGCGGCACAGCTCCTGTAATCGAGACCGCAGGAAGCACCAGGGAGCATCTACATTTAGCTGCAAACATGGGGAGGAGAGAACCGTTTATATATATATATATATATATAAGAAAACAAAACCAGGACATATGGAAAGCGTTGCGACGGGCGGGTCTGAGGAGCGGCAGTTGCTAACCAGCGTTTCTGTCGCTGCGCCATTAATCTGCTGTCTCTGTGTCGGCTGGCTGAGGCAGCTTCCCCGGACTCCGACCACGAAGCACCCAGCTTGGCCATACCCTACATGTGCCCAGCAGAACCCAAGCACTCCCCTAAAAACACATGTGGACACCATATATAAAACGCAGTAAAGTATGAAATGTATCTCCCACAGCCTTTATATAAAACAGCAAACTCAATGTTTGATAACTACTGGATAAATAAATTCCTGTACCCCTGTGTCCCATGGTTCTTCTTCTTTTTTTTTAATGAGACAGGTGTGTTTTACACCCCTCCACATAAAACATACCTTTTAATAGCCTCCCCCCCAACAGGATGAGGTATTACCCCCGCCCTCCCCACCCTGTTCATTTCGGCTTCGCTCAAAGTTCAAGGTTTTACGTCCGCCAGGCTGATTTATCTCGCGGCCCGGCACAATCGCAGCGTGCCTGTGAGGCCCGACAGAATTTCCCAGTGGACAAAGCGGCCGTCCGACTGGTGCCCTCACGGCGAGCAGAGTCTCCGCTTTCCACAGTGCTCCTTTCTCAGCTGCACAATAGGGCTGGAAACACAGCACCTGAAATGAAAAGTACCTTCCTTGCCCCTAAGCGGGTAAAGAATGAGGCGCCAATCCCACAATGCACAGCTAACGTGGCCTGCTGGGGGTATTGTATTTGATGATCTTTATCTACATGTTGTTACGAGTATCACGAGTTTCACTAATACGTTACGACTGGTTAAAATTGAAAGCAATTTTCTTCAAAAAAAAAAAGAAGAAAAGAAAAAGAGCCTTCTAGAAAAAAAGTCTTCTGAATCCTAACCTGACTGGAACATTATTGTGTTTGACTACTCTGAACATGAAGTTGGGTTTCTTATAAATGTACTCAATTAAAAAGTGGATTAGCAAAGTAGTTCTTTGGTTATCATGACACAGAGCTTGACACAGCACTACCGAACCTGAAATCAAAAGTGTTAAATAGAGAGACGATTAAACCAAATTAGAAATGAATGCCTCCTTATCCCACACTCCAGAAACATCCATTGGTCATTCCAGCTGCTTTAATTATGGCTCCACCAGAGTACGCTTATAAAACTTAAGCATTAAAAATAAAATAACAGCACTTAAATTTCTTGGTTAAATCCAGTTTCACTGGCTGGTTTTGGCACCAGGAGAGCTCACATCATAAAACTGGAAATATTTTCAAACAAATGGCTTTGTTTAGCAGTGTATCATCACCGGAGGTGCCCACGCCCACTCGGGCGATACTCTGTGTTCAGGATTGTGCGTAAGGGGCTCATTTTGCGGGAGAACACATCAAACAGCAGCGAGCACTAATGCCCCTCGTCACCGCACACAGTGCGTTCTCCCCGCGTGAATCACGGCCTGGGCCTGGGCCTGGCCCAGCCCGCCCCACGCGCTCCCTGCTCAGGAGAGTGCAAACCCACTTCAAAACCACAAACTGGGCCAGTTTTTTGCTGCCGGATCAGACTGAGCAGAGAGCAGGCCATGAAGCAATGAAAAGCCCAACTGAACTGTTTTCATTCACCATTGTAAATACACTGAAACATTCAAGAGTATCCATGTACAAATAAGTACCAGAAAGTGCTCCGCATCTTCTGAAGGAAGCTCCTTGAACTGAATTCAGCTCAGTGTCTCCACAGTGCCTTGTACCCCACAGTGCATCTTTCCTCTTTAAAACCCAAGCAGCCCATCCAGAGAGGAACTCCATGGCAGAGACAGAATGCAAAGAGACATATTCAAGTCCATAACTATAAAGTAAAACTAATAGGACAGAAATAGAGCTTCTAAGGCCGTGGGCTTTTCACACACCAAGGGCGGAGAGTGTTACGGAGTGTTTCCGGAACAGCTATCAATACCACTGTAGTGCTGTTGCCGCCAGTAGTGGTGGGTGGGGCATGTAGGTCAGGTCAGAGGGCAGGCACACCTCAGGAAGGCAAAGCCCTGAGGCTTCCAGTAAATGCATTGCAACAGGAGCAAAACTATGACCTGGAGCTGCTCTGCTGCAGGGAAGGAGTGGATTAAAGGACACACTGGCCGACTACAGTGCTAGTGTCACCAAAAAATGATAAACTGTGGACTGTAATCGCATGAAAACAAATGTGTTCTAGTGTGAAAATGGTAACATAAGGTATCTGCAATTTGGTGACTGAAAGGAATCTTTTGACTTTAGCATTGTGAATTAGCAATAGTGCTAAGGAGGGAAAAATGGGGAAAAGAGAAAGCTTTAGCACTATGGATTAGCATTAATGCTAAGGGGGAAATGTGGAAAAGAGAAAGCTTTAGCAGTATGGATTAGCAGTAAAGCTAAGGGTGGGAATGGGAATAAGCAGAAGCTTTAGCAGTATGGATTA
>JAABNX020000119.1:30027113-30049417 GCA_015163995.2 Mormyrus lacerda
TGGATTAGCAGTAAAGCTAAGGGTGGGAATGGGAATAAGCAGAAGCTTTAGCAGTATGGATTAGCAGTAAAGCTAAGAGTGGGAATGGGAATAAGCAGAAACTTTAGCAGTATGATTAGCAGTAAAGCTAATGGTGGGAATGGGAATAAGAGGAAGATTTAGCAGTATGGATTAGCAGTAAAGATAAGGGTGGGAATGGGAATAAGCAGAAGCTTTAGCAGTATGATTAGCATTAAAGCTAAGGTGGGATGGGAATAAGAAGAAGCTTTAGTAGTATGGATTGCCATTAAAGCTATTGGGTGGGAATGGGAATAAGCAGAAGCTTTAGCAGTATGATTAGCAGTAAAGCTAATGGTGGGAATGGGAATAAGAGGAAGATTTAGCAGTATGGATTAGCAGTAAAGATAAGGGTGGGAATGGGAATAAGCAGAAGCTTTAGCAGTATGATTAGCATTAAAGCTAAGGTGGGATGGGAATAAGAAGAAGCTTTAGTAGTATGGATTGCCATTAAAGCTATTGGGTGGAAATGGGAATAAGAGAAAGCTTTAGCAGTATAGATTAGCATTAATGCTAAGAGGGGGATAATAGAAGGCTTTAGCAGTATGGAATAGCATTAATGCTAAAGGGGGGGGGATTAGGAAAAGAGAAAGCTTTAGCAGTATGGATTAGCATTAATGCTAAGGAGGGGGAAATGGAGGAAAGAAAAAGCTTTAGCAGTATGGAATAGTATTATGGCTAAGGAGGGGGGAATGGAGGGAAAAGAAAGGTTTATCAGCATGGATTAGCATAAGCACTAATGGGGGAAAATGGGGAAGAAGAAAAAGCCTTAGCAGTGTGATCTAGCAGTAATGCTACGACAGGAAAAACAGGGGAAGGAGAATGCTTCAGCAGTATGGCTTAGGTATCAGCATGGATTAGCATTAGTGCTAAGCAGGGAAAATGGGGGAAAGAGAGAAAACTTTAGCATTATGAATTAGTATTAGTGCAAAGGAGGTCTACACACAAGAGAGAAATCAAACAGCAATGGTGATCTGTCCATGTGGCCCATCCGTCTGCCTGCAGAGGCCTTCCGAAGAGCAGACCCAGGGCTCCTTGGAATGCCATGGAAAAGTGACCGCAAGGAATGCCGATTCCCCTGAGGAGAGTAAACACCCGGGCCGGGTCGATGCTGCATTTCACCTTTGATGTCACCCAGTTCTCTTATTGCTGGAAACAAAGCCCAGCTAAACATGGCGGAGGGGGTTAGGAAATCACAGTTAGCGACCCAGCATTGAAATCGGGTCCCCACTGCCACTGCACTCATAGCCTGTGCTGAGCCCTTCCTTGACTGAGGGCAGCCACATGATCTTTATCCCCAGCATGTGGGACTCTCACCATTCTAACATGGCGGCAAGCAGCGACAGTGTTCACCATTGCCGGGGTCCCAACACAAAATATGAAATAAACGCGATGATTATTTAGGAAATGGTGAAGCTGCATGTTCTGCTAACCATGATTTTCTGATTCTACTCACTAGCTATTTATTTTGTTTTTAAAACATCTGGGGGGACACACACCCCAAAGTCATTTGTGTGGGGCCCCAGAAACAACAAATTCCCCACTGGCAGCAGGAACTGGATGAATGAGTCTCTAAACTAAAGCCTCATCAGGGACCATCAGGCACCTTTACTGCCTAACAGCATATGCACAAGTCTAGAACTCTGTGTGGGGTCCCTGTACAACAAATTCAATGACATTTTTCAGAGCAGACCACTGAGCATACTGGTGTCTAAAGGCAAACCTCAGAATAATGGGATTAATTTAACTGTGTGTGTATCCAAAAACTAAACTGAACAAAAAAAAAACCTACATTATAAAGGCAGAAGGTCCCATAATGAGAGCATACAGGGAGACATTTATACTGACCCAGCAAACAAATCACTGTATAACTAATAGGCTGCAAAATTGGCCAAGTTCAGTGGTGGAAACCTCATAAATGTGAAAATGTCCACGGGCACAGAGAAAACAAACTACAGCCAAAATACATGCAATAGAAGAAACTATAAAAACATCAGAGTTCCTTTATGTTGACCTTGTGACGTCCAAGACAAGCAGCAAACCATCAGAGATGGACTTCAAATGTTAAAGAGCTTTCTCTATGCAAGGCCATCAAAGGGTTGGACAGGACATACTGAGGCTTGCTAGTCATGGGCGTCCTGCACGTCACCGTCCAAGCCGGTGATGTAATGGCACCCTAATCCTGGGACACTGGTCGGAGCCCCCCCCCCCATTCAGGGAACAGGGCATCTTTGTGTGCAGCATGTTTATTTATACATCATTTCCCATTAAATGTATTTCTGACATAATTACAGAACGAGCCATCCTCGGCACTTCTCAAAGCGCCCACTTTGCTAAGGCTTCCAAAAACATAATGCGAGGGTCCTCTGACTCCTGGAGGCGATGTCTGCAACCACACGGAGGATCCGCCACCGAAAGTGGGTCCCGCACGTGAGCAGCCAGGCAATCCACAATGAGTCACCTTTGTCTGACTCTTATAGCTTATTCAGCCAGGAGGTGTTCAATAACCCCCATCCCCTGAGCTAACCCCCCCACACATGTGTGTGTGCGTGTATATTATATATATATATATATATATATATATATAAAAAATATACACGCACACACAAAACCCTGGACAGTTTGGGAATCTTGCCCCGTATGACTAAATATTTGGCAGTGGTAGAAGCCCGTCAACCAGACATGCTTGGTGTGTGTTGATGTTTTGGTTTTTTTTGGCAGCCACCACTGTAAACAGTTGGAAATTTTGTACCCTCATTTCCAGTCTTGCAAATATGACATCGCCGGCAGGAGTAAGCACACTACCCCCCCCCCCCCCCAACAAATTACAAAAACAGTTGGGAGAGAGTTCCAGGAGCTCCTTAAGCAATTTCCTGCCGGCGTATTTATTTCGATCTCTCATCTTCAAAGCGTCTCCTTGCGGTGTTCCCTTTCTTCTCTCCCGCATTTCGCTTCCCCGGTCATCCTTGTCTCTTTTCTGATTCCAAGGCTATCGGCCGCAGTTCCTCATTTTCTAACTCTGCTGCCTGCTGTCTGGCCCGTCGTCAGGAGGGAAGGAATTGGCCAGCATTTCGGCAAGGAAAAGAGGGAGGTAGAGAGAGAGAGAGGCAGGGACCTGGCACACTGTTGACACGGGACCTTTCCACTTCACCAGTTGCAAAAAAAGCAGATTCCAGCTAGGCGGAGGAAGACATTGCAGTATAAACACCTAGTAAGATTGTTTGCGATGGGAGTGACAGCCTCATTCCAGCATACTCATGTTACTTGTCATTTAAAAAAAATGGGAAGAATTAATTTGCTAGAGACTGGAGCAGAATGCTACCCTTTTCAGTGTTTGATGAGCCAGATTTTTTTTTAAAGTATCTAACCTGTACACATTTTCTCACTGGGTTTAGCAACTGTTTACATATACATCCTCCTGAAGTAACATGCCAGTTTCCAAATCTGGCACCACCAGGTTATTTGTGTCAAGATGCAACATCTACTCGGTCCACATGACGGCTGAGGTTGCCTGCAGTTAAGCTAGTGAAGATTCCATCACCTCCGAAACTGAGCCTACAAGAAACCTTCAATCTGACAGACCTTCATTCCGACAGACACAGAAGCAGGAGGCCTGCAACCCGATCTAATCTCACTTCTCGTTGTATCACTCAACAGGTTCGCATTGTTGCTGTATTTCCGTTACCATCCGAGCATTTTCTTTAGCCCCGGGGCAACAGAACTGGCAGATCGGCCCTGTAAAGGGCAAGGGGTGGGGTGGGGTTAGGAGACAAAGGCGTGACCTCACATGACTGTAAAGCACACTGCTGGCGAGCTGCATTACAAATCAGGTCGGATGTCCCCTTTTTGCCATTGAAAGCCACCCGGGTTCTGGCGACAAGCCCCCGGCTCCGCAGAGTCTCAAGCATCTTGGGTTAGGGAGCTTCCGGGTCCAGAATCACAAAAAGTAAAACTCCCCCTGGGAAACTAACAATAATGCTTGAAAAGCATTTAAAGGCAGCATGTAAGTTTTTTTTCTTGCTGAACTTCAACTACAAAGACAAACCTCAGTAGTCTGTTGGCGCAAAGCAAACAACACGCCTGGGACCTGGGGACCTCATGGCATAATGAAAGCAAGAAAGAGAGAGATATGATATAAAAGAGAGGCCCACTTCACCCCCCAAAGGCAAAACTATCAATGGAACAGCGACAGAGACACTTGGTTTGGAGAGTTGGGCTGAAGTAAAGCATAAAATTCCAGAGCCGTTTTTAATCCACGCCTCTGTTGACGTGCCAGTGTGTTAGCCCTGCCCCGGGATGCACACACCTGCTTAAAAAATCTCCTCGATCAGTAACTTCACAGTCAACCATAGTAAATAACCACAAAAATGAAACTCTGGGCAATACTGACAAGTCCTTAGGAAAACATAACATGCTTTCTTCTCCCTATCTCAAGCTGGGCCACATGGGTGGCCGCAAATCCAGTCTGATTTCACGGCATGTCTCCGGCATGACTGGAGGAGGGGAGCCGGCTCCACGGCTGACCTTCGGGTGGCGCTATTCAGAAGTGATAGAATTTAGGACAATGCTTCAAGATTATCGTGCATTACCTTGACACACTCATCCTTTTTACAATGAAGGCAAAACATGAACAATAAAAAGACAAATGCGTGAAGCTTAGAGATGCACGTGCACATTAGACACTCATCAAGAGTGACAAACGACGTCCTTCCAGGCCCTCTTGGGATGGGGGAGTATCCTCTCATGCTGAAAAGAAGCACTGTTGGCTCCGGTAGATAGCGATCTTCAAACAACAGACAAAATAGCCCCCACCCCAACCCCCCCCTTTGAAACTTGACTTCCTGAGCAGTGGGGTGAAGGATATGGGCTGCTCTATTCCCCTGGGGGATCAGGGAGGGGAGAGGACCCCCCCCCCCCCACCCCGATCCCATGCCAACCACGCTAAGGCCTTCTGCCATCAATGGCAGAACACCCTTCGTTGTCCCTTGCAGGAACCCAGATCATGACAGCAAATGCAAAACAGGGAGCGGAAGTGCCTCTGGAGATGGACAGTGCAAAAACAGGCTACAAAAAGGAGACTAGAAGTGCAACACCAAACATGGAGTTAATAACAGTCACTGTCATCTGGGATATACACTGAGCATGAGCTAACATTCCCACATTCTATGCTCGTGCTATGGCAATTTTGCAATCTGATTTGTGATTGGCTGGGGGAGAGGGAGGGGTGTAAACAGAGGACCAGACACTTACAGACACTTTAATGACTGTAAGCAAACTTCATGAATACGCCGCCGCTTTTAGTGTGTCTTTTCTGGGGGGGGGGCAGAACTCAGCTATTCATCATAAAATAAAAGATCATAAACACCTTTCATTAAGTTTTGTAGATGGCTACAAAGTTGAAACAAGGAAACATTAGACAACTTTGTGAGCGAGTGTGATGAGCAAAGACAAATGCTCATTATATGCCTCTTCAGGGCTTGAAATTATTTCCAAGCTTAAACAATGGGCAACAATTGATCTCCTTGCTACAGTAAACCCATTCTGACCTGCCTACCTAGTGGAAAATGAGCAGAATCATTCCAGCTACTAATGCAGAAGGAGAGATGTTTATGATGAAAGGAGCAGAAAAGTGGTTCAGAGATTTTTCAAAAAGCTAATAATAAACCATCTTCATATGAAGATGTCACAAAAGACAATGTTGGCGAGAACCCAAGTTGGAGATGTCGGACTGGAAAAATGGGCAGCAATTAAACAGATAAATAGGGTGTGGTCCACAGAGCCATGATTAAACACGAGTAACCGTGTCGGGGATGAAAGGAATGTCTGTATTTCCACACAGAAGCCGCTGGCAACTGTGAGACTGTTGAGAAACATGAATAGTGAGGAATAGACCACAGCGTGTGACTCATACTACAGGAAGTAAATAAGATGGGGGGGGGAGGAAATCACCTGTGACATGCTGCCAGGTGGCTCCAGCGAGAGGAAGTGAGCCGGCTTCATAACTTTGACCGCTGCCCCGAGCGTGTTCGCGTCGCACGGTTACGCAGGTAACAGGACGCACGCAGCAGGCCCAGATTCTGCATAAACAAACTCTGCTTTAACCATCACTGGCATTGGACAGGCTGAGTCGGAATTCTGTGCAGATGAAGCAGGGCTGTGGCTCCCATGTCTAAGGGACCCAATGACAGAGACTCCTGCGAGGATTTCAATGAACATCTCCAGGAAACAAGGGCTGAGATTCATTAATAAATCCATCGACGGAATGGCATCCTTAAGCGGCATCCTTAAATGTGACGACTGCCACCCAACCATGTACTGAGGTTTAAGTTCCATTTCTCTCAGTAGTCACACCGACCTACCACCTCTGCCCCCTTGTGCGTGTGTGTGTGTGTGGGGGGGGCAGGGTAATCCGTAGACTTTGCTACAAGAGACAAAAGCATTTCCATGAGAATGGTTTCGCTGAGAAAACGCAATGGTGCCAAAACCTGGTGAGAGACGTCCGCTGGCCAGGGATCTGCAAACCAGCCATGTTTATACTGCTCCCACTCCTGACCGAATAAATGTGATCACATCTGAGGAAAGGAGCTGACTGAGAGCAGCCCGGGACACTGATGCCATGTGTCCACTGCAGGCGTGCGGCAACCGCACCTCAATTCAATGTCAGCTTCCAGTGGAAAAACTCCAACCTTATGTCTGAATAGTTTACAGCCTTCGGCGCTGCTCAGAGTCAGTCGAGTTTCAGTAAAGCTATTAAGCTTAAATGAAACACATACCTTCTCCTGACTCTGCACTGCTCTATCCATTGTGGATTTATAGCTTTCACTCACAGATCCAGCTTTGAGCAGGTAACTGCTCATAACGTCATGCTACGGCATTTTTTTAGGCAGTCTGGCACACAGTCATGGGAGTAAAACTTATGACATGAAGTCATTACAAATTCTAATTTTCTCATAATAGAATGGGCACATGATGTAACCTTAGTGGACTCTGTAGATTTTATCACTAAAACCTGAATCAGGGGAGGTATAATGTCCATCTCACATTTGGATGAGAACGTACTCCCGCCTGTCCAAATCTTGAGGCACGCCTGGGTTGGTCCAATTCGTCGTCTCAATTGACACCTGGCTGATGGAGAGTGAATGGATTGGTGGGTGTGGAGACTGGGGGGGTTAGTGGCAAAGCACTCGGGAGTGAAAAGGCGTCACATTGAAAGAGCCATGTGTCTCCGGCTGGTGGGCGGTTGGGGAGTGGGGGGCGGGGCAGTCTCAGCTTGCAGGCCCCGCGGCAGTGGCTGGTGGGGCAGGGCAGGGCAGGGCCACAGTTATACGTCGGCTTCTTTCGTTCACCTTTTATGTTTGTTGCCATTCAGATGTCCAGGATGCTACTCTGACAGCACAGTGGGAAGAGGAGGAGGAGAAAGGCAGGGAGAGACGTCTAGCCACTCAGAATCTCAATTCTCTCGCATCACTGGATGGATGTTTCTATTTAGAGATTTCTCTGTTTAAGTCAAACAGACAAGGTAAAAATAGGGTATGAACCATGGCTGTTCATTCCATAAACAAATCTAATGTCAGATTATAGTTTTAGAGATAAGACAAAAAAAATAAAAACAAATTCACAATTTCATCAAATGCATATGAATAATCAGTGTTTTGCTTCCCTCTGAGATCTAAAACGAAGAAAAAACAAATAAAATGTGAATTTATTCAATTTAGCTATTATGGATGTATGAAACCTTGACAAAAAGGAAATATTTTACATACTTAAGATGGATTTTGGGGGGAAACTACAAGTCTCATGAGGAACATTAAAAACAACTGGCATGCAAACTCCTATCGCTGGAGGAAGCAGGGCTGCTGTGGGGTGTTTTCCACATCGCACGCATCCCAATATCAAAGGAGATCGCAATTCCAGCTGCGGCGCATTCTGCTGCTCTAAGAATGTCATCTGGAGGACTCATCGGCTGCCGGCAGCCTCCTCATCACAGCGCACGAGGCCCAAGACCCCAAAAATCGAACACCCACGGTACACCAAGCTATCTGTGATCTAACCGATATGTAATTTTAATTGTGAAGGTTTTAAACTTTTAAATATTCTTGTAAATTGAAGTTAAGAAAATGGCACCCACCATGATGACCAGCAGACGACCAGTGTCCTCATGGCGCTCCAGAAGAACCATACGAACGGAGGCTTCTCCCAACCCAAACAGCAGCATGCAAAATTGAAAGTGGCCGTGCATAACCCAGGGGGGTTGCAGAGCCCGAGGGGTTAAATACAGTGCTGGGTCATGCATCACAGAGCACGGTTTGGGTTCGAGGTAAGTTTGAGTTGCAGATTACATATGTTACCTTACAGTTCAGCACCATGAAAGAACAAATTATACTGGCTTTGCCACATACAGATTACAGTACACAGTATAGATTAAAAAGCAGTTTGTCTCAGAAATATTTTACTACAAAAACATACGTACACCTGATCCTCCAGTTGTAAATGACTACCATACGGTACATTGTACCAATATTACTTAATACATGACTGAATTGTATTTCATGTAACACTCAGAGCTAAAGTAGGAAATCAAAAGCACCATCTGTCCAGTGGGTGTAAAAATTAGGACACACTGGCTAACATTTGAATGAGCAGGATGAGAATGACTGATGGTGGGAAAAGCAGGACAGAACGTGTGGCTTATTTCACAGTTTGAAAGGCCAGAAGTCAGCGTCATCAGTGGCTTCCATCTTGACACCCTGTTTGGGGCCAGACCACCATCTCGATTGCCAGAAAATGCTGAGGAGAAAACTGCCATTTGACTGGGTTTCACTGGGACACCAATAGGCTCATCAAACCTAGCATATGAAGACCTCACTGGGGGATGTGGTTCATTAGCCTCACAAGAAAGAGTGGAGGGGTTGCTCTTAATATATCATATCCTTCAAAGGATCATAATTAAGGATTCTAATGCATGCAAGATATCTGGCTTGAAAGCTTTGGATGGAGGGGTCACTCAGATCTTCTGTGTTGATTCACTTCAATTTCATTTATATACTGCTTTTAACAATTGTCACAAAACACTTTACAGGCTACCGGGCATCAATTCCTCAGAGAGTAAGCCTGAGATAAGAGGCAAAAAAACTTCATCTAAGTGAGGAAAAAACCTTTGAAGGAACCAGACTTGAGGAGGAAGCTCATCCTCTTCTGACCGACACCTGGCAATACAACGTTATACCACTGTCGATTAACTGAGAAATATATTCCTGAAACGTCAGCAGCTCACGTTAAGTCTGCGGCAGGAACCTAAGAACACCAGGCCCCAGGAAGCACCAGCAGCAGGCCTGAATTGACCACAGGAGACAAACCCCTGTAAAGAATTCTCCCAGGGCATAATAAAATATCCCTTCTGAGCTCAACCTTGCCCCCTCAGTGGAAAACGCTCCATCTTGTTTCTGGTGACCAGCCAACAAAACCTCAATCAATACAACAAACGCTACCACCTCACACTATGAACTTGGTTTCATATTTCTCCTCAAAGGTTTTTCTTTTAGAAGGGTTTATGACCTGGAAGGAAAGTATAAGAGAAGAGAAGACTTTAGACATTTCTGGAGCAGTGTTAGCTTCTTTTTGGGTGCAGGGAAAAAAGCAAGTGAAAATCAAACAAAGGCTCCAAGGAAAAGGGAGACTTCTGCCACCCAAACATGTCACCCATGTTATCTCTGGGTCCATAAATGAAAAGGAATATAACCACCATTTTAATTTTCAAAGCAAACAATTATTGTGTGAACAAGTCTATCTTAACGCTTGCATTAGGCTGCTGTATCTCCAGTAAGTTTCAAAGGGTGCTGCCATCTTAGAAGGAGAAAAACTAAAGACCAGGCTGGAGCTAAAGCCCAAATATGCCGCAGTGTTCAGCTCTCGAGGTCATCTCATATCTCCCATGAGATATTTGCAGTATCGCCAGAAGCAGCCTTGGCCAGTCTCACCTCTCTGCAGCCTAATGGATTGTTATTCTGCTAAGGTTCAGGCTAGTTTATAATAGTGTTTATATGTGGAAGAAGTCGAAACAAAGTAATCATGAAAAAAATAAACTCTCCTATATATATATTTTTTTTTTTGCATAGTCACAGTATCCAGGGTGGGGCTGCTTCTGTCATCTCCCAACAGTGCAATCACTGGCGCGGGCCGGTTACCTGATGGGGGCTTTCACATTACTATAAAGGCCTGAAGGCTCCCGAATAGCGTGGTGGGGGTAGGGGGGGATATCTACATGAAAGACCGATAAGAGATCCGGATTATGGATAACAGACAAAGACTGTACGTGCAGGAACGCGCCAAGACCTGAAGGGTCGAGATAAGGTTTATGACAATGTGTGTGTGTGGTGGAGTGTGCAGGTTCTCTGCCTCTCCCATCATGTCAGAAAGAGCAGCAAGCATGGCCTGGCCCAAGCCATGCACCCGCACGCTGCAGCGACACGCAACTGAAGCGGCTGGCCATTGGCATTGAAGTCATCACTTCTCCTCAAAAGCCCACAGGAATCTCTAATGCTTTACAGATTCATCACCATCAAACCAAATCCCCCCCAACTTGCCCATTAGATCCTTTTTCTTATTATAACAGGCAAATAATTATTCAAAATAAAACCCTCTCTTTTTGGGGCACTAACACAAAACATACTGCAAAAAAGTCCATATATGGATCTTTAATAGTCTGAAAGAGCCTAAGGTTACATCACTGCATGTCAGGCCACACGGTGATCCACAGCGCAGAACCTGCCCTGTACTCAGCAACTGTGACCAGTAACACAAGACCTAGCAAATATCTGATGTTCGCTTTTCCTCCAGAGATGAACAAAACACAGAACTTCAATGGAGAGAAGATGAGTCATATATAAGTTTATTCCCAGAAAAACAAAACACACACCCACGGGCTCCGTAGCCCACTAACTCCCCATCCCTTTGGTTATTGTTTGCCCTGTTTAACCGAGTGATATGGAATGGCAATCGGATTCCAATTGTCAATGCGGAGATGGGCACAGTGATAACATTTTGTTATGACTGTGAACAATATCTGATGGGCTGAAATAAGGAGGGTAGGCTAAGAAAAGCAGGCATCCAGGATTCCTTTACCTTGCAGGAGACGCCTCGTTACGGCCCCGAGGACGATGCTCTCGTTACGGCCCCGAGGACGATGCTAAACAGACTAACGATGTTATGTACCAACATCTCTGGTCCACTCTTCCTCCAGAGGACCTGATCCATTCGCTCTGACCCAATCCTCCTCTTCGTGGAGACCCAGTCCACATGTTCTGACATGCTCCTCCTCCTATGATAGACCAAATCAACATGCTTGGACCCACTCCTCCTCCAGTGGACCTAATCTACATGCTCTGACCCAGTCCTCCTCCTCCGGTAGAGCCAATCCACACTCACTCCACATGCTCTGATTCACTCCTCCTCCAGCAAACCCAATCTGCTCATTCTGACCCACTTCTTCTAAAGTACACCCAATCCACATCTTCCACCTTGCTCCTCCTCCATTAGACTCAATCCTCATGATTTGACCTTCTCCTCCTCCTGTAAACCCAATCCACAAGCTTGGATGTGCTCCTCCACCGGTATACCAAATCCACAAGCTTGGACTTGCTCCTCCTCCGGTAGACCCAATTCACAACCTCTGATTTAAAACTCCTACAGAATCCTCAGTCCATGTGCTCAGATCTGCTCCTCCTCACAGGACCAATCCATATGCTCTGATCCAACAGCTCCTCTAGCAGACCCAATTCACAAGCTTTGACTCATTCCTCCTCCAGTAGACTTGATCCACATGCTCTGACCTGCTCCTCCTTTAATAGGTTGTTCTGACCTGCTTCTGCTTCAGTTGACCCAAACCACACGCTGTGTCCCACTCCTCCTTTTGTAGACTCAATCTACATGCTATGACCCGCTCCTCCTGTAGTAGACCTGATCCACAAGCTCTGACCCGCTCCTCCTCCGGTAGACCCAATCCACATGTTGTAACCTGCTCCTCCTCTGATCGACACATTGCAGGCCTCTTCACATGCTGCCAATTAACATCGAGGCTCCTGGAGCATCAGCTTGGCTTCTCCGCCCCCCTGCCAAGCACGTGGGTCTATTGGCGCACAGCTGCATTCAGCCGGCAGCTCCCCGGCACAATGGGAGCCTCTGATTAAGGCTGCCCCTCCTTGGCCAGAGAAAAAACCTCCTTAAGACCTGGCTGCTTTTAACAGGGATTTTCCCTCCCTCTTATGTTACTTGACTCATGGCCATTTTTTTTGATGAGGGGGGGTGGAATCATCTGCCAGCAGGAACACAATAGAGCGCATAAAGGGGCAATTTGATTAACAGCAGACTCTCAGTACCCAGCCCTGTTATTCCAGTGGCTGACTGCAGGGTTGGAGCTGACAGCCTGCACCTGAATACCGAATTGGGGGGGGGGGGGTACATATTGGGGGATGTTTGGTACCACAGTGGCGTTCTCAATTCATTCACCTATGGCAAAGGTGAGCAAGCTTCCAAACTGCAGTATTCATTTTGCAGTTTGGGCCAAGCTTCTCCACTGAGTCGTGAAGCACTGGCAGAAACAGCAACAACACACACCACGACAGATAGCCGTTTCTTTAATACCATATAAAGATATACAAGGATGCAGTTTTGACACTGACTACAAAACTCCAAAAGTTCATGGGAACTTTATGGAACGTTAACAAAAAAACAAATATGGAGATCACTCAATGCATAACAAATTCAGAAGAATAAAATGCAAGTTCTTCCAAATCACAACAGTAACTAATTAAAGCTAATTAATAAATCAGATCAAACAAATAGGTACTGTTCAACTTCATCATGGAACTGGGACCAGCTCCAGTGATCCCGCAGCTCCAGAGACTGGGATACTATACTACAAGGGATTAAGGCAGCCATTTGAGAACCGCATCCAACAGTTGCTGGGGGTGGGGCGGTGGCCAGCTCTAAGCCCAGTGTGGCACGCCTGCGCAGACTGGTGACACGCCTGCGCAGACTGGTGGCACGCCTGCGCAGACTGGTGACAGCACGGCGGTAACAGTGAGCACTGAGTACACACAGCTCACGGTGAGAGCGTGAAATACACCAGCCCGTGGCTCTCTGGCAAAGACATGAAAATTAATTTCCAAAATGACACCCCCCCCCCACGACCGCTCTGTGCTTTTCTTTTTTAAAAAGGCTTGCCCCCTCATCTGCGCCCCTCTCCCTTGAGAGTCCCATGGTTCAGGTGGCGTGGGGGTCGGGTGTGGCCCGCAGGCGCCATTACTGTAGTCACGACAGGTGGGGAGCATAATGGGGCCAGCAAAGACCCCTCTGCCACTGCGGACCACCGCTGCCTGACGATTTTTACTCCACCCACCTTAAAGACACAAAATCATCACACCCACTCACTCTGATCTAACGGAGAGCCCGCGTCCTCGCAGAGTGACGGGACACAAGTGAGGTCTTGTATCTTTTCCATTGCATGCCCATATTTGTGATAATTTTCTTTTCTCCTTCCTTGGAGAGCAAGACTCTGGAATCATTCATCCAGAATCAAATATTTACTCAAGCCCTTCCCTGATTTTTCCTCATTCTAACATAAACCATCTGACACCATGTCACAATGCTCCTGTAATGTTGTCCACCACCACTACCCATCAAATTAATTGCCCATCTCCCTCTCTCCATCCTGGAACCACTTCTAGAGGCATTTGTTTACACAAAGGTTTCAAAAAGTTCAAGCTGAACATAATTTCATATCAGCAAAAGGCTTTCAAAGTTTTTGAAACAGAGGGCAGTTTTCTGCTGCCCTTAAGCTTCAGGGGTTAAACTCCTCCACACCAATGCTCTCAGCCGGAGAGAGAGTTTGGAAATATACCAACAGGCTACTAGTTCAGACCCTCAGACGTGGCCGAAGTGTCACCGGGCAGAGGACCCGGGTACTCACTGAGCTGCTGTGAAGTGGGGGGGGGGGTCCCCAAATCAGTGCAGTTTAAAATGACACATTCTAGCAGGCCCTAAGTCAAGCCCCTGAGAAGAGCTGGGCTGCATGGGGCACGTGACAGAGACAGACAGGACTTATCCAATCATCCCCATGATCCGGAGGAAGCCGGGCCAGCCCCCACCAGACGCACTCTGTGAGTTTAAGAGCGAGTGTGACGTCACCAATCTAGGCAGGAAGCACGGGTGTAGCTGGGTCAATCTCAGCAAAAACAAGCCTCCCAGCCTGAAAGGCGGCAGGACCACAGTGCTGCACTGGAGGGGTAAGAGGGTAGCTGCCAGGAAGGACCGCATCAGGCCAGGCTCTGAATCAGCCCCACAGAGATCCCTCATCAGACACAAAAAAAGAGACAACATGAAGAAAAGCACAATAACTGTTTCCTATGAAACATCTCTGCAGCACAACAAAAAGACATAAAAGAATGGTCTCATAATCATCCATCACTGATGGCGTGTAAATGATTATCATTTATCACCATCATTGGATATAAACATGGCTGAAAAGTGGAGCAGGGGGTGGGCTCTACTTGCCTGGCTGCAGGTTGCCTTCGTGATTTCATTTGAGTAGCAGGGTTTATTATACTACAGGAAGTGTACAACTGAAGAAAATCAAGATATTGGTATCAGGTGAATGTGTTAGCTGAAATTCAAACATTCAACATTCAAAGTTAACAGCACCAGACGTAAACCCATGACTACTGAAGTAATGATAACTGCATTGGACAGTCAGTCATTTTGTGTAGTGGAGGGCGAGGAATTGCATTGGCTCATTCAGTCTCAAAGTACCAGCCCACCGTGTTTTACAATTCGTCATTAAATCTGACCTGATCTGTTTCATTCCCATAGTATAAGAATATAGCAGAATGACATTCTGTCAATCTGCACCAGGAAGACCGACAAGTTTCACTGCCAGAAACTCAGCAAGTGCCTCAGAGGATACAGCCAGTTATCGGTTACAGTAATATAACACTGGTAAAATATACTGGTAAAGGTCAAAAACGTCCTTATCGGTGCACCACTACTAGTAGCTATTGTGGGTTAAGGGTCTTAATTAGGAGTAAAATGATCCTGGGAATTGAACTGCTGACCTTCTGATCACAGGCGAGGTGTTCTAACCTGCTCATAGGACAGCACGCTTTCCAGTGTGCTCAGCCCTCTCAGGGAGAGGCAAGGTATGGGGGTGTCAGAAAGCACGGGGCACTTCTGGGCCAGCAGGCGAAATAGAGACAGCTGGAGGTGTTTGAAATGCTCGGCGAGGAACTTGCACATGACGGACTGCGGCGCACTGTTTCCACGGTTATCTGGGGAAACGACCGCCAATGTCGCTTCAGGATCTTGGTGAACAGCTGGGACAGATTCATGGAAAATGACTTCCTGTCCAAAGATTGGATAATCGATTATCAATGAAAATCGTGCGGCTATTCCATAAACTCTGAGAACACACCCTGGGGTGCATCAGGGGGGCCCGAAGTCGCACGGGGGAGTTTGTGTGGGGGACAGTGCACGTGGAAGCGGGGAGCCAAGTTTGGTGGGGGCCTTGAGTATGTTGTGGTGGGGGGGGAGCACGTGAGTCTGTGAGTGTGTCGGGGGGGGATGATTGAGTGTGTGAGGGGAACTGTGAGTGTGCGAGGAAAGGTGTGAGAGTGTGAGGAGAGGTGTGAGCGTGTGAGAAAAGGTGTGAGTGTGTGAGGAAAGGTGTGAGTGCGTGAGGGGGCTGTGAGTGTGCGAGGAAAGCATGAGGGGGGCTGTGAGTGTTCGAGGGGAGTGAGAGTATGCAAGGAGGCACAACGGTATTTCAGAAATGGCACCACATACTCCAACAGCAAAACAGCCCGACCCTCACAAACAGCTGTGGGCTGGTGGGGCCCACTTCCAGCCTATTACAGAACTTGTAAAACTAAAACACACAGACAAAACTGTATTGGGCATGTGCCGCTCTATCCAAGCCAGCCCTCAACATCACCCAGAGAAGATGCAAACATGCAGTCTGCTGCTATCAAAACAGGCCCCCATCCCACATGCTTTGACCAGCTTACCCACAATCCCCTGGTGCATCTTGCCTTCAGTCCCGCTGGCAGTGATGACCTCACCCTGTGACACACGCTCGCCCGGCTTCCAGCTCGTTAGCGTTCCGTGCTCAGGAAACCCAAGCCTGTAAGAGCCGTGCCCACCCCAAAACGTCCCCTCCCCACCCAGGGCCACCCCGCAAGCCTCCCCCCCGCCTGCCGTCTTTCGAACCTGGCAAATAGGAGAATTGTCCCCATATGGCTTCTCCAAGAACCCACTTACATAAGCACCGCAAGTTTACTGTGCATCACCAGGATGATATCAGGCAGGCAATCTAAAAACACAGGGGGTGAGGGTGGCAGCGTTCGGGCGGAACCGGACAAAGTCTGTAGGAGAATGAAAATGAGATTAGAAGAAAGGAAGAGGCTAACGATGCCAGATGATGATGAGAACTTGTAAGAAAAGTGCATTTATACAGAATTTGATCTCAATTGCTGCAAAGGTCCAGAGATTAACTTCAGTCTTCACATTTGCTCATATGAGGTTTATTTTCAGTCACATGTATCCACCTGGACTGTAGCAGGAAACTGGGGAACCAGGACAAAATGTACACAGACACTGGGAGGACGCGCAAGCTCCACACGCACCGAAATGGCCTGGCTTCTCTCACGATGAAACCGCGGCGTGACGGGGATCTCGCTCCGCTGATAAACAGCCGAATTCCCATTCTGTGCATTCCCGTTAGCAAACGGACGGCGGACGCTCAGGCGCACGTGGGTGCATGCAGCCGGGGGCTGCTTGTCCTCACACTCCCTGCTGGCCCCTAAGCCATAAGGTAAAACATGTGCCAGTTGTCCCGATGTTGTTCGCAGGCAGGCTTTGGGAAAGCTGTCCGTACCGCAGTGTGACGCGTCGCCGGGGTAAAAGCCAAGCAGGTCTGAGTGAGGCACCCCCGACCCCGTGCACCTGCGGCAAACGGGCAGCCATTCCCAGGATGGCGTCAACAACTAATCATGGTAATCTGCGTTAGCGTGAGTCTCAGCTGAAAGCTGTTGTGAACTAAACGGGTGTTTAGCACACCTCCCATGGGGGAACCAGTACCTGACACTGCCCCCCCAGCTCCCACAATGTTCACGAAACCTGACATTTCAAGGCGGGGCTCTGATTTAATGCCCCATGGCTGTAGGGGGCTGGTGACGCGGGAGATAGGCCTTTAGCCCCATCACATCTCACAGCGGTGAAGCCATGTAGGGCCAGGCTCCACTGCACAACACAGGCCGCGTTTCTTCTGTGTGACATAAGCCATCTTACCTTTGAAGATCAAATATTACGTGTTTATTACACAAGGACTTATCTGGTCCCCGTTATCAGATCGTCTGTGTAATAGAGCACCCCCGGATCCTGTTACAACCATCTGAAAGCGCAGGGAAGGAACTAAAAGGAAATGATTACAGGGCAAAACAAAAGGTCTGCTCCTTTTTTTCAGGTATGGAAAAAATCCAACAGGCCTGCCCTCCAAGTCACTGTCTCGGGTTCGAGCTGCCTGAGTGAGTGAGTGTGTGTGTGTATGAATGAGCGAGAGAGAGAGTGAGAGAGAGAGAGAGGCTTCACATCCAGCCTCCTACATCTTGGATGTTCAGGAATAATAAAAATCCCTCTTGCCTCTTTTAAACGAGGGGTGGCGTCAAAGAACTTACCAAGGATTTCAAAAATGTTTTACAAGAAGGGAATATCAAGGTCTCTCGCCCAACATCACTACACGCTCAGCTGAAGTCAGATATGGCTCTGTGTGCTGCAAAGATCCTGGTGCTGCCTGTACATGCTCGATGATCTCTCAGGAGGGAGTAAGCGTGAGGTGGCACTTCTGAGGACCATGAATCTCAGTTTCAGGTCACAGACAAAAGAAGAAAGAGGCCCAACCCTGTGAGGTGGCTTTCACCTCTGGCCTGCTCGTTAGGACACACGGGGCAAGGACTGCGCAGAGCTCTGGTGCTTAGGGACGTGGCAGCATATCCCCACAGTGAGCGTGTCACCCTGGCTGGCGGCAGGATACTTTTGCAGTGTCACCCAGGACAGCACCTTTGAAGCTTGAAAGCCTCTCGCTCATAATGCTTCCTTGCCTGTTCACACTGCTAGGAAGTAGGACAGTGACGCTTCCATATGGCAATGAGGTGGTGCCTGTTGCGGGCTCTGGGTGCAAAGTTGGGGCAGCTAATATGCTGCTGTAGCAGGGTGCCTGTCCAAAAAGGACTGCAAATGGCCCAGGGGGTGAATCAGAATCATCCTTAAAGCAAATTAACCACACACACACCCCCCCCCCCGACCTGGGATCGAGCCAGATGGCACCATAAAATGACAGAAAAAACACTAACTATAATAATAAACTATCAAAAAATCATTAATCAGAGCGGCTCTACAATGAGGATCAAAGCATATGGGGGACACAGATCGGCCTTTGGGGCAGAATTCACGTCCCTTTGATGAATCAGTGATTAACAGTGGTGGGGGGTGCGTTGTGTCAGGTACCGCCATGGCAGGAACATTCGGGGCTTTGGAAGGACTCCAAGCCTCCTTTGATATGGGCCCGCGTGTGCAACGCCATTTGGGACGCAGCCAAGGTACACAGTGTCGGTAATCGTTAACAGGGTCGGCAAACAGACGAGGAGGCAGAGCTCAGGAGGCCGGTCAGGGACCCATCTCAGAAAGAGCCTTTCATCTTCATGCGCTTCGCCAAACTGGTTTCCCCTGATCAATTTAATGCTATTCTTAATTCCTGCCCTCCCCCCCGCCAAGGTAGTCGACATCAAGCCCGGACATGAAGACGTGTCCCCCCCCGCCCCCGAGGGCCTTTTGTCTTTCAGGCACTGCCAATTGAACATGAAGCGGTAAAGGGGAGGCCGATGCAGTGAAAACTGCAACACGCCTCTGTGGCACTTTCACTGTGGTCGCCGAGGGCGCAGTGGCAGTTTCAAAACACACAGGTAGCTACTATACGCAGCCCACACTTCAGGGACAGCGCAGAGGAACACAGAGGAACGCAGAGGAGCACAGACACCTGCGGCACCAACAACAAGGCTGGTTTAGGGCGGGGGAGGGGGCGTCTTTTACGGAGTCCTTTGTCACATTCCCTGCCCAGGTGGAGGAATGTGCGCTGTAAGCTGCCCGTGAAGTGTGTCTTTGTGCTGTTAGACATCTCGTATCCGAGTAGAGCGGGGGAGGGGGCACCGATACAGTAAGCACCCTGAGTAGATCGCGCCCTCCACCCCCCAGAGACTCTTTACCTCACTGAATATAAGTCGAACATTGAGACACTGCCACCAAGATTAAATGAGGCACACAGCCAGGACGACCAAAGTGTTTTCAGCATTTTATTGCACATTCATAAGGTCGCCACACTTGCCAAACTGTGGATAATCTACAATGCTTTTTTCTACAAGTCTCCTTGCGGCATGAAAACAAAATATATCTTCAGTAGCAGATTAACTGAGAAAGGGTGACTAATTAACTTCAGACCAGTGTGATCCTCTCTCTATTTCTGGATGGCCCAACACCTCTGTGGACAGGGAAATAAGCACTGTAGTTACCCTAAACGAGGCAGAGAAAACTGTGCGAGACGTCCTGGGAATCAGCGTGGCCTTAACATCTAACTGAGTTAGGATGACACTCTGTGGGGCCTTGAGCTGCTCCCTCCGTTAGCTGCTACACAGTTCATCCCGCAGGAACAAAGGCATGGGCTTTTAATAGCCGGGGTTATCGTGCTCAGGCAGGCCATCTCAAAGTACAGAAGCAAGCAGGGGGAACAAAGCCAGAAAGGTACACCAAAACACCACCAAAATAAAAGTCAGGGTTTACTCCAGCCTGGCAAAAGCAGCATCAGCAGGATGAGAGCCCTACAGTATAGCGTCTGTCTGTGAACGATATCTTCAGAGACTATAGATGAATAGGCTTGGTTAGCAACCCACTTGACTAGGGAGCGGGCCTGCCAAGATATTTGCTTTAAGCAAAAGGCAGGGATAAACGGCAGCTTTTAATTGGGAGAGAGGAGGGGCTCGGACTTAAGCTTAGTGCTAATTCGCCCCAATCTGGCTCCAGACACAGGAATCCCCAGAGCCACCTGAACACCTGCACCTCCAGTGGGGCCCTGCTGTTCGGCAGCGGACAGGACGCCCGGTACCCTTCTGACACGGCCATGAGGGGCTCCTGAGGTGCCGCCAGGCCCCACCCCTTCCGGCGATCGGGAAGCTGCTTTATGACTCAAGAGTTCCTGTCTCTTCAGCAAAACACAAGTGACTCAACAACCACTGGCATGACTCGATCCGTTCCTCAACAGCGAGGCCTAGGTGTGGGCGGCTGCCCCGCCTGCCGTGGATTAAACGACCTCCGGAGGACGCCATCAGCCCTAGGCGCCCGGAGCCTCAACGGACAGCCTCCATTGGGGCATAAGAGTCAACCTTTGAGGGGGATTGAACACGGGAGTGTGCCATCTCCTGGGGTCCCCACTGAAGCGGATCACAGCGGAGAGATGCGTTAAATAACGGGCTGGGCCCAGCTACCATAACCAGTCAAAACTGCAGCGGGTGACGAACGAAACGAAAGCGTTGCTATTTTCAGGTATAGCCCGCTCTGCAAACGTTCGATTTACGCCACTTCATTTTTACAGAAGACCTACATCAGGACCTGTTTTTGCTAACCGAAGAAGAATTTTGCTTTTACGAAAAAAGAAAAACAAAAATAGCATTTATAATTTGTTTATTGGCGAGGCAATTATAGATACGCCCCGTAATGATGCTTCGGTTAATGACAGACCGCATGTACAACGGTAGATCCATAAGTTAAAAAAGGAGCTGAAAAATTCCTTTAACTTGTGATGATGTTGTAGCCGTAATGTCATAATGCAAGGCATTATTTGCATGTTTGTAGTGATGCTAATGTAATCAAACCTACTGAGCTGCCAGCTGTATCAAGGTATAGTACGTATAATTATGTACAGGGCAGAATACTTGGTAATGACAAACGACTGTATTACTGGTGTATGTATTTATTATACCGTACTTTTTATCATTATATAGGCTATACCATATAGCCTAGGTGTGTAGTAGGGTAAACCATCTAGGTTTGTGTTAAGTACACCCTAAGATGGTCTCACAACAGCGAAATCACCTAGCAACACATATCTCAAAATATATCCCTGTCCTCAAGCGACGCATGACTGTATTGATTCTGGTAAGTAAAACTACGCATTACATACATTTCTACTTTATACAGGCTGTGTATTTATCACGTCATTCCTGCTTTTACTGTATGTCACTGTTATTTTAGCTTTTATGTGTTACTTGGTATGATTTGGTGGGTTATTTTTTCATATGGGAAGGCTCAAAAAAAATTCCTATATAAATTAATGGTAATTGTTTCTTCATTTTACGCCATTTCAGCTTACAGAAGATTTCGCAGGAAAATATACTGGGTACATTTTAACACAGAATTTAACCATAAACAGGGGAGTCAGTCTGGTAAGTGAGATGTTTCCATGGCATTTTCGTATTTGAACAGCGTGACTGGGACATTTTAGAGGTTAACATTGGAACAGCAATTAAAAAAACACCACAAAAGGTCAGAAGCAAGATGTTCTACTTCTCAGCTTGGGAACAAGGCCACCATGTGACTTAGAGACATGAGGTACCTTCTTGTCAGATTCAGGCTCCTCTGGGAGCTGCCATTACAATATGCTCATTGTTGACGTTCTCACACAGAGATCAAAGCCACTTTGATCGGGTCAATTCAGTTTGGTAAACGATCACAGCCAGAGATTCTCACAGGTGAGACTGAACCAGACAGGTAAATTAGGTCGGACACCAAAGGGTGGGGCTATAAAATCATTACACACAAAGTATGTGGAATACTTAATAAAAGCAACCTTTATGGTGCAATTTGAATTTTAATATAGAGCAAGGTGTATATTTTAACCAGTACCCACAGAAGAGGTGCATCCTGGGATTTCTACCCCGACCTGTCTGCTGCAGAGAGATTCCCATGCTGGAAAATCATACAGGCCCAAAGAGCACAAGCCTCCAGCAGGGGTGAAGTAAGAGTGAGAGAAAATAAAAGCCAGAAAACAGGAGTGGGAGTTGCTGGATTTCTCTCTGTAAACAAAGCCACCCTGGGAGCGACCTGCATGGCTGTCATGGCGGCCCCTCAGGAGGAGGAGGAGGAGGAGGAGGAGG
>JAABNX020000119.1:30049517-30063008 GCA_015163995.2 Mormyrus lacerda
AAACAAAGCCACCCTGGGAGCGACCTGCATGGCTGTCATGGCGGCCCCTCAGGAGGAGGAGGAGGAGGAGGAGGAGGCGTCAGCTTTGTCACAGAGCATTTCATTGTGGTTTGATGGTGAACGCTCCGCGAAGGGCTTCCTCCCACTGGCATAACTCAGTTTGCTGTACAGCATGTTGCCATACACATTAAATCCAGGTCAGGGCTTTACGCGTACATCTGTGTGTGTACGCGTGTGTGTGTTTCTGTGCACGTCTATGCAAGAGGCAGGGAAAGACAACCGGGGGCCTGTGGAAAACACAGCTGTCTACTGGCAGGTAAAAACCATCCAGATCACTGAGAGGTCAGCTGCTTTTGTTTTGACAGACTGAAGACATCCTGACGGACACAACCACACACACGGATAACTCAGGAAGAAGGGAAGGCCTTTAGTGTTCATGTGACGCAACACACTCAGTTGCTACTGACACTAATACTGTAAATCTCTCTCCTACATCCTAGAAGCAAGACCTTTCCAAACAGAGCAAGCTTACATCTAACCTGTCTTTTCTAAACAGAGCCAACAGCTACCCAGGGCCTCCTGTTCAAACACTTTATCAAACAAGCACCTGAGGAACATACAAGTCTGATTTCTATTCTGCATCAACTATGTCAGCTCAGACCTTGCAGGATTTCAGACCAAAATGCAGAGTTCAGTCCACACGTCCCTTGAGAGCTGCAGTGCTCCTTGTGGGATCCATCACCCGTCACTGGGAAACTACATGAGAGATAAGCTACCCGGATGAAGAACAATGATCTCCCTTCTCCTCAGGCAGAAGTTAGCAACGTACGGCTGTCAATCAGCGGACGGCGTAGCAGCGTAAACTACTATCATCCCATGAAGTGGGAGGGGGGCACAGGAGGGTACCAAGCCACTGCAACCGATTGCCTGATTAATGATGCGATTGTACCATCAGACCCAGCAGGCAGAAACAAACAGCACGACAGTCTCACATCTCCAGAGTGGTTCGAAAGGTACCTGTACGTTTTCCCCGTGTCCTCAGCATGGTTCCTCGAGCTGCTCCAGTTTCCTAGTACAATCCAAAAAAATTGATTTGTTGAACTGGTGTCGCTACACTGCCCGTATTCTTTCCTAACGTGGAATAGGCTCACATCCCCTCCAAGGTATTCCCTGCTCTGGGGCAGGTTCCAGGCTCACTACAACCTTGTACCAGAAAAGCAGTATGGGAACATGGATGGATGAGGAAAAAAATAAAATGTGTGTTCATGAAAAAGATGTGGCTATCAGTAGAAAGCTGGTATAGAGGGCAAGGCTCTCAGACACAAATCCGCTACTGGCTAAGGCTGTCGGACACAGACCCGGTGCTGGCTAAGGCTGTTGGACACGGACCCGGTGCTGGCTAAGGCTGTCGGACACAGACCTGGTGCTGGCTAAGGCTGTCGGACATGGCCCCGGTGCTGGCTAAGGCTGTCGAACACAGACCTGGTGACGGCTAAGACTGTCAGACACGGATTCAACACTGGCTAAGGCTCTCAGACACGGACCGACACTGGCCACTGGGCCATTCGTATATGGACCCAATGTTTGCTAAAATTGCTCGGGTTCGACTTCGTATTCCTTGGTTCAAAGACATAGCCAAAAGCGAATATTTTCAACACATGGATTAATGTGCTGGAACAGAATGGCTGGGGGAGCGACAGGAAGGGCCCCAAAGCCTGGAAACAAGGGTGCCTGTGCACACACTGCAGAGCTACAGAGTGTGTGGGAAGCTGTTGAAACCAAGAAGGCCAGGAAAGCTGAAGGCATGCCACCATGCAACAGGCCGGCAGACCGGAACGCACTCAGGAATTCCAGACTGGACTGATGATTTAAAAATCAGGCACTTAAGGGGATGCACCAAGCCCCTCCCCCACCGGGCTGAGGAATATCCGAGTGACCCTTCAAACAGACAAATCGCATACAGAACAAACAAAACTGGGAATTCTTTCGAGCTGTGGACATTATTAGTCTATAGCGGGGCCCTGCAGGAGTGGGAAAACACTGATGGAAGACAGTCCATCCACCAGGACCCAGGATTTACACCAACATTGAACTGCGACAGATCTCGGATCCCACTGCACATTCTCTGGGCTTCGGCTCAACAGTAACTTCATGTACATTCATCTTCGAAGTAACCTGACAGCAATTCGCCACCAGTGACTATTTTAACTATACCAAAACGCCAAGTAAATCCAGCTCTTAGCAGCCAGATACCATTTTTATATTGTAAATGCATTTAAACAGTTAACAGATCATTAAAATATGGTTTCTGCAACACATACATGAACAGGCTGGTTTGAATGAATGAATGATATATTTAACACTTTTAAAAGCACTTTATTAAACCAATGAGGAGCCACTTCAGCCACCACCACTGTGTGGCCCCCACCTCTTGAACCACCACCACTGTGTGGCCCCCACCTGGATGATGTGACGGCTGCCATTCCGCACCAGTACACTCACTACACAGTAGCTAAGGTGGTGAAGGGGCAGCAGGGAATTCAGCAGTGAGATGGGGGATGATTAAGAGGCCAGAAAGGGCCAAGTTTGATGTTTGCGCTTACCGTATGTGTTAACACACGTATCTGATGTACACATAACCTATTATTTTGTCTACCAATAGGGTACCAACAAATCGCTTATGCAAAGATGTCCACCCATGACAAAGGGCTACCTTCCCCCTACTCTAAAAAATGCCCAGGGATTTTTTTATAACTTCAGAAGGTCAGAACCTCGGTTTTACATCTCATTTGAAGGGCGGTGCCATTTTTACAGCACAGCATCCTCGTCACTGAACTGGGGCACTGGGATCCACACAGACCACAGGATAAGCTTCCTTGTTGGCCACACCAACACCTCTTCCAGCAGTAACACAGCTTTCCTAATTAATCTCCCATCAAAGTACTGGCCAGGCCCAATCTCGCTTAACTCCAGATGGATTACCTAGTCTGAACAACAGGGGATATGCTGCTGACCTTTGGCTTAAACTGAAAAAAACAATTCATTAGTTGGTTATAAATCTGTTTGAAACCTTTAAAAATACAAAACACTGCAAAAGACTGTTGTTTTAGAACCGTTCAAATTGAAAAACATCTGTCCACAAATTTATATTACCTCAAATGTCAGGCAACACACTTGGCAAAAGTGGGCATTTGTCAGTTTAGAATACAGTGGGCAGTAAATGATGTTATAGAGAAGACCCCAAGTGACCTTCGTGGTGCAGTAAAAACAAGAAAAAAAAAAAAAAAACCCAAATGCAAGCAGTTCAATGCAGCAGAAGACTAGTGGGATTCAAGCTTTGAAAACTTGTGATGAACACTGCAACACTGGACACAGCATGAGGTTTCCCCCAGCTGCATTCCAGTTTCTGCACCCACAGTCTTCATTTTGCTTGTGCCTGAGTGCATAGTGAGCGACCCCACCACAGCGGAGCAACAATAAACAAGAAAACAACGACAGAAAATTGAATAAAAAACAAACAGAGGGCCGGCCGGCAGGAGGAAGAAGCAGGCATGGGCAGCTTATCTCGCACTTCAAAGGCGGGAAGCAGGATATCCAGCAGGAACATTTTTTTAAAAAGGAGCAGCGGTGATGGGCTGAAATCGGAAGTGTAATGTAAACAGAGGCCTTTAATTACCGCTGCTGGCCCGGAGCACTTTGATGTGAGCCAACGAGAGAGCGCAGCTAAGACCAAAACTGCAAGGGAGGCAACAGAGATAACAGTCTCAGCTTTGGGCCCCTATCAGGAAGGGGAGGAGCAGGGGCCCAAGCTATGACTGGGTGCCAGTATGGGGGGGGCACGCTCTTAAGGGAGGACTTAACAGTAATAATCACTCACTCGTTTCTGACCTGAACAGACTGCTGTGAGACCAGAACATGGAGCTCTACCTGACACCACAGAATGTAGACGCCATGATTTACCAGGCTACATCTACGTTTTATTTATTTAACACTATGCATTTTTTTGAAAAAGCGATAGTAGCTCAAGCACCCAACGGTGAAATCACTCTGCCAACCTTAGGATTAAAACTAATGACCGTCCGATCACCAACACAGCGTCCAATTCCTCTGAGCCATGTACCCTGTTCTGCTAAAATTAGTCATCAGGAGACTCTGAGGGGAGACTCAGATCTGCGTCCCTTAAGTTGACCTCTTGCTATAAAAACAAACAATATTACTGACATCCTCACCAAGCACTTCCTTGCGATCTCCGTTCATCAGCATCTTTCTTTAATTAAACAAACAAACAAGCAAGAAAGCAAGCAAATGTCTCACTAGCGTTGCCTGCCACGCAGCAATTAGGTGCATTTTCCATTCCACAGTGATGAAGAGGATGTTCCCCTCAGTGGAATAAAGTACACAGTACAGAACCTGAATTATTTATTACTGTAGACCCCTTCTACCTAAAGCTTTGATTGAGACTCAAGATTTCAGTGATGTCCATCCCTTGTTGACGAGAAGGGTTGTGGATTGAGCAATTTGATGTGGAACGTGAGGTATCATAGCAGAATTATCAAAGGGGAATTAAAAATAAAACTCAAAATCCAGGCAGAGCCTATTTTTTTTCTTTTTTCCCCAAAGGTTGTGAGGGACAGACAGCTTCCCTCCTGAGTTCAAAGCCTTTTCTGAGAGTCCTACAACTCCACATGGGTCTCAACATGCCCGAAACAGCTACTGTAAGCATACAGGTCATTGTTCACAAACATGGATCAATCTCAAAGCACATTGATGGACAGAGGGTAGTACAGAGAGCGGTAGGCCAAAGATTATGAGAACCATCTCTCTGACGAAACAACATTTACTTTCATGCCATGTCTAATCTCATCCTTCAACGGAATGACTGACAGATGCCAAAAAGCAAAGAGGCTGATTGGGGGTAACAGCCAAACAGTGTGCTGGGCAAGGGAGCACGAGCAGGATGAAATGAGCTCAGAGAAGATTGATGGCTGAGGGTTAAGAGAGCAGGCTGCTGGGCACCGGTGCGGCCCAACGGGTGTAGGAGACCCTGGAGGAGACAAACACACCTGCCACATAGAAGACAGCTCCTCTAGCTGAACCTCCTCACATGCATTCAGACTTTGAGGGACTAAATTCCTGAAAACTGGACCAAAACGCACCCGAAAAAGGTGTGTGTGTTCTTTTTTTTCCTTCAATAACCACCACTTAAAGCTACTCACAATCCTTAACGTCCCACGGTGGAGACAGTGCTCCCATGAAGGAAAGCAATATGTGACGAGTCCTGTTGCTCGCTGAGGCCTGGGCAGGCATGATCGCAGACAGGAGAGGGGGCCCCTACATTTCTGGAGAAGTGGCTCCTACCCCCAGGACAGGAACATAAAGCTGAAGCATAAAGTTGTGTTCTGGGGCAACGGCAGCCTGTCGGGACAAGTCAGACTAGGTACAAAAGCGGCTCATTTTTCAGAGAACTGGCTTCACAGGCCGACCACACACCCCTGTCCGCCGGCCCTATGGCAGTACAGGCGTCACTGAGGCTCACCTGCTCCCCAGAGTCTCTTCACCACAACCAGAGTGTGCCAAACAGGCAGAATGTCCCGCACGGGCCAGAGTGTGCTATAGCTGGAAGAGTTCGTTGCATGAGTTGCAGTGTGCAACATGGCCTCATCTTGATACCTCTACAGTGCTGGGTACCCCCCACCCCAAAAAAAAAGTTTTATAAAACTCATATCTCCTACAGAAAAACATCAGCAAAGCAGATACTTGGTGCCTCCGCAGATCCTGAAAGGCAGCCAATTGTCTCCAGTGACGAGGAGATGACAGCCTCGCTAACACGCTAACAATACTGCAGACATTGGAGTCACAAACTCTTAGTAGGAAAAAAGCTTCTGGGACTGACTATCATTCTTCATATGCTCACAAAAGACAGTGGTTTTTGCTATAATTTCCCAGTCATGTGAAAAAAGCCCAGTCAGATCCTTATACTGTTCCTTAAAGACTCCTTATGCTTACAAATAACTCAGAAGCAATCATGGGGAAATTCTGATTATTTATATAGAAAAAAACTGTCTATTTACATTTAATCACAGCAACTCAAATGTCAATTATTGTTACTGCACATTATATCTTATCACAGGGATGGCAATTGCTTTGTTTTCTACTCAAAAAACCTCACACAGATGCAGTCTTCACTTGTCCCTGCCTTAACAAGGATGAAAAAGCCACTGTCAACTGTCAGGAAACATTCTCCCTGTCTTTCACGATTAATAAATAATTAGATAAAAAAAAGACATTAATAAAGGATCATGGAAATAATGGGGAAAAAAAGTTATTCTTGTGCAATTCGGTTGCTTATGGAGATTTCAGCCACTGTAATATCCAGGCAAAAGACAGAAGAGATGGTCCCTCTTTACATCTGAAGGTGCACTGAACTCCCCAGATTTATGGAGAACAATCACAGTACTCATCAATATCAGCATAGTTGGCTTCTTTTTTGGGGTTATTTCATCAGAAATATAAACTGAACCTGTGACTGAAATCCATTGTATTGTTACCACATGAGGAAACAGACTGGTTTGCTGGATACTTGCGGTTTATACAGCACCATTTCTTTGTGCATTTTGCCAAGGGAAAAGGGCAATCATGGTTTTACAACTGATCTTATCCAAACAAGCCTGCAGTCAAAAATTAAAGACCTGCAATGGGTAATACAGCTGTCTTGTTTTTTTTTTAAACATGACAGTTAGTTCAAGGATTCAAGTTTTATTCGTCACGTGCATGGTATAGCTATAGTCAGACCATAACCTGCAGTGAAATGCAAGGTGGTCCGTTCTGCCATAAAAACAGTGGACGCAAGAGATACATTAAAAAGACATCAAAAGTAATAATATAAGTGTGTGAATAAACTGATTGCCTGTCAGCAAGGGTGGGGATATTTGGGGTGGGGAGGGGGAGATGATTTAATTTAAACGCAAATTGTATTTAGTGAAGAGGACAAATGGAGCCAAATTAAATATTTGGGAATAAGGTCCCCGTAATCCCTGGCTCCCACAGCCCTGCCTGTCAGCATCTCAGAGGTGTATTTATTTGATCACACCGTGTGCCATTCCTGAACAGTTTATACTGCAATACACTGGTATTACGAGTAAAGAGCATCCATGTATAAGAGCCCTACCTGCATGAGCCTTCCTTCAGCATGGCCTCTCACCCCAGCCCCAGCAAAGACCCCCTCCAGGGTAATGGGCTTCCCTGCCTGCTCCTGCTTCAGGGGTGTCACCTTGATGACGGCTTTGGGAGCCGATCGTTCCGACTCCACAGCCGCCGCCGCCAGCTCCAGGCCGGTCTGGCCCAGCACCAGCTGCAGGGCCGCCATGAGCAGCCACGGCCAGAGCCCGGCCAGTCGCCGCGGAGACACGGTCATTGCACCGGCTGCGGCGGCGCTCTCCGGCGGCACATGGTGCGCAGTACAAAGCAGGCAGTCCGCAAAAATGCAACCCCCTCCGACTATCTTCCGATCTCCCCAAGGCTTGTAGGCGACTGCAACCTGCAAAGCTTATATGTCCAAAATGCAGCCGCACATGCACAAGTCCTAAAATGCGCACGAGTGCATGGCTCCCGATGGCATAGCCCCAATCTGCAACCTCCTTCTTGATCAAGTTAAGAAAAAGTTGTAATGATAGTGGTCATCATTTTAAAATACAATACAAACTTTTCTCGAAGGAAATACAGCATGCATAATTCAAATCCACGGGGGCATGAGTGGCAGAAGTTTTAAAAATATTTTGAACAAGAGTACCTGATTTACCCTCTTACGAAGTGTTGCCACTGAGACGGGAGAAAATGCTTTGATTGCATTTAAAAAGATATCGTTACAGGAAGTGCTGTAACTATACAATGTAACTAGCGAGAAGCGTGCATTGATTTTCCGATCCTCCCTGACGCCCTATTGTACGCATTTCCAGCTTTCATGTCGCTTCTGCTCACTCGATTCTTCTTCCTCAGATTGGAGAATATCCACTAACTTTATTTCTTCTGTTTTTAATAGTCGCTATGTCTTTTACATATCCGAAAGCCACTTTGAATATCTTCCAAACCCCTCTCGCTCGCTGGTACAAGATGACTATTTACAGCAATCCCATCCGAGCCCGTTTATTTCATGTAATCCACAGTAAATTTAAAATGAAAGAAGAATGCACCATTGTGACATATTGTATATGGCACACGTCTAATCGGAACAGATATCTTGGATTTCTTTCAACGCCGTTTCCCTCTTCCAGACATTGGGATGAGTAATTTACCACCTATGTGTTTCCAGTGCGGGGGAAAAACTTATAAGTTGCGGGTTTGTCTCTTGTAAGAGCCGGGGGAACAGGAGAGCATGCTGTCGTTGAGTAGGAAAAAAAGACACGAACAAAATAAAAGAAAATCCGTGAAACAGGTAGAAGGCAGAAATATCTGTAGCTAAACAGCGACCAAAGCCAGGGAATTTATTTTACGTCCGAGGGGGGCTGCAGAAAATCTGCTAGCTAGCAGGACACCTCGTTGGGGTGTAAAAAACACGTGTAATTTCTGAAGCAAAACTACACGCATGGCGCCCAAGATAAAATACTCCGTGCATCTAACACAGGATCGCTGTCCGATGTCACTTCCACGGTGGCTTTCTGTTCTAAATTCCAAGCCGAAATCCTTTTGAAGTTGAAAGAACATAAACAAGCAAAGAAACAAAACTTCATAAAAATGTAAATCAACTTCAGCGAGTTCTTGGAGGCGGTTTTAAAAATTATTGGTAAACTAAAACAAGTTGAAATACTTCAAAAGCAATCCTTAAATGGGAGGACGTACGCAAAAAAAGTCAAGTAAAAGAGAAAAGTTTCACGTTTGTAATGTCTCCTGCTCGGCTTCCCCAGGGACCTCATTGAGCGTCTACCTGCTCACTGCCTGCCTGCCTGTCACCGAGGGTGGAGCAGCCATCGGCGGCACTGGCCGAAAGGGGCCGCCATGCTCCCTGTCAGGAAGGCGGCGCGATCAACCCTGACGAAAAGGGGTTAGGACCTTAAGCAGCGATAACATTTAGGGAAAAGCACATTCATGCACAAAACAGAAAAAATGAGCAATTGTTACATATTCTGCATTTAACAGTTGCCAATTCTTGATTTTTCAAAACACCTTTCCCCTCTACCTGCATCTTATTCAATTCAGTGTTAATGTTTTTTTACTGAAGAAATAAAAGACATTGGACTCTTTAGTAAATAAACTGATCCATGGAATCACTTTAGTTAATAGTGACTGAACAAAAGCATGAAGAGAGACGATCATTTCGGGACTGCTATTTTGTTTGATTGATAGTTATTCTTCAGTGACGCCCTAAATCCCCATTCAACCTGCAATCATGTATTTAGCAGCATAACGGCTCCCCCTAGGGGGCAAAGTCATCGCACCAACCGCACAGTCTTTAAAGAACATTAAATTTGAGCCAAAATGCCTTATAAATGAGGCCTTCATACCAGAAGCAGAGATTTTAGGCCAATGAAAGCATATCATATTGGACCCCCAAACCAGGTCAATCCAATTATGTTCCAAATTTAGAAACAAGAAAATTTTATGGAATTTAGTTGTCATTGTTGACACACCACAGCACAGCACACAACAACGAAATGCATCCTCTGCATTTAACCCATATGTGACATAGCAGGGGGCAGCTAATTCAGCACCTGGGGACAGTACCTTGCTCAGAGTACCTCAGTGGTGCTTTGCTGCTCAGGGATTCAAACCTGCAATCTTTCAATTACAAGTGCACTTCCCTAACCATTAAGCCAGCACTGCCCATTATAGACATTCACGCAAAGTGCACCTTGCTGTACGGTGATGGGGGGGGGGGGGATGGGAAGGTTTTGTCTTTTAATAACAAAATTATCAGATGTAATTAAACTTGTTCTGCGACAATTTTATGTTCAAGTATATCTGCCAAGTGTTTATAGTTCTGTAAATAGACTTCTATCTATCCACTCCTTACTAATTTGAATATAACTTGCATGCCACACACTTAAGTAATGATTTTATTATATTTATTATATTTTATTACACTATTTTGGACACTTCAACTTATTGGAATTAATAGAAAACAGTTGAAAGACAGGCATGACAGGAAAATATACAAATAAAAAAAATAAAAGAAAGCCAGAACACCTAAAAGTCATTGAGCTGAACAGGTCCTGAAGTGAGCTTAGCAGCCTTCAGTGACTTGGGCGCTGAGCTGGGCCGAAGTGGGCAGATTGGAATTGGGGAACTGAACCACTTCTGACAGACAGGTGAGCTGGATCAAGTTTTCAGGGCTCTCCACGTTGACCATGGATAGTTTGGGAGATGCCTGCAGCTCACTAACGATTTGGAAAACCATATCCAAATTGACAGTCTCCTTCTCATTGCTCTGCTGGTCCTGATTGCAGGGACGTAAAATGTCTGGCGGATAGTTTGTCTGAAATATCAAGAAAGCAATAAACTTATTTTACTCAAAATCCTGAGGTACAATTTACCATACAAAAACTAATTTTCTTTCTTTCTGAAGACATCCATCCATCCATCCATTTTCCAACCCGCTTAATCCTATTGGGTCGCGGGGGGTCCGGAGCCGATCCCAGAAGCAACGGGCACGAGGCAGGGAACAACCCTGGAAAGGGGGCCAGCCCATCGCAGGGCACACTCACACACCAGTCACGCACACATGCACTCCTAGGGGCAATTTACCAACTCCAATCAGCCTCAGCATGTCTTTGGACTGTGGGGGGAAACCGGAGTACCCGGAGGAAACCCCACGACGACACGGGGAGAACATGCTTTCTGAAGACATTTTTCTTCTTATTACAGTAAATACCAAATCACCAGTAGAATATACCTAACTGCCGTTATATTTCAGCAAGGTAAAAAATGACCTAAATTCCATTTTGAATATTACACAATTGTCCTAAAATGGCATTTTATACCCAACTGACAGCTACAAACCTGGTAATAGCTGTAATCTGGTAATGGTGTAGATTGGGGAACACGGCCTGTAGGGTCAGTAGTCCCAGGGCTCTGGAAGAACCCATCAGACACGGCTGCAAAAAATAAGCAAGAATAGAGTAAAGAGAATGACCCCCGGAACCAATAAACCCCATACATGCAACAGAACTAAATGAATAACTTGTACTGCAGTGTAACACTACTCATAGTGTAAATGCTAAGTTTAAAATACATAAGGCCAAGTTACCTGGGGCATAACGTGCAGGGCAGTTCTGAGCAGGTGGCAAGTGATTATACTGCACTGCATCAGCAGGCACGGCCAGTGCTCCTGGCTGAACATGGCCGCTGGTAGGGGTAGACGGGGCAGCACAGCTGAAATTGTACTGCAAAGCAGGTGCCTGCTGAATGACCGGAAGAGAGATGTCTGTTTCTCTACTGGGCCCCACCATCCAGCCAGACTGGGGATTGGGGATGCAACCATAACCCATCAGTGGGTGTTCGTCACTCTGGGGGGGCTGATGTGGGGGCAGGGCTCCCATCCGCGTCCCCGGCTGGGTGTGTCCTGCGAGCCTGTAACCTGCAGTCACAGGGAAATAGCCCTACGTCAGCACAGCAACGACATACACCAATTCTTGTTTTAGATACCACCTTGCTTCTGGGTGCTATGGATAATACATAGGGCTGCCAACTTTCTCAACCCCAAGTGAGGGGCACTTTCTTGCAGGTGCGCGTGCAGAGCAGCTGACCAACGATAACGGAAATGCAACCGTTTGAATGAGTTTTGCCATGGTTACTGTAGTCTGTTACTGGCCGACGAGGCTGTGATTGGGATACGGGACCGGAGCTGATTTTGACACCCATATTTCGGGACGGTTGCCAACCCTAATAATACAGCAGGAATTTAAGCCCTATAATGGACTGGTGTCCCATACAGGGTGTCCCCTCTCTGATCCCTCTGCCTCCCAGGTTAGACTCAGGAATGCATAAGTAGGTAAAAAAGATGGATGGGGAGACTTTCCTTTTATATAACATACCATTTGTAGCATCGGTGCTGTTTTTCCTGCGGGGCACCTCCAGCCCAGCCTGGATCCTTGCCTTGTTGGCACTGGTCAGCCGTTTCAGATTCACCAGCAGGTCGGGGCGGTCTTGCCTGAAGTCACGATTAAAGAAGTGGTGATGCAGCACCCCCGCGTGGCCGCGCATCGGCATCACCTTCCTGAAGCCGTACAGGTTGAGCTGCCGGTTGAAGCTGGAGAAGCTGCTGCACTTGAAGACGCCCGCGAAGTGCGAGAGCAGCTCGGCCTCGAATCGCCGCTGGTCTATGAAGACACCAAAGCCGGTCGAGTCCCAGCGTACCGAGCGGACCTGCGGCTCGTTCACGAGCTGCCACAGCTTGGCGGGGAATCTTTGGGAGTTGATGAGAATGGCGCGGAGGCCATATTCCTCATCCCTGGACTCTGTCAGTGAATGTAAAACATACAACATGTGAAAATCTCATTCCTGCGGTGAATCTTAGCTAACTCGCTAACCTAGCTGACTTTATGAGGGGAAACTCGGCCGTAAATGAGACCTTCGCCGGCGGTCCTCGTCATGGCGGTCTGTCTGGGTTTGTACGTGGCTTTGAGTGACCGTTAGAGTGCGCGCGCCTGGCGCTCGAGCCCTAACGGCTTTATTATGTTTATTACCATATAGAGTTATCGACGCAGCGTCCTATCAGTTCGTTTCGTTTTGTTTTGATTTGATTTGATTTGATGATTGCGGATACTGACTAGATCTGATTTGATGATTGCGGAAACTGACTAAACGGAGCAGATCCGCCAGAAATCTATGGGCAATTTAGCCAGTAGTTCAAGTGAAAATTATCAAGGTAATTATGTTATGCACACAAAATATTATAGTGAGCACACAAGAAATTATATTGTGTCTGAGTTCATAGGACACTGAAACAGCATGAGACAGAGATATCTGTACTTTGAACAGCTGACTATGGGGGACAATGCAAACCCCTTGAATTTTCATATTACTGGTATGTATTTCCATGCACTGGAATAACCCTGGTATACAGTGATTTTGGTGGCAGCGATGTCTGAACGGTTTTACATTGTTTATGACTAAGGTTTTGCCAGATTGGCTCTAGTTTCTCAGATATTTAATAGTTAATTAATTAAGGCAACACGTTTGAAAGCATTCAGAATTGCAAGAATATTTTTATTTTAGTTACAGCTAGTAAGTAAACAGTCTAACATCATACAAAAAGAAATGTGAAATATTTAACAGTGACAGGAAAAGTTATGTATGATTTGATTAAATAATACAATATCAATTAGCTATTGTTATTAATGTCAGTGCTTCAAAAAGAAAGTACTGTGGCTGGTTGAAAAAGACGACTAATGTCTATGAAGCACGATGCGACCTTTGTAATAAAGTCATCAAACTGGCAGCAATGGGCTCTAAAGCCATCGACTCACATATCAGGGGAGAGAAGCACAAGCGTTTTGT
>JAABNX020000119.1:30088588-30115227 GCA_015163995.2 Mormyrus lacerda
ATATATATGGAATTCATATCTTGTTCATTAAAATTAAACTGCAAATGAAAGTCAAGGGGAAGATTTGTTTATTGGATCCTGGAACAGTGTCAGCCACAAGACTCCTCTTCTTTTTTTGGAAATACCCTACATCTATTATTCATCATTAGTAGTATTCCAGAAATTAGCAATCAAAAAAAAGAAGAATTGCCCATATAGTAAATCAAATACAATGTCTGAACAGTAAATAAGCGCCTCTTCTTCGCTCTCTGTCACGCTCTCCAAACCCAGAAAGAGTTATTGATCCCGCCCTTCTGCAGTGTGAAACCAAAGTGAGCGTGAACCGTGCTGTTACTAATCTCTCTTCGTGGTGCAGCTCAAGTGGAAAAGCACAATGTGTGTCTCGGGGCAAAAACTCAGCCTGAGGAGCTTAGGATAGGACTTCATTCTGGAGTTTATCCTTTGGTGGTCTGCAGAGGACTTACGTAGAAGAAGCCGTCGTCATCCATGTCGCCAAACACATAAATAACGTCTCCAGCACTGAACGTCAACTCGGCCTGCAAAAATTTCACACGAGGTCACTGTCTCTCAGACAGACAAGTCCAAGAGTGAGGTCATGCGATGGTCACATGGCCATAAGGTCGCTTCAGAGCCAAGCTGCAGGGCTCAGGGGGTTCACATTAACAAACATCACGCCATTAATCAGCTCCCGGGCGTCTGGAAGGCTCGGCACTCACCTCAACATCTGCATTGGGAGAGCTCTCTTTGGGGTCATAGTCAAAGATGGCTACCATCCTTCGAGGGCCGCTGCTTTGGTGCCTGCTGGTGGCCTGACTGCTATCTGCAATCAATGTTACAAGCGATCTTACAACTTGCCTGACTGGGGAGGCTGATGCCCCCGCCCCCCCAGATGCAGAGTTAGTTTGTGGAAATGCCAGGGTGTGAATGGGTAGCAGTGATGCATGGCCATACATGAATACGGCAGAAAGTCAACCCCCCCCCCCCAACAATCGTGCTAATGACAGAAAATCAGGATGATCAAATGACAAATAAGAAGATTTATGCCTCAGAGTATGACGGGACTGTGCACCATGGACCATGCACCGTGCACCGTGCGATGGGCCAGATGCAAGCAGGAGGCAGAGCCAAGAGGAATCGTTATAATAAGACTTTAAAGCAGAATTAAGTTATGCTTCAGAAAAGGCTCAGGGTTAGCATAGGCAGTCAGAATCATGCACTACGCCTTCGATCATCCTGGACTGAGCTTGAGGTAATGGCCTCTGACCTCGACTCGAGGCTACACTGTCGTCCCAGACACCGGCGGATTCCACTGGAAGAGAGAGCAGCGTGTTAGGGTCAGTGGGGACACGCACACACCCCTACGCACACACACACACACACACGCACACACACACACACGCACACGCACAGGCACACACGCACAGGCACGAGAGGAGGACAAAAACAGGCCCAAAGGAAAGTGGCTGGGGACCGCAGTGTGGCACACAAAAGAAACAGCCCAAGGCACGGATGGAGGTGACTGAGGAACGCTTTGGCCAGACAGACGAGAGCAAGAGAGACACGTGATCGAAGCAGAAGGACTTGGGTCAATGCGGCCGGTGGCTATAGCACCCACAATAATAGTCAGGGCTACTATATTAGGTATGCCGGCCCAGCACCACAGAAGACCCTCTTCTGCCTACAGGACAGCTTTTCTTATCAAGTTCGGGCTGTGATATTTTGGCACTTGCGACCCTCCTCTTAGGTCGCGAGTATGGCTATTCACCCCTGACCTCTGTCAATGACATGCTAGTTTCAGCAGCGGAAATGCAATTGACTGGATTTCCGTTTACTTCAGCATTCTCTGCAAAAACTCCAGACACTGTAGTGTGAAAATACCAGGAGGGTGGCTGCCTCTAAAGGAGGGAGGCTGCCTCTGCACTCACACTTAGTCTGGCTGCCCTCCACTGTGCCGGAGTCTGTCCCCCCTCCCCACTCCCCCGCTGGTCTGTGCTCACGTCACGCTTCACGATTTCGTCATTAAGGTGAGACTTTTTTGTGCTGAAGAAAACATAGGAAGTGCTATCGTGCAGCAGAATGGAAATCATGATTTATGTCATCATTCGGCACGATGTCACAGATTTAGTATGCAACACAACAATTTTTATTTATTTGTGGGGCATGTACAAGAAGACCGTCCCACATTTTTCCAGATATCACAGTTTGTGCAGAGAAGCGTTGTATGGGATACCAGTACTGAAAAGGTTCCATACCACATTTTTGAAAACTGTTCAGCATTACATCAGTTTAGTACCAGTACTAATTCCACTATTACAGACTGTGCTAACGTTGCATATCGCTAACGCTCACCATCTTATTAGAATCAGACTCAAAATGTTTGAACCATTACCAAAACTCAATTATACCTTATGTCAGAATTGCACGCATCATGCTGTATAAACTACTAAAATGTCAGCTAGTTAAAAATCAGCCTGGCTTCAAGTCAGTGATTTATGTAACAGATCTTATAATATAGCAAGATCTGATAATATAGCAAACAGGCTACGTTAACGTCATCAAAGTAGCATCTCTACCTGTATCTGTTTTTATGTTTGTATATTTAACTGTACTCCTGTTATCACCAGTAATCAATTGGAAACGAATTACAAACTTATATAAACTTATGCCTAACTAATAGCCACAAGGATCATTCCGGAAGGTCTCTTCCTCTGCTTCGGTCCGTCTCTCTTAGCCACGGCCAGTTCCCCAGTGAACACGGAATAAAGATCAGACAGCGGACGTGGGCCGATGGGATGGGGGGCGGGCAGAACAGGCAGAGACACACCTTTCCTGGATCGCCTAGGTTTCTGCGGCGGGGCGGGGCGGCGGGGTGGCGGAGCGTGTGAACGAGCGCCTTTATGGGATTTCAGAAACAGAAAGGAGAACAAAGAAGCAGACGAGACGAGAAAGAAAGAAAGAAAAAAAAAACACAGACAGAATGAAGAGCCCAAAAACCCAATTAAGCAGCAAATCAGCAGCAGGGTGGGGGGGACTCAGACTCGAAAAGACAGTGCAAATGAGATCATCTCTAGTCGGTAATGAAGGGCCAAAAGCCTGTCAGCTCCAGAAAGCGGGGCAAGGCTATGGAACCGAGGCCAGCAGTGGGCAGGCCTGTTGCTTAACAGGGGGGTTTTGGGAGCTTATTTTTTGGTGTTTGGGGCCTGAAGGCCTCATGGACTTAGGGGAAGGGGGGGGGGGGGCACCAGCAGGCCTGATATATATTAGAGTGAGACTCCCTTCACAGAACATGGAGGGTAATTTTTCTGACAGCTATGACGCTACAGACGTCAATTTTCTTTTTTAACTGAGACTGAAATATCGGGATGTTAATATGCATCCAAGCCACTAGTCCCCGTATTAAGCAGGCCAATGATATGAATGTGTTACTGATGCCAGTGGGAGGGCAGGCCCTCTGTAGGCCAGATGGCAGGGTTTAGGCTTAGTGATGCCTGAGGGAGGGCAGGCCCTCAGACGGTTGGGTGGCACACCTTAAGCTTACTGACATAGATGGGAGACCAGGCCGTCTGCAGGCTGGGCGGCATGACTAAGGCTTACTGATGCAGGTGGGAGGGCAGGCCCTCTGTAGGCCATTATTAATAATATTTTATTGATCCCTGTGGGGAAATTGTCTTTACGCCTCCCTCAGCTTGCTCTTTGTAGAGTAAGTTGTCTGCGAAGGGCAGCCACCCACAGCGGCGCCCAGGGAGCTGGGGGTTAAGGGTCATGCTGACGGACCCATAGATGTGCTGAGGCTCGGTTTGAACCGGTAACCTTCTGATTACAGGCACACAGGCTTAGCCCACCACGGTTTAGGCTTACTGACACAGGCAGGACAGCAGGCCCTCTGCAGGCCGGGGGGGGCACAGCTAAGGCTTACTGGCGGGTTCCTGCTGGAGACTTTCACTTCCACAATCTATTTCTGATTCAGATTTTTTTTTTTTAGCTCTGCTCTGGAAAATGTGAGATGGGTGAGTGGGTGGCGGGGAGCGTAAGGGGACAGTCTTCACGTCAGGAGGTCTGCGGGGCGTCTTCTGGTGTAGAGCCTGAGGAGACATGGCTAAATCCCAAGAAAAACTCCTGCTGGCTACAGCGGCCGCACTCGCAGCCAGGGTGGTGGGGTGGGGGGGGACTTCTGAGGACCCACTCAAAAGGTCACTTCAGACCCCACCCCATGGTCTAAATAGCAGCCAGCAAGTATAGTTAGAAAATCATAGCTAGCAAAACCTGCTGAATAAGGAACACGTTTTCAGAGAAGACGGAGGGTAGAAGTGCTGGGAGAAAGGTGGGTGTGCTGCTGGGGGTGCAGGGGGGGGGGCAGTTACCTATTTTCTCCATGGAGGCGTCGGCCGACAGGAAGCCCTGCTGGAGCAGCTGCTCCTGCGTATCTTCATCATCCACCTGGATCTCAGACACCATGTTGCACGGCACGTATCCCACGCGGCCAGCAGATTCGCCACGATAGAAGCCGTCAGGATCCTTGTCGCCATACACCTGGAGAGGCAGCAACAGGTAGGGGGCGCTGTGTCGGGTAGGGGGATGACATGAGTGACCACACGGCTCCCACACTGGTCATGTGACTAAGCGGGAAGGAAACCGTCCACATCGGGCCTCACTTCCTACCTTCATTTTGCCCATAATATACATCAGGGTTGTACCACATTATTACTGCATGTATTCTGTAATTCTGCTTATTAATTAGCACTAGAAGGAAACTCAAAATGCACAGCAATGGCCAAGGTCAGCAGCAGCATCCTTGAAGGAAAAGAAAACTTCTGGTCTATGTACAGTCACTCGCTAGACACACAACAGCCCAGCGTCACACAATAAGAATGAAGACGAGGACCTGCTGGCAAATGGCATTAAGACTGAGGTGATGCAATGACAGAGTCATTAGTGCTGCAGTCGGGGCTCTGGGGGCCCCAAGGGGATTTCTGAGGAAACTGCAAGTGAAATTTGTGACATGGTATCACACCACCGTGTACCATCTGCCGGGGAAGATGACCAAAAACAAATCAAAGAGGGTCAACCGGGAAACAGTGGACAGGTCATCCCCGAGTCCTGATTCCAATCTGACTGAATACCTTTGGAAAGACCTGAAATCCTCTGGCAAAATGAATCCCGCAAACAAGCCAATGAGGTAGGTCCAGGGCACTAAGTATTATCAGAGACGCTCAGCAGCCATATAGTGTCCTAGGGGCTGCGTTCAGGCTGATGCCCCCAGCAGCCTGAACAAAGAAAAATCTTGACTCTTGAGCATCCAAGACAGTGGAAGAAAGCAGCCGGAGGAAGGAGCCTGCACATGTAACCAGGAGCATCTGGAGGCTGTCAGAGATGGGGGGCACCTTTAACCCGACCCACATCACACTCCCAGCGACGAAAGCACGAGCAAACAGAAACATTTCTGACCAACAAGGGGCACCTTAATTATTTGCCCCTCTTTGAAGGGCAGTTCCTCCTCGATGGCATCTGGGTTCGGGGACATGCTGGCTGGGTCGTAGGGGAACAGAGCCACAAAAAGCCGCACTTCGCTGTGTCCTGGGTGCTGCTCGGCCGCCGCCCTGCCCCCGAGCGGCGCATCGCTCTGTGTGGAGAGATCTGCACACGGACAGGCATACAGACATGAACCTCCATCACACACTCGCCCCCCCACCCCGCTCCGCCGTCTAATGATGTCACTGTGCTCAGCTCCCCTGAGGATAAACTCTGCCGTCACCAGCGTGATCTGATACTATTCTTACCATATCACCATTATCAACAGTATTTTGCTGAGCAGCAGTAATGATGAATTTCCAAATTTCCCCAAAAAGCTGTAAGAAAACCTCTCACTTTTTTACCTTGTCGGGACGTTTTTTCGGTCCCAAAAAAAAAAAAACTAAATTTGATACAATTCTGCCAAAGTAATAAAAAACATTAAATAGCAAACGGATTTTGTTTGGTTACTTATGGTTACAGTTCGGGCTGAGTAGGGGTTGAGGTTGTCATAGCTGGGATTAGGTCCATATAAATGAATGAGAAGTCCCCACGAAGATGTGTGTGCATGTGTGTGTCAGACCACTGTGTTTACACAGCAGAAATGACCTCAGTCACTTGAAAATTCAGAGTGGCGTTTTGACAATGTGACCCATGATTCTGACTCGTGCTTCGCCCAGGTCACCGTAATCCTGCCCCCCCACCAGTTCAGCTCTGGGTCTGTCTGCCAAGGCCTCAATCCCACAGCCCATCCAGCCAGGAGAGACTGAGTGACTGTCTCACCTTCAACTGGCTTTGTGTCTCCGCCTGCTGCCCCCGATACCTGGTCACTCCACCCACGCCTGTCTGTGGTGACCTGAGGGCCCCAGCTCCCGAGGGATTCCTGGTGAGGGATAAACAGCATCAGCCAACAGTGCAAAGACTCACCCAAGAGAAGCGGACAGTAAAGCACATCATGAGAAAGACATCACTACTGCAGCAATCCTTCGAGGGATGTGTCTGTCAAACGAAAAGGACGCTTTTGGCAATGTTAAGCACTCCAAAGCACACCCTTTCCAGCTTGTTAAGCACTCCAAAGCACACCCTTTCCAGCTTGGACACACACTCCAGGAGGACAGAGTATATGCTCGACGATGGAGGGATCAACATTCTTTTTAAAGAGCAATTCTGGGTACTTTTGGAGAGCCATGATTTGTACAGGAGGAGGAGAGGTGTGGCACTTGCTTTGGGAGCACATGGTGGCGACCTCAGGGCGTCTGATAAGGAGGGGAACAGGAACATCACCTTCCTCTTTCAGAACGCAAGCAGACGGTGGGGAGCAGGGCTACGCCGGGTCAGACAGCAAGCTGCAGGAAGTGATTGGGAATGAGGCTGAACGCAGAAGGGACACAGCCGGGGGAGGAGCACCAGAAGCCATGTATGACTCACTAAGGCACGAGGACAGAACAAACGGGCTTTAACCTTTCGCATCTGCAGTTCTGCTCCAGCCTGCGCTTGGCAAGGACTTTACCAAGCCATAAGCATTACTGCATTATTCAGAGCTGAACGATTTAATTGCGTTTTGAAACAATGCGATTAACAAATCACAAAGGCTGCGATTTAGAGTATACTGTACATTACACACCACACTTGACCTTTTTAAAACTGCCCTGATAATAGTTTTACAAATTCAGCCTGTCCTCCTTATGTGACAGTCATGCTCACCAATCAGAAGTGCCCTAAGGCGACCCCCCACAAATAGTAAAGGCGTGAAACCTGAGGAAAACATTACATTCGCGGTGGGAATAAAATACTGATTCTGCTGGTAAACTGGCTCGGATGCTGTGCTGCTCGGGTGACCGACCTATTTCATGGTCAGAGACTGTTTACGGAAAAGTCCTTTCATCAAGAGAAGCACCGCGACCTCCTGTAACTGGCAGCAGCACCATTACACCTCTTGCTTTTATAACTGGCCGTGGCATTAGCATACCGCTCACCTATCAGAGGACAATGCCACAGCCAGGCATCCTGACAGCAGCAGAGCTGCCGTCACCCCCCAAAAGGCTGTAATAAAACCTGTACCTTTTTTCGGTCCCCAAAAGGATGACTTCAATTTTATACAATTCTGCAAAAGTAATAAAAAGAATTTAAATAGCAAACGGATTTTGTTTGGTTACTTATGGTTACAGTTCGGGCTGAGGGGGAGTTAAGGCTGTCAGATGTTTTTATGCTCATTGATTTAAGTGTTGGTTTCGATAGATTAATCTTGTGAAATTTATCTTAATGCCACACCAGTAATAAAATTCAAGCCTCCCTTTAACAAATACCAAAAGAACTGATCGCTTTAATCGCTGACACCTGGATATGGGTGCTCTTATTATTTTTGAATTTTCTCATTTTCGTTTTATATTTGTCGGCGTAACAACGCAAACGGAATGACAATGCGTTTACATGTATGTACAGTAACAGTTTTATTACCCTGTAAGTAGTCTGAAGTTTGCAAACTACATGAACACTTTTCATTTAGCTTATTTTATTTTATTTCATGTAGTTCTCAACCCTGAAAATGTATATTTTTTGTTTGTCAATTTGAGTTGATTTGTATAAAAAAATAACTCCTTTACACAGTTGTTAAAAGGCAGAACTAACACAACTAACATGAAATCATCAATAAGCTACATCTATCTATCCAACATTTTATAAAATGCTTTTTGGTTGAGAGTGTGAGATTTTGCTGCTGTAATTAACACTAATAGCTTTTTGGCGCAAACAAAGGGCTGCATACGCTGCAGTAGGGCTTGCTTGGAGGTTAAAGGGGTTTTGCGTTCATTGGCGTGGGAAACAACAGATATAGTGTTACTAGGGGTCCAATCAGCGCTAACTGAAAGTATTGTGTAAGCTATCATATAAGCTAAAGTATAAGCAAATTGTTTTCATTACTACGGTATCTAACAGTCACAGCTTTTGTGACAGATTTATGTTTGTTCTCTGTTAATATTTTAAAAAGTAATTAAAAATGTTTGAAGCAATTCATATCTTCAAGATTCACCCTTGAAATACAATATAATCCAGTGAATATTTTGGTGGTATCCCATAAGGTAATGCTGCATCATGTTTTAGATGTTCGCATCTATTACACACTAAATATTGAACTGAAGTTTGACTTTTAAATATTATATTGCAAATCAAATAGTAATTTCAATATCTGACAGAAACATCACAGTGATGTATTTTCCACAAATCGTTCAGCATTGTTAAACCTGCAGGTAGACTGCATTCTCGCAGTGAGAACCCTCCCTAGTAGATTCAAAAGGTTACGCCCGTCCCTGCACAAGGCTGGGAACACACCCTCGCTTGTCCGTCTATGGTGACTGGGGTCTTCATCCTGAACTCGGGTCTGTCACACTGCGGGGACCATCGTACATTTGGGCCAATCGACCATGTTGACCTGTGGCTCACCGGTGAGTTACTGAGCTTCTCCTCAGAGCTGGCAGGGGCCACAGACCTTCTCATAGCCTTTATACCAAGGTGTTCAGATCCAGGAAGTTCAGAGGCTACCTGACCCCCGAGGAGAACCTCCCTCCTAAGCTGGTCTCCACCTCTTAGCTGATGGGGCCTCTGGAGGTCCAGGTCAAGGAGTCCCTCCTGATAGCTGCTGGTGTGGACTGTGTTGACGTAGTGGGAACCGTAAGGTTGCTGCTTCACCCTGGGACTGGAGCACATGTTCACGGTGCGCTTGTATTTGTCCAACGAGTCGTGGCCAGCTGTGTGTAGCTGTGAGACTCTGGGTGAGATCCAGGACTCCTCCTCCTCCAGGTCTTGGTTGTCGTCCTCTTCCTCAGTAACCTCTGGGATGCTGAAAAGCTGCCTGTCATGGGTGACCTGCGGGGGCAGCTTCAGGACTTTCTGCAGAACATCATCATCATCACTCCCTGCCTCGCACACATCTGGCTGGAGCTGGCAAGTGGAAGGAGTGCAGGATGAAGGGGAGGAGGCCATGTGAGCCCCCAGGGGCAGAAGGCAAAGGCATTCACACAAAAAGGAGACATAACCAGCCAGTGAAAAAGGGGACAAGGATCAAACGGAACACACACACACACACACACACACACACACACACACACACACACGCACACACACAGACACGCACGCACACACACGCACACAGACAAACACACGCACACACACACAGGCGCACACACACGCACACACACACAGGCGCACACACACGCACATACACACAGGCGCACACACACGCACATACACACAGGCGCACACACACGCACACACACACAGGCGCACACACACACAGGCGCACACACACGCACATACACACGCACACACACTCTCATACACACACACACGCACGCGCACACACACACACGCTCACACACGCACACACACAAAATCAAGGTAAATACTGAAATGATGACAGAAAGATTGATGAGACATGTTTATTCAGGAGGGCTAAAGGAAGACGGACAGCTTCACTGGAAGGATTTCAGGGTGCCTACAAGTCAGGGACCACAAAAGGAAAGATGATTATCAAAAGAAGGTAGAGACCACTCTGTGCAGGGGACACGCTACACCTCTGTACCTCCACCGAGGCAGTGTCACATCTCCACTGGACACCTCAAGAAGGTAGAGACCACTCTGTGCAGGGGACACGCTACACCTCTGTGCCTCCACCGAGGCAATGTCACATCTCCACTGGACACCTCAAGTGACCTCTGTCTGTTTGGCATGCATGTTTCACACTGTGGACCAGGACCGGTTTCAGCAGAACTCACCCTGGGTACCAAGCTGTCTGCCACAGGGTCAGAGTAGAGGTCCTCCTCCTCTTCTTCCATGATGTCTGATAGGTCCGAGCCTCTGCTGCTCTCCGCGTGGAAGTCACCCAGCCGCTGGGAGCCAGCCAGCTCCATCAGGCGGGAGCCGTAGTCCTGATATGAGGTGGGAGAGTTAAGCTGCTGACCAAAGAACCTCTTTCACCGCTTTAGGCAGCAACACATCCAACAAGAACAGGGCAATTCATGCGTTTCTGGTTGAAAACTTCAGGCTGGGAGGTGCTGCTTCTCACCCAGCCGCTTCACAAACCACCCCAGTGCATGCTGGCGGTCACAGCCCGGTGAAACCAACAGGATCACAACGTCCACAAAAAAGCAAACATGCGATCCCAAGGTCAGTGGACTGGTCACCCTCAGGCTTTGGCTGCGTGTAGTAATTCTGTCCATAAAAATTATAAACAAAATCGGTGACAATCTTGTTATAACTGGTGTTATGGTTTGAAATGTCTTATGTGTTTCCCCTGTTTGTATTGTTACACCAATGATGTCTGATATGTTTTATTCACTGAAAATAGGTTATGAGGACAATAAAGACCCTATACACACCCCTACTATACCAAAGGCAGCCCTGGCAGAGTTCACCACCCTGGGATAAGTAAAGAGTCTGACTTACTACCAGCAATGCAAACCAAACCCTTGCAACGGTTACACAGGGACCTAATGGCCCATCACCCTATACCGCTGAAGAATCCCCGACAGGGACACGGTCCAAATGTAGAGTAGCTGGGCAAGGAACCCAGTATCATTTGAGGGTCCAGAGTTTTATGACCAGAACAAAATCGTCATTTTTCCATCTGAATCAGAGGTTTGACTAATGGATGGAGCCTCCTACTCAAGCAGGCTAGAGAGTGAGATCCCGCTGAAGTTGGAACACAACCTCTGGGCCCCTGTCTTAAAGACTGGGACCACCACCCCTGTCTACAGATCCAAAGGTACTATCCCCAAGCTCCAGACAACGCGGGAGAAGCGTGTCAGCCAAGACAGCCCAAGAACATCAAGAGCCTTCAGGAACTCAGCGGGAATCTCCTCCACAACTAGATCCTTACCGTTGAAGTACCTCAGTGGCCTCCGCCCTGGTAATGGCAGTTTTCCTCCAAGTGAACTGACCATGACCTTTACCTCCACGAAAGCCATTTCGGTGGGATTTAGCAGCTCCTCATAGTGCTCCATCTTCTGCCAGACTAGACCCATCTGAGGTTTATCCCAACGGTAAACAGCACGGGCCAAGCCCCGCGTCCCCCTCCTGGGCTGCTTGACATTTTCATAGACTCATTAAACTCCTCCCACACCTAAGATCTTCCTAAAGCAGCGCTCTGCTTAGCCCGCCAGCACCCGTTAGCTGCCTTGGAAGGCGTTCTTCTTCAGACCGATGGCTCCCTTTAATAGGTTTACAGGTTGCCATGGTGACAGGCACCGACAGCTTTGCGGCCACAGCACTGCACCGCCGCCTCAGCAACGAAGGCACGGAAGACGGCTCACTGAGGTTAAATGTAGAGATGCACTGACGCGATATTCAGACCGGAATCCATGACAATCCTGACCTATTTCATGGATCGGGCATCGGCCATACGTGACCGATCCACGTCCGATACGGACTACTTCTCTAAACAGACAGATTTAACACAAACGAGGAGCTATTTGTACAATCAATCGCGCGGCAGCTCTTTCCCATTTCGGATGTTTTTCTGCAGCATTCAAAGTGAGTGCTCACGCCGCCACTCAGCTTTTTTGCTACTCGGTGTAAGAGCATTGACTTCTGCCTGCTGTGACATCATGCTTATACCCATAGTGTCACAGTGACTGGCCATCTTAGTAGAAACAACGTTTTGAGACGTGGGAGTAGCGTTTAGTGGAAAAACCCACTAATGAAACCAAAGACAATTGTGCGAGAACACGAGTAATATGAAACGAGCAATGGATGATTTGGTAGTCACTAGCCTGGGCTGCACACTCGCTGCGGCTCGGGAGGCTGCGATCACAGCACAGTGTAATCATTGTTACTAGTGAGAGAAAAATGATGGGGCATTTTTAGCAGATATTCCAACTGAACTGTAAAATGCCTCAAAAAGGTCTAAAAGAAAATGTACAAACCAGGTAAAACAGTGCGTTATACAGTGGTGTCTTGACTTACGAGTTTAATTCGTTCCGTGACAGAGCTCGTAACTCAAATTACTCGTATGTTAAATCAATTTTCCCATTGAAATTAATTGAAATGCCATTACTCAGTTCGGGACCCCGAAAAACACTGCATTTTACACTGTTTTACTAGAAAAATGTGTTTATAAATAACAGGTATTGTATAAAACAACAATACAATAAAAACATAAGAAATTTACAAACAAGAGGAGGCCATTCGGCCCATCAAACTCGTTTGGGGAAAACTTAACTAATGTAATGTACGGCAATAAACTGATTTTATTAAGTATAACATACAGCATTTGCCTTAGAGATGAGACGACGAAGCTGATGGAGGTGGAGCAGAAAGGCTGTACAGAACAGCAATCTTATTCCCTGATTTCTGCATGTTTGCCGCGCTTTCCTCACTTTCATCTGTAGGGGTTTTCGATATAAACCTGCCCACTGTGAGCTAATTGCTTAGAGTGAATGAGTGAGACACAGGGTGCTGGGCGGATGGGGTCTAATGCTGGCTCCTAACCCGAATTTCAGCTCTCAACTCAAAGCAAAACAATCGGCCGAGAGACGGCTTGTATCTTGAAAACCTCGTTAGTTGGGACACCTGTCAAGTCAAGGTACCACTGTACATGTTTCTAGTAGCCTAATTAAAGAATTTTTGGCATACAGTTTTCATCTGTATTTACTATTTAAAAAATAATAATAATATATAAAGTATAAATATGCATTATTTATTTATTGTATTAAAGTAAAAAGAGCTTTCCTGTCGGAATCTGTGTTGCTATCAGCAGTTGTGTATCAAAATCGCTTTAGAACTATGACGAAATGCGGACTGGCCCATCCCTAGTTAAATGTCTCCAACCCTCCATTGGTTCTTCCAGAGGTTGTTGAAGATCTCCCAGCACACCTTTATGATACACTTGGGTTTGCCATATCTGTCCGGCATCTTCCCCCACCAACTAATCCAAGTCACCACCAGCTGGTGATCAGCTGGCAGTTCAGCTCCTCCCTGTTCAAAACATACGATCCCAGTCCTGACGATTGATTACAAAATCAATCATCCAGCTACGGCCTAGGGGACTCTGGTGCCTGGTATGTTCTTGCATGGTGTTCATTATGGAAAACCTGACCAATAATAAAGCTTTTGGGTTCCCATTCCACCCAATCACAACCTTTCAAGTTTTAATGATTACCCACTTGAACATTTCATCTTCCAGTGATGTTAAACCTAAAATGATGTATTCCGAATACCACTGGTTTTTCCCAGAGTGTCCTCATTATTAAATTCTGTGATTATATACCCTTGGAAAATCAAGATACAGAGGACCCAAACTGAATATCACCTACATGATGGTCACATAAAGGAAAAACAATCCATTTACATCCTCTGTTCTGTACCCCAGAGAGAGCAAAGAGGAAGAAAGGAAGGGAGAAAGAACCCAACAGCCAATGGAGGGTCTGGCACCGTAACCAAGTAACCAGGTGCCGTAACTTAAGGAGATCAGAGATGGATGAAACAGACCTGGCGTCTCTGCAGGAAGCTGTCCTCCTGCCTGACTGGCTGATGCTGCAGCCTATCAGACTCCAGGAAGTCATCAATGGACCCCACTCGAGAATTCTCCTGGCCAATCCCGTACTCCGCTTCTGATTCCGGGGGCAAGGGGCTTGCGGGGGGTGTTTCTGAGACGTTCAGAGGGTTGGGGGGGGCTGAGATGTCCCCCGGTGTTGCTGTGTTGGGCTCGGCGCTGGAAACCACACCATCCAGGAATTCTGAGATGGACACGGTAGGACACCTGACTCCCGGGCTTTCAAGATCTTTTCTAGAGTCCAAGGCCTGGGCCTCATCAGAGGGCAAGGCCAAACTGACCTGGGAGAAAAGAGGACAGGGGGCTTTTTGAACCTGTCAGGTCAAAGGTCACGGGTCTCAAAATAATCCAACAGAGAACGGTGCAAAGCATTTGAAGGACAGGCTAAGACCTAATGACGCATCGATGATATTCCTCACTCCTCGTGGGACGAAGCTATTGCCCACCAGCTTCACTCACAGTCACCTTCCGCCCAACCCCCCACCCGCACAGCACAAGTTTCACGCTGAAGTGAAAACAGCCAAACCACAGTCCTGTGGCAGGGAATCATATTAACTGTACTTCAACACCGAATGGCTTAAAAGCTGTAGAGAGGGGTGGAGAAATTTCTCAAGCCACAGAAAACCAAGAAGGAGGGAGTCCATCTTCACTCCAATAACAGGAACACTGCTCAGCGATATCAGATAATGTCTGACAACCAAGACTATAGGATGATGACGAGAAGGCTGATGAACATGGAGGACAAACTGAAATGCGGTTGCATTACCAGTGGGCTGCAGCGTGACTCTGCAGTGGGCGGGGCCTCCTGTTTTACCGGGGGAGCCCCCAGGGAATCAGCGGCTGAGGGGTCCACCCAGGCTCCATCTTTAATGAGGAGGGACGCCTGCGAAGGGTCACAGAACAACCCAGGGGTTTTGGCAGCTACGAGTTCCTTGGAAGGGGGCGGGGAGCATAGAGCAGGGACTGGGGGGGTCTCCGCTGAACTGGGCGGGGAGGGGGTCAGCCCTTCCACAACTGGCACCAGCTTGGATTGCACATCGACGGGGGTGGAGGCAGCAGACTCCCCCAGGGGGGACATGGTGCACACCGTCAGCTCACGGGCACTCCGCAGGGCGTCGATCTGTGATGGGCCAATCAGGGCGCTGCCTGCCGTCGGAGAGGCCACCTCCAACACCTGCAGCCAGAAGACACGATGGACATGACGGATGGAAGTCAGGATGGACAGTGACGACGTTTCATTGCGAGTCAAAGTGGCAAGGTCAGAGATCAAAGGTCACAGGACAATCTCCTACAGTCGCTATGATAACATAAAGATGTCGATTAGCCAGAGATGTCTCCTGCTTGTCTTTGGACCAAAACCCTATCTTGGATACTTGCTCCACAGATCTCGCACGCAATCTGTGACAACACAGCAATTACAGGGGTGACAGTGGACCCAAACAGCCCACAGAACATGTGGCCAAAACAGGAAGGATGAGGGAGCGAGGTGGGAGTCTCACTTTCTTCCTGTCAGCGTAGATGGTGTAGCCCGTGACGGGGACACCGTTAGATGTCCCCGCGGCGTCGATGGTGACAGGGAGCCAGCTGAGGAGCACAATCCCGGGGGAGGGGCCCATCTCCAGCTGCACGTCCAATGGGGCGTCGGGAGGGCCTGGGAGGGGCAGGTTATCACCACCAGGTCACCGGAAGGTCAGGGTGTGGTAAAGAAGTGATGCATGGTGGTAAGGTTTCCCTAGCAACCATTCCATGACAATTCAGCAAATTCACATAAATCCTTCATAGGACTGTAATGCAAGCGATAACATCTTTACTATGAATTCAAATATTTGAATACTTTATTTCTCTTATTTAGTTATCCTTCCTTGCAAAAAGCAGTTGCTCTCTTTATAAAAGGAATATTTTACTAAATGTGGTCAAAATCAGAGTGGTTTTTGAGTTTTGGTGGAGACACTGAATGGGAAGACTGAGGGTGTGGGGGGACGGCATGTAACAGTGTGTTAAGGGGAGCACTGACTACACTCAGGGAGGGAGGGTCCCCTCTTTAAGGCATGCAGGCAGCAATGCCTCACCTGCCGTGAGTGTGGTGAAAGACGTCAGGGCGCTCCTGTGCTCTGGTGCCCCTGGGGGCAGTTCCCAGGGCGAGTTGGCGGGAGCTCGTGCCTCCACCCTGACCCGGTATTCCGTGTTGGGCTTCAAGTTCCCCAGGCAGAGCGAGTAGCAGCCGGCCCGGACCAGCTCATACTCCTCGTCATCCAGGTATACCACGTGCGCATAGTTACTGTTGCTAGGCAACCAGGTGAGGCTGGCGGAGGTGGCAGTGACGCGCTCCGCCTTCAGCGCGGTGGGCGCCGCGCTCATGTCCCTGCCCACCAGCAGGCTGCAGCGCAGGCGGTCTGAAGCTGCCCGTTCCGTCAGGCTCTGCACGGAGATGCGGTAGCATCTCTCTGCAATGTCCAGCTGCTCCAGCACAGCCTTGGTCTGTGAGCCCAGGGGCACACTGACCCGTAGATCGTCATCCACATAGACGTTGTAGCTGCAGACGCCAGCCCAGCCGCAAGGCGCCGAGGGCGGGTCCCAGCTGATGATGACGCTTTTAACTAGCTGCTTGATAATGGTCAGTTTCCGTGGGTAAGGCACTATATCGACACCCATGTCTTCCACGTCCAGGTCCATGCCATTGGTCAGGGGTGCCGGGCTCCTTCCTGCGGCCTGCTCGGTCGGGGCGAGGGTCTCGCTCTTCTCCAAGCTGGTGATGCTGAAGCGGAGGAGTTTCTCGCTACTGCTTTGGAAGCTGAACTCCTGGAAAGAGCCATGGGAGAGCTCTCCAGCCTCGGCCGGGTGGAGGCTCATCACGTCGTCGTCGGAGACCCGCTCGACGAAGTTGGAGGGTACCAGCCCTCTGCGGCCATCCATCAACTCTCCTGGACACGCAATACAGCACGTCAGGTTCTGCGGAGAACCTAACTCAGAAGTAAATCCTCTCCACACTAACGGTACCTTCGTAAAAGCCGTCGTCATCCATATCTCCGTAAATGTAGATGTATTCCCCAGCTGTGAGGGGGAGCTCTCCTTCTGGACTGTCATTGGGGCCATCATATGGATTGTAGCTAAAAAAAAAAGCAAATTCAAATAAGACAGCTGGCAAAGGGAAGGTGACGGGGACAATCCCTGTGACCTGCAGGACGCCGCGCAGACCTGTATCTGGCGATGAAGACCTGCAGCTTTGCGGCTGCTCGGCTCCCAGGGTACGGGATCGGGGACACGTCAATATCCAGCTCCTCCACCTCGCTGGCCGTGTCCACCTTCAGGAAGCGGTGATGAACAGACAGAGATCCATCGATCAGCCCATTTTGAAAATCAGCTGCGTTATATTAGTTACAGAATTTTATATTAAAATTATCAAAAATAAATACCAAATACAGGCACCCAAAGCATCTAGTAAAGAAATAATGATAAAAATAACGGCGGTGGCCGGTTAGGGGGGCATGTCTCACCTCCTGGGTCGCAGAAGACTTCTGAGGACTCTGTGGGAGGGACTGCCGGGACGCCGACTTGGGCGTGCTGGAGGCGGAGCCTGATTTGGCACTGAGCAATGGCGGCTCACGGGTCTGGGCGGGCGGGCCGGACTCTGCCTGTGCCTGGCTCCCCGCTAGCGGGATGCTCTTGCCCGCATCTGCAGGAAGAAGGGCCCGGAAGCATGGTCACAAGAGGTGGTTCTCTTTGGGGAAGACAGCAACAGCGATGTGCTGCAGGGGACGTATTCGCAGGGTGCTGGACAGAGGAACTGAGAGGGGCTTAGCCAATCGTGAGAGGGAGAGGGGCTTAGCCAATCGTGAGAGGCCTTACAGGCCTGCGGAACGGGCCAGTTAGTCTCACTAAGGGGGCGATGCCGCCTGAACTCCCCAGGATCATCCCGTGTGTGGGACAGGCGTGGTCTAGAAAGGGGAGGGGGAGCCCTGCCAGACGAGAACGGTAGAAGACACCCCCACGTGAGGCACCCTCGACTCTTTAAGCAGTGCCCGCATGCAAAAAGGGTGTGGGGGGAAGGGGCGACCCTGCCGGACCAGCAAAGTGTTCAGAGTCAAACGCAGTGCATTGGAAGACTGAGAGGGCGTCAGACTCAGAAGGCTGTACCCTGCGAGGAGGAGTCACAGAGCGGCCCTCCGTTTGCCTCCAGACTGCAGAAGGCGACCTCTCCCAGGGAGATCATATCCCACGAGCCGAGAGGATCTAGAAGCAGAAGCGGTATGTGGCCCCGTTAGTGGGGAGGTCTGAGTGGGAGTAGTGACACGGGGGGGCTGGCCTGGGCGGCGGTGGTGAGGCCGGTGAGAGCGGCGAGGGCGTCGAAGGCTGTCTGCCACACAGACGTCTGATCAGTGACGCGCTGCAGGGGGCGTATTCACTACATGCTGGGAGAGCAGCTGACAGGGGCTTAGCCAATCATGACAGGGTGCTATTTGCCAGGCCTTCAGACGGGCCAGTTAATGTCACTAAGAGGTGGGGTACTTTAACTATAGAAAGCACATAACAAACCCTGAGGTCTAAATGCACTAATACGGTAGACTAAGAGGTGAAGCAGATAAAAGGTTCCAGAAGCACGACCTACCCCCGTCCTCGCTGCCCAGCTGGGCCGGGATCTCCGTCCCGCAGGTACGCAGCCGGAATCGCTCCAGCTCCCGAGACAGAAGGGTGAACTGCTCGCTCTGGGTTCGGCACTTCTCTTCCAGGTCACGCACCTTAGCCTGCGGACAGCAGGGCGGGGCCCCCGGGGGCCCGGCGATTACCCACGGCGACTGCATGGAGAGCTCTAGTGCAGCCGACTGTGCAGGTCCATCTATGTAACGCTGACTCTTAAACTAGTCCATTTCTACTTTTACGCCACTACTACCCATCTATATTCAGACGTGCTTCTGTACTTAGATGGCTTTTATGTTAATGTAAAGTTTAAAATGGCACTGCTATGCAATAAGTGACTAAAGGCATAAAATGAAGTTAGTGGGGGCAGCCTGTTCCCTGGGACTGCTGGGGCAGAAGGCTCAGCACCTGCAGGCTCAGCACCTGCAGGCTCAGCACCTGGAGGTTGGAATCCATAAGCCGTACAGGTCGGCCACAGCTCTCTGTCAGGCCCAGCTCCAAATGAAAACACAGGGTCAGAGCGTGGGGCGGGGATAGTGTGGTGCGGGGCCCCCCAGTCGAGCGGTTTGGTATCCTGAACTTTGAAACTGTGACTTCCTGCCATACAAATTAAGGGGCCGCAGAAGATTAGTGTGCAAGGCTCGTACTTAACGGGAAGGGGGGGGGGGGGGGGGAGATACACAATACCCTCCCCACACACCCACACACACACTTTGCCTCCCCACACACACACTTTGCTTAGCTCTATCTCCCCCTTCCCTCGGCCTCAAGACCTGGGAAGTCGTGGCTTAGTGTGGATGGGTCAACATCTGCAAGGCGGTCCCACTGCTCAGCGCACATGAGCAAGGCACGTCAGCACCCCCACGGCGCGCTTCGGGCGCAGCCACGGCCTGGGGGCGCCGTTACCCGTCTGATCCATCAACTCACACAGTAACAGACAACCACCAAAAAAGCAAGATAATACAGGAAGACGTGTGACTCTGCGTGACTACGTGCTCTGACACGACGCAAGAGCCGTGGGCGGCAGCACGCCTGTAGCAGTGCCCACCTGCGTGAGAACTGTGTGCAGTATTTTCACATGCAGACACAGACAGACAGACAGACAGACAGACAGACAGGTTTGGACTTTAGTGTATAGAGACGGCACAGGTCCAGACGGGACACACTAGGTGCTAGATATACCTGCATGCAGTCCAGTGTGCTCTGGTTAGCAGCATGGGCATTTCCAGGTACGGAGAGAGCGTGCATGCAGCAGGTGGGGGTGGGATGAGGCCAGAGGGGTTAATAGATTAGACACTGCAATCTGAGTCCAGGTTCACGCGACAAGCTGCATCACAAAAACACCCCAAACCGCCCAGTGAAGCGGTGAGGTGCAATTGACCGCTTCACACCTGTGTGCCCCCCCCAGAGCTGCGGAGGGGCGCTGCATGCCGGCCTCAGTAATGGCAGTGAGCAGCACGCTCCATCCTAACCGCACACCAGCATGAAGTTACTGACAGCTCCCCAAAGGTCTCGAGCTGCAGCACTGTTGGAAAACGCCAAACTCATACAAACTTTAAATATGAATTTATTTAGCAGGCACTTCTATGCAAAGTGACATACAACAGGAAGAGTAGGGTTGGATTAAGAGTTAACGGCCTTTCTCAGGGGCCCAAGAGAGCAACATCACTCTGCCAACCCTGGGATTTGAACCAACAACCTCCTGGTTGTGGGCACAGTGTCCTAATTGGCAGAGCCACACACAAGCCTGCTTGGACATTAAATCGGTTGATATTTGCCCATGAGCAACATTCAGACCCGACGCTGTTTCGATCCCTGCTGGCTTCTCTGGAAGCCCATTTTCAGAGCGATGGGGCCCCTAGGGGCCGGTGATTTGGTGATGCAGCTTAACAGACAGAAAGAGAGGGGAGGAAAAAATCAGTTTAAAAAAACAGGAGGTGCTGTACTATACCAGCTCTCTCTGCAACACTAGCTGGACCAGTTCCTACAATGGAGCACATGGATCATTTACTCAGATGGACAGACGAACCAGAGGGGGCCTGCTCACCCACCCCCGTGCTTGGGGGGGGCGGCCCCTGCATCAGCCAAAGTCCAAGTCCAATTAAAAAGAGCAGGGTGACGAGCAGGAAGTGACCAGCCTGGACACCTCGCACCCCCACCTTCACATCACGCCTGAGCTACGTTTGTGACGGTCAGACATTATTAGATCATTTTGGGAAAACTCACCTCCAACAGCTGCACCACACCGTCATGCTCCCTCTTGGTGAAAAACTGCGCCTGTGGGAACACGGATTAATACCCGACTCCAATCCTCACCGACTGTGAGCACTAATGCAGTACGGGGTGAGCTTAGAGCCTATCCCAGGAGAACACGTAACGACTTATTACCTCCCGGTACAGACTGGGCTTAGAGCCTATCCCAGGAGGACACGTAACGACTTATTACCTCCCGGTACAGACTGGGCTTAGAGCCTATCCCAGGAGGGCACGTAACGACTTATCACTGTAAAATACTTCTTGTTTTTGTGGTATTCCGGTGATAATGTGTCTTATGAATTAGACTCAGGCGATGTGAGGGAACCTCAGGAGAGGAGACCCTAGGGCTACACGATATATCGTTTCATCATCGTCATCGTGATGTACGCAAGTGCAATGGTCATGTGGATGTGCAAAGTCAAGTAGCACGAATTAAATTAAGCGATGTGGACAAGGCCTTTGGTGTTTCTGCTATGCTAACAAATGTCACGCTGTTCTTACTCTTAAACAATCCACAAAAGTCTGTCATATAATTTAGGTTAATTTAAAGGTTTTTGGATACAAGGCCGACATGCAGCTTTGCACCGGCAGCTAACAAACATGTCGATCACAGAACGAACCACCAATCACAAACATTCTCAATCCCAGCGGTAACCACTTAACCCAGAGCTGTTTTGTCACTCATGTTAACTCCTATATACAATAAGCTTCCTTAGTTTAATGCTCATGCGCTGTTTAGTACTGATTAAATAATCATTACCATTATATTTGGGCAAAATCAACTCAATCTTTCTAGAATGATTAATTATACCAATAGAGCAGCGGTCACTAACAGGCAGACCGTGGTTGGGATCCGGACCCAGAAGCTGTCCCGGACCCGGACCGACAGCCAAAACAGAAAGTTATGATTTAAAACCTGACGGTACGCTTCTACTTTAACCAGTGCAGCGTTTGTAGAGTTTTCGGTAGTGGTTTAGCACTAGAACCGCCGCTTCCCACGCCAATGAACGTCAAACGCCTTTAACCGCGAAGCTCTGTTCGGCGTATGCAGCCCTTTGTCTGCGCTAATGTGCCGTTAGTGTTAATAGCAGCAGCGAAGCAGGCAAAAAGCCATAATGTTCATAACAGCTGATATGGCTGATATGTCCTGAAATCATACAACTGAAACGTTTTCAAAACACAGCATGTATTATATAACAAGTTGGACAAATAGACATAGTTTATTGGTGATTTCATTTTCGTGGAAGTTTCCGATTTTTAATAACTGTATAACGTAATGTTATTTGTTATAAAAATCAACTCGGGTAAAACAAAAATTGTACTTTCAGCATCTGGCATGCCACTCACGATTTCAGACTTGCACAGGAAATCTTACGCCAAATCTATATTATTCCATTATAAACCTAAAATAAGCTACGTCAAAAGAGCATTTACACAGTTAAATACAAAAGCAGACTATTTACAAGATAAGAACTTACATATGTATGCAGACATCTCAAATTGAATTGTAATGAATTTGACAGTCAGGTATTGATTACATGCAATGTTGATACAACTGGCTACTTAAATATACATCACACTAAATAGTTAGACATGATGATCTTCCGGACCTTTGCTTCAAGAAATTTTCTCTAACTGGACCTCTTTAAATTTTAGTTGAATTTTTTCCCAATACCGTGCAGCCTTAGGAGACCCTGCCCTCTCGTACCTGCTGCAGCCGCTTGACCTCGTCCTGCTTGAAGCGCAGCACGGACAGGGCCTGCTCGTGCTCCATCTCCAGCTGCTGCCGGTGCTCTGCGATCTCGCGCATATGCTGCGGACACGGAGGGGGGTGATTAACGGACAGGCCAGTACCAACGTCGGGGACACAACAAGATCCTTGTTCCTCTCCACCTTCAACGACATACCTTGAGGACCTGCTCGAGGTTCTCCAGCTTGGCACGCAGTCTTTGGTTTTCTTCGAGAACCGAATTGCGTTGGGCAGTCAATTCGGACAGGTCCTCTCTCAGCGCCGCATTCTCTACCTGAGCCTGTAGGGGGTGACAGAGGTGTCACTTAATTGCAGTGTGGCCTCCCCCATGAGTGCATCATCTGCATCTATAACCCACAATGCCTAATGAAATAAAGGCAGGCTGAGGTCTGATGTCATTTTGAGGCTCTTAAGTGAAAAGGAACTCAGGTTCAGGGGCCTGGTCAGGGTTTCGGGGGGCCCCAATCAACAAGTCACTTTGGGGTCCCCACGCCACCCTCAGAACAAATAGCTAGTGAGTCAGATGATCATAGCTAGCTAGCTGGTTAGCACAGTGTGCTGCTTTTGCATCTCCTAATCATACCAATTGAGCAGCGGTCAATAACAGGCGGATCACGATCGGGTACGGACCCAGAAGCTGTCCCATATGGACCCGGACTGACAGCCAAAACGGAAAGTTATGAAAACGGAAAATTACGGGGAGCATGTGGTTCAGACTTGAGCAAGGCCCTTAACCCCCAGCTCCCTGGGCACCCCAACAGGTGGCAGCCCTTCGCGGACAGCTTGCTCTACAAAGAGCAAGTTGAGGGAGCCGTAAAAAAGAATTTCTCCATGGGGATCAATAAAGTTGTAATTACTAAAGAATGTCTTCATATAATATTTAGTGTAGTGACTGCTTGAGGCCAGCAGGGGGCCCCAAACCACTGGGTTGAGTGATGTAAACCCATCTCACCTGAGCGAGCTGCTGTACAGTCTGCCTAAGGTGGCCTACTTCCTCTGCTAGCTGCTCATTTTTGCCTCGCTCATCCTCCAGCTGGCTCTCCTATTAAAAAAACACAGAACTATTCCATTAAACCACAACGGTTTAGAAAATCGAGCGTCATTCCATGAATCATCGCCATGGTAACCCGGGGCTGACAAACACTGCTTGGCATAAAGGGCTGAACAGAAATCGCCACGGTAACCTGAAGCTAACAAACACGCGGTTTGGCGCCTTACCAGATCCAGGCATCTCCTCTGTCTTTTTCTCACGTCATTCTGCAGACTTTCACACTCTTTTCGCTTTTTGGTGAGCTCAGTTTCCTGAAAAGGTCGTAATTCAGTGGCAGCACTAACTGTTACACAGTCAAAGGAGGATGTTCACGCAGCACTGGAACCACTTACCAACTTTTGGGGCAGCACAAGAAACCCCTGTGGCAGCATGTCATGTTTTAATTGCTTTAAAAATTCTAATTGATAATTGTTTCAAAAAACGTACAATGCATTAACTATGCCAGGTGTGGCTTATATCGATAAACAGTGGAATATGCTTATTTCAGCCTGATTAAATTAACAGTATTTATAAAGGATTTTTGGAATCTTGGAGGGGCTGGTTAGTCACTTGTGGCAGCTTAACAGCAGCGTCCCCAGGAGCTGGGGAACCTTCTAACACCCGTCAGCTGCCCACAAAAGAGGCTGACAGATCCGGGCCGCGGTTTAGGATTTGTGGACGCAGGAATTTCAGTATTATGCTGTCATATGAAAATTAATATGAAGCTGGCTGCAACTTGAAAGCTTAGCTATATTTCTAAATACTGCTGCAAGATAGAACAGGGTGAGGAAGGAGTCAAAGCCTCAGGACCATTTCCAGTGACCTCCAGTTTGCCCCCTACCTCCGCCATCATACCCGACCACAGAGGACATGCAGGGTGTGCCTACCAGGGTCTGCAGGTGCTGATCCTGTGGCCGGCCCTCATTCTGGGCGATGGCTGCCGGCTCGGGGGTCACGTGACACTCCTGCCCCGCCCCTTTGTCCATGCTGTCAGTATTAGGTAGAGTGGGGACCCTGCTCGCTTCGGGGATGGGGCTCTCGCCCTTAGCCTGTAGGACAGATGTCTTTCTTAAGACCTCTTCTGGCAGTTTTCATTCAAAGCAGTGATACTCAAAGTGTGTGGCGTGCCACCCGGGCACAACAAATACCAGGTGGAGAGTTTGCCAGAAGGTGTAGTGGATCCAGATCATGTGAGCGGACGGAGTGATAAGAACTTCCACTCACTGCATGTGGAGTGGTACACAGCCCCCGCCCCTTCTTTGCTCTTCAGTCTCACTGCATGTGGAGTGGTACACAGCCCCCGCCCCTTCTTTGCTCTTCAGTCTCATTGCATGTGGAGTGGTACACAGCCCCCGCCCCTTCTTTGCTCTTCAGTCTCACTACATTTTTTATTTTATTTATTATTTTTTACGCGACACTGATCTGTGTGGTTTCTAAGTCAGTGGGCCGCCATTTGCCCTTCTTATCTCACAAAAGCTGGATGGGCGGGTTTCTGCACTGATCAAACCCGCACACCCAAATCTCACGAGAGGGCTTTGGGTCAGGGTGAGCGGTGGTGAGCATGGAGGAGACAACAAATATAGGGTCTCAGCTGAAGCGGCGGCATGGAGTCATATAGTGTGACAGAAGATGAGGGCTTCTGGAATGTACATAAGGGCCTAGAGCCGAGGTATCAGATACCCGAAAGGAAGGTATTTACTGACAAGCACATCCCGGCGTTATGACAAAACGAGACGAGAAATACTCGACTCTTTGAGCAATGCTAAGAGAGTGACTGTTACTGCTGAAGAGAGTGACTGTTACTGCTGATGACTGGACATCCGTGCCACAGACCCGTATGTCACCATCACGACACACCACATCGAAAACGAGTGGAATTTCCAAATCTACATTCTCCAAAGCCGAGTTTTTAATGTGGCTCACACTGGGGATAATCTAGCATCTTTATTGCTGGATGTTTGCCGCGAGCGGAACATCGAAGATAAGAACCCCGCATTGGTTCTGGCAGGACTAGCAGAACTAGGCCCCCAAGTGCCATGCATAGCACACACCAAAAATCCTTAAAGGTTGGACAGAGTGAAAAACCTTCTGTTAAACGTGAGGAAGGTGGTAACTTGCCAAACCACAAATTAATGCATGATGTCATCACGAGACGGAATAGTTCCCTGGATATGTTAGAGCGCTTCCGGGAACAGCGGCCTGCCACACTGACTGCCCTGCTGTCCAGGACGTTACAGAGGGGAGGGGGTCTAGCCAGCGCGACAGAGGAAGACATGACTCTGATCCAGGAACTCAAACTTCCATCCCCTCTGAAAGTGGCAACCACACTCAATGAGGGAAAAAGCACCACCATCTCAATGATCTAAAGGCTAAACAGGCTAAACTCCTCAGGCATTTTTCTCACGATGAAGGCGATCTAAAGGACATTACTGGGATGAATTTTTCTGACCGGTACTCACACCTCACAGACGTCCTTAACTGCCCTCGAGCCCCACTTTAAAGACCTGACTTTTGGGGATGATGTTGACACCAGGGACCTCATCCTCATGAAAATAGCAACAGAGATGGTGAAGATGAATGAAAAGGTAAAATATGCTACTTATGATTATCTCTCTCTCTGCTATTAATTTAAATTCACATGAATCACACTCATAAATCAACATTTGATACAGTCAACCACAAGACTCTCCTGTCCATCCTTAGGAGTTTTGGTATTGGTGGCTTGGCTTGGCAATGGCTTGCATCCTACCTCGACGGCCGATCGTACCAGGTGACATGGAAAGGATCCACATCCAACCCACGTAGTCTCTTCACCGGTGTCCCTCAGGGTTCGGTTCATGGCCCGCTCTTGTTCTCCCTCTATACCAAATCTCTTGGTGAGGTCATATCCTCTCATGGCTTCTCTTACCACTGCT
>JAABNX020000119.1:30205526-30218363 GCA_015163995.2 Mormyrus lacerda
CCCCCCCCCCCAGTCGAAATGTCACTCTCCACACCTCCAAATGTTTCAGAAAGTCAGTATTAGCTAGATAGTAGAGAAGATTGTAGCTAGCTAGCTGGTCAGCAGAATAACCTGCTTCAGCATCTCCTAAATAATTTATTTAGTATTTACTAGTGACTGTTTCTGGCCAACAGGGGGCCTCAATGGCCTCAATATAAATGCAAGGTGAACACTGCCGCTGCTGCCCTCCAGGAGCGGCCGAAGAAGAGCACACTGCTGGGTGTGAGGCTGGCTCAGTGGGGGCTTCTGGGTGCAGAGCCGCATTCCAAATCCACTCATCGCCCTTAAAGTGCCGGAGCATACGTTTGAGCAGTCCATCGCGCTTCTCACAATACAGGGTGATCCCACTCATACGATCAGGGGGGGGAGGGCAGGATTCAGCCGCGACCAGTTCACCAGGGTGTCAAACCTCACTCAAAATCACGAAGACTTTTCATGACTTTCCATAACATTAAAACCCCAAAAAACGACTTTTTAAAATATATTCACTATGAAATTGCAAACACTCTGCTGCAGACCGTTCTAAGCTGTTTCTATGGCAAATAACTGCATTCCAGGACGGGGTGGGGGCCGTACCGGTAATCTCGACGACATTGTCCTTGGTCTTCACCACCAGCTCCTCGGGGGCAAAGTGGTTGACATCCAGGCTGACCTTCCACTGGTCCTGGGTCTGCTTGATCTCCGACATGCCGCTGCTGAGCTGCCGTGTCAAGGCACGGGTGTAGAGGGGGGGCGGTGATGGGGTGAAGTGAGCTGGGGACGTGGCCTCGGCCGTGGGGCACGGGCCCCGGATGTAGCCAGGCCAGTGGCTGCTGGGCCAGTGGTGCCACTCCTCTGGGAAGATGGGCATGCCAAAGGACTGGTCAAAGAGGCGGCTCCCCTGGTACCAGTCCCGGAAGGGGTCCCAGCTGGGGAGGCGCGAGAAGGTGAAAGGGATTCTCCTCTCAGCCATAGTCTCAGGAGAAGGATCCAGACGCAGTCTTCGTCAACGGCAAAGAGCTTAGCCCTGCTGTGCTTTCCCAGTCTTATAAAGCTCTCCAGCCCCCTGCTAGATAAATATAGAATGATCGAGAAGGTCTATTTGTGGGCGGTATTCCACTGGAATGGAATTCAAGCCAGAGGACAAGCCCAGTGACTTCACAGCCGGCCGGACCCCCCGAAGGACTCTTATATGCCATAATCCTCAAAGAAAGGGAGTAGTGAGAGCCTTGGGGAACACATCACTACATAAATATGTGCTGTTTACAAAGCCTGTTTCAGACTTTTTAGGGGTTGGGGAGTCTTTTTAAATGATAAGCATTAAATTGTTACATTTCTCACATATTTAGTACTATTACATATCGTAGATCTTCACCATTGTGGAAATCCTCAGCCCTGATGATTATTACCATTGTGTGACCAGCACACAATAAGCGAATAGAAGCTTTTGGGATTTAGGTTTCAGGTAAAACTTCTCATTGCTGCTCAGTTTAGAAACTGTACTAATTATCTTTGAATTCAGAAAAACTGAAAGCAGCTCTAGAACAGGCCTGGCTTCTAGCAGCTTCCGTGATGAGTGTGGTCAGGGATCCAAGTCGATATTAGCATACAATTTGGTTAGGGATTGTGGTATATACTGATTGATCAGAAACTTTATCACGGATGCCCCATCCTCCTTCTTTGTGGGCCAGGCCAGTTTTTGTGTTCAACTTAATAATCGATACTTTATTGACCCCCCCAAGGAGAAAATCTCTTTTCACCTCCCCTGACTTGCTCTTTGTAGAGTAAGCTGGCTGTGAGGAGCAGCCACCTGTTGCAGCACCCAGGGAGCTGGGGGTTAAGGGCCTTGCTGAAGAACCCACAGACATAGCAGCGCTGGGCTTGAACTGGTGACCTTCTGATCGCAGGAACAGAGGCTAAGCCCAGAGTCACACACTGCTAGGTTTAGGGACTGATGCAGTTTTAGTGTCCAATATTTTCCCCTCCATCAGAATTATTTGTCTTCTGCTTGACTCAAAACAAGGTGTGTCAGAGAGCAGACATTACACAGTTTTCACCGTGTTCTGCTGCAGACTCCATTTAACAGCAGTGATGTGAATCTCTTAGCATGCGCTTGCTAATCCAGTCGCAACACTTAAGCCATCAGTCAACACTTTTTTTTTTTTTACCATGGTGTAGCTATATCAATTATCCCATCACTGAATCAGTCCATCATTAAATATTCTTTTAAACCACCAAATCGCTTTCAGTTACTATACTCTTTTTGCCTTGGTAAAGGGAATTGTTTTGGCACATAACATGACCAGACATCATCATTAAACATCTGCTATTTACTGAAATAATCATTATACATTACATTAATATTAGCTAATAGTAAACTGGAATTAATGAAGGTATTCAGATACTGTATGACGTAACTATTTAAACTGTCATTGCCAGATGGGATATAAAATCGCACCAAAAACACACTTAGTTACAATGGCTGTATGGTATCTTTGTGATTTTTTTAAAGCTTCAGAGTTCAGTTTTTAATCAAACTATCGTTGGTATTCATTTGAGTCAGCCTCATATTTTTAACATTAGATCAATATATCCACCCATTTCCACTCAGTGTGTGATAATGATTTTCGCATGAAGCCAAGAAAAGTACGACACCTCAAAGCTCAGAGCAGCGGGGTTACCAGAACATTCTACCATTAAGATGCACGTTAGCGCCATCTGCCGCCAGCTATTTTGTACTTCCCACTTTATTACATTATACATTACTCTGTTTACGGTCAGACAATATGCTTTGCTGTTTCTTAATAACTATTTAATTTAAATAATATATCACTGATGCTTTGTGCTGTTCATGCTTTTCATTTAGGTTCCCTTTAACATTCGAAACATGACCACAAGGTAATTATGTTTCTTGCTATAACGGTTCAGCCATATGAAACAGAGAAGGTGTTCATCCATTTGTGAATTACTGGTACTTCTCCAACCGGTGCAGCCTTGTTTGCATTACAATGGCGTGAAATAAGCCTCGCTGCCAGACAACAGTACTATTAAAATAAACAGGTCAGGCTCCATTAGCGTATATACTTTATTGTTCTGCATGATAACTAGCGCACAACAACTACCGACTTTATACAATCCAAAATTGAAAGCTGTTATAATATATTACTCAACATCTGTTATTCGTAGAACTCGAGTTACGTTTTAAATGTAACACTCACGGGGCGAAGGAGACCGATAAATAATTAGGAAGACTGCAGGTTCCCTGATTGCACCACCAGCATTGAAATAAATCAGAAAAGCAACATTTCTCAGAAATAAAACAATAAGGTTTCGCCTCTACAAGTGCGTTTGGTTTCTGTACAAAAGGGGGCGCTGAGGGACACCTAAGTAACGCGGGCGCGCGCGGACAGACGTCGAAGCGCGGCCATGAATCCGGCCGCCCTTGTTATACTGGCCAAAGCTGGAAAACAACCGGAAACGATTCAACTCAAGTAAACTGTCAGCCTATTAAAATCCGTTTTTTTCTTTTCTTCCTTAGTCTCTCTTCCTCATCATTACAAAACTGTAGTTTACGGCGGGAAACATTTAAAAACATTTACAAACTGGATAAAGACTGATTAGCTGACAGACAAACATTTAATTTAATTATCGAATAAATAAATTAATAAATACCTTAATAAATATAAATAAATTAACAAATAGACACATGATTACAGTCCATATCGACACGCATACAAAACATAGTTCATCCTGCTTTGGTGTCCTCCGGCCGCTCAGATGATGATCTGCACAGAACACTGGTTTTCAGGATGAATGTGGTTTAAACATAACCTCAAAAAAATAATTAAAAAAAATCTTTTAAAGAGAGCTGAGATGGGGTATCCCTCTGAAACAGGTTGGGGAGAGTTCTGCTGCATGCTCGAGATCCACAGACTCAAAGGAAAACCCGAAATAACAGTAAATAACATGGTAAATAACACGGTATGTACAGTGCATAGTTTACAGGCAGTGTAAGCGTGGAGATGCCAGGAGGCGCCGCACCTTGATGTCGTATAAAAACGCCTCCATCTCGTTCACGTTGTTTCTGGATCATCAAAAAGAAACAAACAATAAAAGACAAAGATGGCAGAAGGGCGACGTTTCTGTTTGCAGCTTTTTCATCCCTTTCAATGATGCGACATGAAAGTTTCCATAATCATGTTGTAATCCTTTTTTATTTCTATTTTTTTTGGTAATTTTTGCTATTTTGGAAGCATTCTGGGTGAAAGTGCTGCACTTTTTGAACTTCATCTCCAAGTCTGGTCTGTTGCATGACTTGTTCATACTGCTTTGTATTTGTTTTTGTTTTCCCTAAAACTTCTAGCTTTTGATCACGGTTTTACCACCGAAAAGGACTTGCGGCGAAAGGCCCCGACGCCTCTTGCAGCGTCTGTGCTCACTGAGGGGGCCGGTCACTGGCAGGGCTGCATGACAGCTGCAGGCACCACCGAACGGGGGAGCTACGATTCCCTCTGTGAGCCTTGAATTTCATCTGTTTCTTGAACTGTCCCAACCACATTACAGGGCCTTTTGACAAAGGAAAAGCACAGAAAAGCACAAGGATTAAGCCATGGATCTCGCTGACTATCTCAGTGACCAGCTGAACCGCAGACAGCAGATCGTAAAGAATATATGATAAAGTGCTGAAATCAGCACACTGACTCCAGGTGATTCAGTACTAATGTCTAGATGCATTTTCTCCCCATATGTTAATCCGATCACTCATACAGTCTCTAGAAACATTGGTAGTGAACTACAAAGCTGGACTATGCTCCAAGAATGTGGATTTTGGGACGAGGGGGTCGCGCATCATAAGGTGGGAGTGGGGAGCACATGTGGCCAAGCCCCGAGTCGCTGCAGCTGGACCGGCCCAGCGGGTGTCTAGAGTGTCACAGCCCAATCAGAACCCGGGACTCTCCGAGCTGCTCCTGCTGTAGTAGCTGTGGCTGCGACTCCTGCTCCGGCTGTAGCTGCTGTAGACCCTGTAGCTGCGACTGCAGCTGCGACTGGAGGGGGACGCGCTGCTCGGGTAGCTGGAGGACGACGGGCTGGGCCTGTAGTATGGGATGGGACGCTTCCGGGCGCTGTAGGTGGGGAGGGGGGAGACAAAGATGGAATCAATGGTCCGCCCTCTCAGGTGATGCACTGTCTGCTCCCACTGCTTTGATGACCCCGTATGGCCGTTTCCTGCTTCGGGGGCGAGCAGGCACATTCTAGTCTAGACCCAGTTCTGAAATGGACCCTTGCGATGTAGGAGACCCCGAGATCATCAAAGCAGGGGACTTGAGCTGCAGGTTCGGAGGTGCTCTGATTAGTGGCTGCTGTGAAGTTAGGAGACTTGCTGCAAGGGGAGGTTAGTACTGCTGGTTCACACCCAATCTGCAGATGAAGCGGATTATACTCTAGCCGGCCCCCCGAGTTCTGGCTCACAGCTCCTGACGCGGCCAGCTGGGAGCCCCGGCTGGCGGCTGGTGAGTGCGCACTTGTTAGCAGAGAACGTGGATAGAGACCAGAAGCCACCCAAAGAAACTCCCCAGACGTTAGTGTGAAAGACACCAGTCGGAACTTGACATAAGCGCTGTCAGGGGGCCCCCGATGGCTCCCATGCCCCGTATGTGGCGCTTGCTGCCTCCTCAGAGAACCAATTTGGGCTTTTTTATGAAAAAATAAATAAGATTTTGTGTTTGACCCAAGTGGGCCTGCTCTCAGGACGAATGCTGCTCATGGGAGTATTACTTACACAGAAATGTTCTGTGGAGAGAACAAAAAATGATTGGTTCAGAGAATTAACCAGTCAAATTGTAAAAGAAGTAGGTCCATGCAACTAAAGGAGGCAGGATCAAGACATCTGATTTGTTGATCCCGCCTACTCAAGTTGCTTTGACCCACCTCCTCTATAATCTGATTGGTTATTTCTATGAACAAATCATTTTTCGTTCTGCCCTCAGAACATTTTCGTGTAAGTATAACTCCCATGAGTAAGAATGCATTTCACTAAACTGTGCACCCCTGGAAGGGATATTCAGTTCCACAGTGTTACAAGAGCCATCAAAAAGAACTAAATGTGACCTTAACCTAAATCTGGTGTTCTCGGGGCTTGCCAATTGCTTTGCATATCTTAAACACTGAAAAATACTGCCTCCTACAGGCACAAGAAAAAATGTAGCTTGACAGCGGATACGTCAAAATCACCACCTTATGCAGCATTAGTTCTGTGCATGAGTTCTGCACAGTGGGTCTACCGGAGTCATGAATTTGGAACCAGTGATTTCGAGACAAGAGAGAAACACGTAAGAGGTAGCTGAAGTACTCAGGAGATGCAGTCTGCAAACAGCCGCCTGGCATTGCAGCATCAGGAGGAGAGAACTGCTGCACGGCAACTGTTACCACGGTAACCTTGCCTGGCAGCCCGGCAGAACTCCTCTGTCTGTGGTCCTCAGGGAACCTTAATACAGGAGTGGGAAAGACTGTCATGTAGAAATATAAGACAAGTCCTTCTGCTCACCTGGGCACCATGGAAACTGTCAAGACTGCGAAGAGTGTGAAGATCCACAACAAGCCTCCGATCAATTACAATTAACGACTTACAAGTAACGTGCACAGAAGCAATACACTGTTCATTTTTAGGGCTGGGTTTCATGTATCAAAAAATCACAATAACAATCTTAATAAACATCATCATCTTCACAATCATTGTGGATGATAATCCATAAGGGAGCCTGCCAAATTGGCCTTCATCTTTAGTGGTTTTCACTCTGCAGGTTGCTTTCAAACAGGTTTTACCCAGAAAGAGAGAGAGAATCGACACTCTCCCGTAGATGTCAGTGTTACCCTATATTACAGCCGAGGCTGAGCTTAGAACCAGATCGGCGCACGAGGCCAATATTTATTCTTGGTCTTATGGAAGACTTTAGCCTGTGGTACTATATGTCACGGACACCACATAACCGGCACTAGTTTCACCCCAAAATGGGCAAATTAGCTGCAAATAGACAGGCTGTGCATGATTGAAAAAAATAAAATAAAGAATTTATTCTGCTAAGCACCTTTGCAGGAATGACTGACGGGAAGCGCGACTGCATGAGCGGTTTATCAAAAAGAAACATCTGCTAGCATCACGAATATCATGCTGGAGGACATCGCGTCCTCAGTCTACTTCTACCAAAAGAGCAACTTCTACCAAAAGAGCAGCATTTTGGACACAGTGTGATTCACACATGACTGCGATTCCCCATCACCGTCCAGCACCTGAACCGGGCCTGTCAACAGGGAAGAAGCAGCGGTGATGCCCCTTAGGGGCCGGGGAGCCCACTCTTTACCTGGTGATCCTCCGGGCCTCCATGAAGCTGGGGGAGTCACGCCTCCGCTTGCGGATGGGTGAGTAGGTGCGCGAGCGGCGCCGGGCCCTGCCCTCCGTGTCCGTGGGCGGGGCGCTGTCTTTATCCCTGATGAGAGAGGGAAACAGAGCCTGATGGGCGGGGCTCTCGCAGGAATGCCGAGCAGGGCGGAGCCACTCGTACCACCAGGTGCTGAGTAATGTAAACATGGGGCAAGAACAGACTGCTTCTTTTTCTAACTCCAGCCTAATCCTTCCAGGCATTCAGGCACTACCACAGCGTAACCCTGAGGGGGCAGCTGTGTCCTGTCCAGGTTCATTTGCTAGATGGGTACTGGAAGCACGCAGAGGATATAAGGTGACCCAATTATCCAGTCCAATTTTGTCCTGGTGGTTGTGTGTCACTAGAAGGACGCACACTAGACCAAACACACAGACTTTTTTTAAACACTCCAATCCAGAACAGGTGCATAATGGCATGAAGGACACATCACCTTAGAAGGAGGTTACTGAGCTTGGCCACAAGGGGGCGACCGTACCGGGAGTTGTTCTGCCGGGAGTAGGGAGATTTGGCCTTGCTGCCATGCTGCGGGGATCGGGAACGCGAGGCGGAGCGCGAGCGTGAGGTGGAGCGGGCGCTGCTCCAGGAGCTGCTGCGCTGGCGGAAGGTGCCTGAAGAGCTTTTCTTCCGGACGGCGGCGTGCCGCCGGTGTCGCCCGGGTGACGCCGAAGAGCTCCCGTGGCGGGCCCGGGGTCGGCTCCGCCTGCGTCTCCTGGACAAATGCATGCCTCGTGCCCTGTGGAAAGGGATGGTCCAGAAAGAATGACTGGTGGAATTCGGGGAGATAACTGAAAAAGATGGAGGCCCTGACTATGACCCAGCAGAGGAAGAAAGTGAGGATGACGAGCGTGCCTAGATACATTTATTTGCTGTTAGAGCTTTCAATAGCACCTTACTTAAGGCTCTTTTTACCTTTTAGTCATTCATAGTGTGTATTATGCATCACGAATGCTTTACAGTATGAAGTGCTCATGCGCTATGGATACCTTTACAATGCATTACAAAGGTCAGGATAAGCATTAAGGATGCTTTGTACTGCATTATGAAGGTGTCTATAATGCATCATAGATGACAGCTTCATAAAGCAGTCATTATGCATAATACACATAGTTGTAATGTGCTATCTTTTAATAAATATTTATAGCCATGCTTTATGAATGCGTTACAATGCATTATGAATGTGTTTATAAATTGCTAAAAACATTACCTTAAATGTTACTGAGCTTTCTTTGGGGCCTGAGGTTTTTTGTCTTGGCCTGACAACTCCATGCCTCACCTTGGAAATGGTGCCGAATCAGGGGTACAGTACTATGCAAAAGTCATAGGCAGTCAAAAAATGTTTGAGTCATCTTCCTGTTATGTCTGTCAAAATAAGTTAACTCGGCCATTTCTAAACCTCTCCTAAATACACCCTAGAATTTGCACCAACCGTCCAATAAAGCCACATATTTTTTGACTTGACCATTACCCCACCTTCTTTAACTAATCAATACATCACTGAGTTATTTAGCTAATTAAATCAATGAATTACTTGAGCTGGTGGTGAAATTTACCATGGAATGGCAGAGGTGCCCCGAAGTGATGCTCTTCTAGTCATCCAACAAGACGCCAATGAGCTTTTGGCTCAGGGACAGAAGAAATTCCTGTTTATTTTGATTGTGTTCATTTGCACACATTGCATTTAAACAAAAATTTTTTTGAGAAAATATACACTTACTATCCAGGTCAATAGGCTTCAGCATTTCCCTTGCCTACTTGAGTTTTTTGCACAGTACTGTGAAAAACTGGGCCAGACACTTTACTCTCTTCAAACTGCTCCATTACATCAGTTCACTTTGTGTTTCTTAATGTTTTCTTTCTGCGTGACAGAGTAGACTGGTCCAAAAACATGAAAAAAAAACCCTTTCCTCCCACCCATTTGATACTATCATTACAGAAATGTAAAAGCGTCATTCAATGTCAGTCACTTTTCAGCACTGGTAAGATGACCAAACGCTGAACACGGACATTGTTTTTGTTTCACAGTCATGGCAACTGCCACACAGTAAAACTGTAGTTTGTCTGCTTGGTTGAAGCATAGAAGCCATCTCTGACACATTACCCTCCATAGACGATGTGAACAGCAGACTTTCACAGTCAGTCAATCAGTCAGTCATACTGACCACAGTTCCATAGTGGAGTGAGTAATTAAGTGTTTTTGTTGGATGTATGTGTTGTATCTGTTGTTTCAGTCAGGATATGAGTCTACCAGTATAGTGACCGTTATCAGCCATAGAGGGCAATAATCGCTTATATGAAATTTGTCTGCATTGAGCATAGCCTAATTATTAAGTAATTTTGAGATTTTCTCACATTGTTAATTCTCGTAGTAGATGAAAATAATAGGGTGGGAGGTTGAGTTTTTGAAAGTCAGAAATTCTGGATGATCCTAATGACAGTGGAAGGGCTCCTTCCTGCATGTGACCCCCATCAAATATCTAATGAAGTTTTGTTTTGTCTCTCCACCCCTGATCCCTCCCACACACACGCACACACATGCACGCACACACACACGCACGCACATACACGCACGCACGCACACGTTTGTAATAAGTAACCAAACAAAATACAAGACTTTTGACATTTTTACTTTTTTGATTGCATTAACAGATCTTTGTGGGGTCATTTGGTCCCCACAATGCCATATAAACACAGTCCACACATACACATTCACACACACACACACACAGCTCCCAAAACCCCAAGGACATGACCCTAAATCCTGCCCCCAAAACTGGCAGCTCACTTTTTTGATTGGCTGCTCCGGCTGTTCTGGACCTGGCTGCGCAGTGAGTGGGCAGAGTCACTGCTGTGGGTGGGCGTGTGGGAGCTCTTCCCCAGGGCCTTCTGCCGACGCCCACGTTTGCCAGAGGACACTGAGGTGGACCTCCGTGCGGCCCGACGCGCCTCATCCCCTGATGTGGCATCCGTCAGCCGCCCAGGGCTCCCGCTGCCTTCATTGCGGGCTTTGCGCTGCTCTGGCTGTGGTGACTGCAGCCCCCGTCCGCTTGGCGAAGTGGGAACAACGCTTATCTTCTGCGAGGAAGGAATACGAAACAAAAAAAGAAAACAAAAAAACAAAAGGGAAAAATCTGGCTTAGAAAAGTTCCCGGACAAATGACAGATCGCAAGGGTGCAGAACAAAACGAAATGAAACAAAATTGGTAAAAAAAAAAAAAAAAATGAAAAGGAAAAAACAAACAAAAAACGTAGTACCTAAAAGAAAGCAGGATCTAGATTTGCTTGATAAGGCTTATTGACAGTCCTCTATGGTGCAGCCCATGCAATATTCGGCATGCAAAATTATAATGAGTTGAAGAAACAAAAAAACAAACCAAAAGAAAGAAAAACAAAACGACATGTAAGAGGAGTAAACAAAAATAAAAATCATGAGTCAAATTAGGTTTAATTGTAGAGAGTCAAAAGGAGAGAAGCAACATAACAAGAGAGAGGTTTTATAAAGAGGAAACAGGACTTTCAGCTGCAGTAATGACTAAAAAAAGGGACGACTTGACAAAACATCACAGAAATGGAAGGAACAAAGTAAAAGATCCACAAATATAATAATCAATTGAACAAAAAAGAAAAAAAAAAAACAATCGTTTACTCAAAAGTATTTCTGTTTGTGTTTTTTTTTTCCTGTGGAGATGTGAACAGCGACCCTTTCTGCTTTTATGGTTAACTGGTTTTTAACGCCCTTTTGGTTAACATCCACTTACCAATAAAGTGGCATTCCCTCCTTTAGTAGGTAAGGTATGAAGAGAAGGGAGAAGCGGGGCAACATAAGTGCATCATTAGAGATCACAAAATGCAAGAGAAAGACACAAAACCCTTCCCTGCTAGTGATTCATGAACAATGTATGAAAAAGGAAGAAAAAACAGAACAAAAAACAACGGAAAAAAAATGTCACAATGTGTGTTAAATACCCTGAAATCAGAGCGTGGCGTAGGACACCAAGATGAACGTGCTGGACAAGGCCTTTCTTGCGGTTGGAGGAAGGCCTTGTTTGCGTCCATGCTCCCCCCCCCCATCGGCCCCCTGCCCTCCGAGCACCCCGCCGAGATGAAAGATCTGCACACACTCATTCTTCACTGAACGTCGCGCCTCCAGAAATTGTTCATGGGTTCTTTGCTGTTTGTACTTGGACTGGAGTTGAGAACTTTGTTTGTTTGTGGCTGTTTTGTTTGCACGTGAAGAAAAACGGCGAAAGTCATAACTCACATTCCGGTGACTGATTTGTGAAGATAAACCGCATGACCTCTGTGTTTAGCTACGGGCTGAATATAGACCGACCTGCTATGTGCACTGCATGCAGACCCACCAAGCCAGTGTGTGAGTGCATGTTTTTCCATCTGTTTGCATGTGGGTGTGTGCTATACGCGCGTGCCGCGTGTCTGGCAGAATGGGGTGGGGGGTTTGTTATGTGGCGAGTTATTTGTTCATTACGCCAAATGGCCAAAAAAAAAAAAAAAACAATTAAACAAAGGGAAGATTGAGTTTTGCCTAAAAAGAAACCACTTCCAATAAACTTGTGACCTTTTAGGTGAAAGTTTGGGGTGGGTGTTTTATTATATATATATTGTATTTTATATATAACCTGTTGCAGCTAGGAGGCGCACAAGCGACCGGTGTAACAAGTACGATTGTGGCAGGGCTGTCCACCAAGATGGGAACAGCATCATCAAATACATCAGGAAGGACATGATGACTGCATTATAAACAAACTGCAGGACCGCCACCTACAGCCAAGGTCATGTACTGCAGACGGTTGGTTTGGATATTCTTCCAAGGTCAACAGCATGAGGTATGGATTGGGAACACCTGGAAAATGCCCATTAAGTCATATAGGTGGGGCCCTAGCATCACATGTGGGCTCCTATCTCTGCAGACTGACCCTTTATGTACTTCATGAACAGGAGTTGCTAACACCATCGCATTGGGCCAGGGGAGGAAAGGGCATTGGTTAACGTCTAGCAGTGAGTCAGTGACACTGTGTCTGTCCCTCAAAATACAGGGGATATGATACAGTGAGAGCAGGTCACTGCACTCACTGCACACCTTTCTAAACTCCCGCGGCTCTACAGAGTTGGGGAGTTCTTGCTGCAGGAATGCTTGGGTATAAAAGGTAGAGAAACTGGAAGGGGGATTTTGTGGGGCAGGATGGGCAAGAGGGGCAGGGCTGGGGTGAAGGATGAGGGCCAGAGGGAGGCGCCGTTTCCACGTGTGAATAAACGGTCAAAGGTAATAAGCAGTGAACATTATGGACTCTCCAGCCCATGCTTTGGTTGGGGGCCTGCAGGAACAGCTGGAGTATCGGGGGGGGGGGGGGGGGTTAAGGGCAAA
>JAABNX020000119.1:30218373-30231253 GCA_015163995.2 Mormyrus lacerda
CCCCCCCCCCCCCCCCCAAAAGGGCTCATAACATGTCACTCAGCTGGTTTGGGAGAAGAAGAACAACAGCAACAAGTCTCCCCCCCCCAAAAGAAAAACAAAACAAAAACTCAGCTACAACTATGAGAAAACGAACAACCACCAATGTCCATGACACTCGTTTAAAAGGGCTATCGAGAAGAAACGAACAGAAAATCGACAAAAGATGAATATACCATTCGGCGTGGAACAGAGAGAAGCCAGACAGACTGGAAAGCATTTCTATCAAACGAAAAAAATGAAGGAGAGTGATGATCTGAATCTGAGGGGAGGACTGGAGGAGAAAAGAAACAAATCTATAAGGAAACTGGAGCCTTGAGAAATCAAATAACCGTAAGAATAAAGGAAGAGTAAAGAAAAACCACCGAAAAGCCTTTAAAAAAACGAGATAGAAGGAAGATAGACATTGAAATCAAGCTCAGGTGGCTCAGACTGGCATCTGCATAATGAGCGCGTGCGTTAGGCAAACCTCCACCTACCTTCACTTTCAATCAGAGGCACGTGAGCGACACGGAAAAAAGGAAAGGAAGGAAACAGAAAGGGGGGAAAAGAGGAAGGAAATATTCTCCGGCAGCGGAGAGCAAAAATGGGGAGAAGACAATGACTTCTTTAGTATTGTTGCTACTTACTGTCCTGAACTACAGAAAATAAACCGGAAAACGAACGGAAAGAAAGGAAAACAAACAGAAAACGACTGAGAGAAAAAGAAATGAAGTATGACCCACTGCCCTTTTTCACTCCAAGGATGAATGCAGCCGCAATGGTGGTTAGAGGAAGAAGAGGGTGGGGGGCGAGGAGGAGATGGAGCTGGGGAGGGATGTTGAGACAAACGGGAAGGGCATGCGGGGTGGGGGGGGTGGCAACAGGAAGCCAGAGAAGTGAGTCACACACAACACAGATGGATGGGGGTTTGAGGGGGGTCGCTGTCAGGATGGACTAGTGGATTTGAAAGGGACCCCAGCCATGTTTTTGGAGGTTCTGCTTAAAAAACGACCCACTGGCCAGATAAACCCAAACTGACCTGGGGGGAGGGGGGCAAATGCTCTCTGCTACAATGAGCATATTGACCCCTCAGCCAAATGCTGCTTGTCTGTATCTCATTTTCACATCAGATATGATCCAAAGTGGCTGGGGTCCCTCTGCGCAAATAAAGCTTCATATAAAGTGTGTTGTGTCATATATCATTGCTATGTGGTTGCAGTGTGTTAAGTAAACACTAAAGCCAGTGACAGCTAAGAGCAGGAGGTAAGACGGGCCACAGGGGCACAGTCCACCCCCCAGCCGGGCCACACTTCCACTCTGTTCCGTCACTTGCATGCCTGAGCCAAGAAAGACTGGGGTGTTTGCGGGTGAACGGAACAAAAACATGAAACGGCTGGGAACTGGGCGCAGACCCGCTGCTCAAGCTGCTGGATGCGAGCTGGGACTGACTGGAACACATCTGGCTGTTTAGACATCCTCCTGATACCACACTCAGCCACGAGAGCAGGAACACCACTGTGTTTACGGAAAGTATATGAATGTAGACAGTGTACATCACAGTAATTATCACCAATGGTGTGTTTGGTAGGCCTATTGTACAGTTTGCCTAGTGACCTTTGGACTGGGGGCTGTATCCATATAGACTACTGGACCAGAGGCTATATCCATACAGACCATTAGATTGGAGGTTGCACCCATATAGACCACTGGATTGGACGCTGTATCTATGTGAACCACTAGACTGATGGCTGAATCCATATAGACTATTGCTTTGGGGGCTATATCCATGTAGACCATTAGATTGAGGGCTGTATCCATATAGACTATTGCTTTGGGGGCAATATCTATAAAGACCATTAGACTGGAGGTTATAATCATATTAGGATTGGGGGTTGTATCTCTATAGACATTTGCTTTGGGGACTTGTACCCCTATAGATCACTGGGTTAGGGGCTATATTCATATAGACTATTATAACAGGGGTTGCATCCATATAGACTATTGGCTTGGGGGCTATATCCACATTGATAATTAGATTGGAGTTTGCACTCATACAGGTCATTGAATTAGGGGTTGTAACCATATAGACCATTAGGAGATGTATCTCTATGCTGTTGTTGGTAAGAACACCTATGTGAATTAATGATGAATAGGTATAAGTATAATGATGAATGTATAAGTATATAGATAAATATAAAATAGTCAACAACAATGGACAGTCTGACAGAAGTGATACTGCCAACTAGAGGCAACATGCAAGTCGAAATGATACAGGAAAAATAAACGAAAGAGCGAAGATTTGTTCGACACCTGAAAACTTTAGGCTCTTTTCAGAGAGTCAGGAGGGGGCGGGCAAACCAATTGCTTCAAAGACAACCGTATAACAAGAAAACTAGTTGACATACCCATGAACCTCCCGTTCCGAAACACATGAGTGCTTTTTACATAAACGAGACAAAGAAGTTTGAATATTTATTGGCAAATACAACTCAAAAAACAAACAGAAAGAACAGGAGCAAGAGCAAAGGAAGAGGAATGGATGAAGAGGACAAGAAGAAGCAAAGACACCGCGGGATAAACATGCAGGCTGGAAGGGCCTCAAAGCTGAGTCTCACTCGTTCGGGCATCCTCTTGCAGAGAGAAAACCTTCTGCAAGTGACATTTCACAGATTCTCCTACAGCCACATTTATGGGAATGAAACATCAACGCCGAATGGGTGGTTCTTAAATTCCGCACTGGAAAACCAGCTGCTGGACAAGAGGCCCATTTTGAGTGGCGAGGACTTGTAGAAGTTTGGTAATGATTTCAATGTTACACTATGTGCCTGACTGACACTGGAAGCCAAAGGAGCCTTTGGGGGAGCGGGCCAACATAATGAAGACGGAGATGAAAGCGAGTGGCTTGCTGATAGCTGGATAGCGCTCAGAGCGGCCCGTCGGGCACATCGCGGTTACGACTTGGGCCATCACTAGTGAGCCCTGCCCTCCACCCAGTGAACACGTCTACGTGCATGTGGGGCTCCAATAGGCGCTGCAAACCCCTTACAAGGAAGTTTGACCATGACGGCCATGCTGAGCTCCCACAGTGGTCCCTTCTGTCAACAGCCTTTGAAACCCATTCAACTAACAGTGATTCCGATGAGCAATGCAGTGCAGAGACATGATGGAGATCATGAGCCAGAGGGTGCGGTGTTCACCAGATTCTAGGCATGTGGTTCCAGCTCATCTGTCACTTAATTTAACTAGACCTGTTACATTCAGCTGTACTTTGTCATAGGTCAACCTTACTTGACCTGGTCTAGTCTCTTATGGAATTTTCTATTTTTCTTTTGTTATGGTTTCTTCACCCCTCCCAAAACTTAAAATGGTACCTGATTTGATGATGCTAAGATTCGCATTTCCAGCAAGAGGCCCGTGAGGTTACAGGGTCCTTTGTCAGATTCGAATGACGGTTCCTGTTAAACCAATCACTCACCTGGGGCATGGCCAAGGGAAGTGACTGTCTGTCAGTCCTCCCCGCTTTCTGCCTGAGCCGACTCCTCATTGCTTTGAAAAACAGCAGTTTCTAATTAATCAGGTAGTACTCAGAGTTCAGGCTCCAGCAATGGGTTCGCAGGCCAATCCCTCCCATCTGCAGTTTGAGGCTGCATAGCAACCTTAAAAAGAAAATGCTTCAGATCCTACCCAGGTAGTTTCCCTGGCTGTTTCATTTTTATGTGCTGCTGCTGGAGCCTCAGCCTTCACTTTTATTATTAATTTCCACTACTCTGACTGAAGTATCTTCTAGATAACTGCTGCAGGAGGATATGAGAGCTGCCTATTGATTAGCTACCAGAACCACGTCTCTCAGTACAACTGCTCAGTGGGCCCATCAGTCAAAAAGGAAGAGGACTTCTTAGCTGCTTAGAAGGGGAGATCGACACTCCCCCCGTGATGACCGCCCTGCTGCCAGAGTGACAAAGTAACAGGAGATGACAGGTGAATTGGGGGGTGCGTAAAAAACAAACAGAATGCACGACTTTCACGGCCGAAGGAGGGTGGAAAAATATCTACCCGACGAGCTACTCTCGAAATAAACTCCAGAAGGGGATGCTGAAAGGAAACCGAAAAGGCGAAAAAGAAACAGAGATAGGACTGGATAAGAGAGTCAAGTCAGTACAGAAGCAGTTAAGGAAGAAGCCAATTAAGAGGAGGGAAGAGGGGAAGGCGAAATAGAAGAGACTACATACATCCTGCAGAGGGTCTCCAGCCATGTGGTCAGGCCCGCTGCCCTTGCCGTTGCGGTGTCCATTCTGCCGGACAGAGGAGTTGGCGCCGCACGCTGGTGACAGAGACACGCTGCGGCTGGACTGGCTTGGGCGGGGCTTGTGAGAGTCAGCTCCATGCTTCGAATTCGTCCTGGCATGGGAAACAAAGCGGTGAACACCAAAGGGGGGAGAAGGACAGCTGACTGCAGACGCATCTGTTAGAGGGGGCAGCTTGCAGGTACATCAAGAGCTCGCCGGCTATCAAGAGTTCTACCCGTACGAAGGCACCTTCCCTGGCCGGTAAGTGACTTTATACTTCGCCTCTCCCACAAGGAGATACTACAGTAAGGCCACATTTACAGGAAGCGCTACACCCCCCAAAGAGTCATCATTAGGTTCAGCCGCCCCCTTTTGTGGTGCAGTGGAGCAGCGGGAAGCCAAACGTGATGAGATCCTCCCCCAAGGAATGCTAGGAGTGCAAGACCAAGGGATACCTGGGGGCAGTATGGAGAACACTTAGACCACATCGCCCTCGAACCTGAGAACGCTTACCTCATGCCGTCCTCGTACCTGAGAACACTTAGACCCCACTGTCCTCGGACCTGAGAACACCTATACCACACTGCCCTCTGACCTGAGAACACTTACACCACGCCTCCCTCGGACCTGAGGACACTTACCCTATGCCGCCCTCGGACCTGAGAACACTCACACCATGCCGCACTGGGATCTTTAGCGGTCAGCCCTGTACTGCTGATGGTTTGAGGCCACATTCTCTTGGGGAAGCACGGGGGACATAAAGCAACACTCTGCCAGGGCTGGTGATTCAAACGTCAGTGACTTATGTCACAGGAAAAGTTAATTAAATGTTAATGATGAATGAAAGAGAGGTGTGATAAAATAGCAACTTCATATCTTTAATCTTAGAAATGAGTGCTGAAAAAACATGGCTTAATGTTATTAAGCAGATTAAGTGAAGTGAGTGTAGAATATTCTGGCAGAAGAGGCAAAATATGGCGCTTTCAATTTTTATGAGGGATATGACAGATCTATTTAACATTGGGACTGAACTTTAAGTGCACAGGTGTTGAGACACCTAACCTAATCATGGGCGTCCTTAATTAGAGAAACGTACCCCAGACGAGGCTTGGCTTAGCTTTCCTTTCTCAGAATAGATTACTGCAGTTCCCAGGAGCTGATTGGAGGTATATGTGTATAAAATAGACCAAAAGCCCTCTGATTTGTGTCAATTCTGTTTAAGGCAGCTCTTTACAGTTGGGCAGATGTTCTGTAATTTTAATGTAGCCCTTAAATTTACAATTGACTCTTTAGCCTGAGATGGATTTTTGTCTTGCTATTCTCCCAGTTTCATCTCGGCACCACCGTGCATCTGGCTCTCACATAGCCATGTTCGTATGTATTTAGCTCTGGTTTTGCTGATTCAGGGGAGATCCCAGGTGAGTGTAACTGTCCTTGGGGCTCGGGTAGAGCTCAGTCAGACGGATGGAGCGGAACCAAGACTAGGTAATAAGGTAGAAAGAACCATACCTCCCGGGGGATCTGGAGAGGCTCCCGGTGGAGGAGACGGAGGTACTGCGAGAGCTGCAGCTTCCCCTTCGGTGTGACCTCCTGCCAGGCGAGTCCACCGAGGACCTGGTGGCAGAAAGAGCCGCTTCGGTGACGCTGACTCCTTGTGGCTTTCTGGAAAGCAGATGCTGATACCTGCCCCTTATTCTGCTTTCGGTTCGACCGGAAGGCAGATCTTGGGCTACAGTGATGGCTGTGAACATACGGCATGCACCTGATGGGGTTTTACCTGGGGCATGTAACAGCCCCTCCCCCACACTGGCTTACAGATACAAAGCTTCCTTTATGGCTTGGCTCTGGCTGACTGTGCGGCAGAAAGAGATGAGCAAGGGCACAGGATCTCACGGTCCCAAGTCAACGGTCGTTCTTACCTCTTCCTTTGTTTGTTCTTGTCTTTGTGTTTGCTCTTTGGGCTTCCAGATCTGACAAGCGAACAGTTAACAGGAAATCAGGGGTGTCTGTTTTGAAATATCTGCACTGAGATCAGCGTTCCTTAGTGAGCAGCTATGTAACGTGCTGGCTTATGGATATGGTTATATGGTCTCTCTGTAGCCATGAAATCACATTTACAAATGACAGCTCTCAAAACCATGACCTTTGGGTCAAAACAAACTGGATGGAACTGAACAATGGGGATTGGAGGCAGGGAGCAGATGATATGCTGAAGACGCCCCCTACTGGGCTGGTTCTGCTGCAGTGTGCTTCAGATCTCCGACCACTCGCACACACTCACCTGTACCTTCTCTTCTTCCTGGAGCCAGACGCAGATCTGTGAAGAGGAACAGAGTGAACAGTTACCCACCCAGTGCGGCGGCACGCTGCAGACCACAAGCTGATAGGTCCATATGGAAGGAAATGTCTATGGAGATGGCTCAGGTAAAGGCAGGGGGGATCTCATTGGTAAGAGCTTGTTAGGGACTCTAGCACTGCTATTCTTCCTGCTGTCCCATCCTACAAGGCCGGCTTTTGTCCAGGTTACTGTGCACCACCTGGCTGCTTCTTTCCAAGCCCTGGTTTTGACTGGGAGTGGGTGGCTTTCCAAAGCTTATTTTCACGGGTTCCGCCCCCCCCCCCATGTTGGGACACCAAGCCCCAGAATAGCTCAATACATCTTATGTTTGCTCATGAATGAAGAGGAAAATGAAAAGAGGGCGAGAAGCAAACGTCAAAATAATACAGCACATATAACAGAACTGACATATAACGCAAAACCACCCCACGGAGAAATCTGCAGGAAACAACCAAAATCTACTTGTGACTCGTTTTCCTGATATCCTTAATGCGGAAGTCAACCCCTAAGAACCTTGGTCCTGCGTTTAACAAGTTCCCCACACACGGATGCATACCGGGCCAGGTTGGACATCTTCTTTGCAACCCACCAACACAAAACCCGCCAGCCAGCACCAGCCCCGCCATTACCATGCCTGACGTTTAGGCGTGAAACTGAGCGAAAAGCCATATGGCTCAGTGATCCAGCAGAGACACAACAGTGCTGCAACTCCCCTGCTGACAGCCTTCCTATAAAAACCCAGAATGGCCTTCAGAGTTTTGAAGAACATTCAAAGCATGCTTCCTCTTCTTCTACAATGTCAAGCAGACATCAATCAACAGCAACTGCCAGCTGACCTTCCCTGTCCTTGCACACACCAATCAGCCGACTGAATTTCCCTGTCCCTCTGAACTCCCAATGTTCCGTGACCCCAATGACTCTCCATGACCCCAATGACTCTCCCTGTCCCCAATGACTCTGTGACCCCGATGACTCTGTGACCCTGATGACTCTCCGTGCCCCCGAAGACTCTCTCTGTCCCCAATGACTCTCCCTGTCCCCAATGACTCTCCCTGTCCCCGATGACTCTCTGTGACCCCGATGACTCTCCATGCCCCCGAAGACTCTCTCTGTCCCCAATGACTCTCCCTGTCCCCAATGACTCTCTGTGACCCCGATGACTCCGTGATCCCGATGACTCTCCGTGCCCCCGAAGACTCTCTCTGTCCCCAATGACTCTCCATGACCATGAAGACTCTCCCTGTATCCAATGACTCTCCGTGACCCCGAAGACTCTCCCTGACCCCAGTGACTCTCCCTATCACCAATGACTCTCCATGACCACGATGATATTCCGTGACCCCAAAGACTCTCCCTGTCCTCGATTACTCTCCCTGTCTCCAATGACTTTCCCTGTCCCCAATGACTCTCCATGACCATGATGATACTCCATGACTCCAAAGACTCTCCCTGTCCCCAATGACTCTCTGTGACCATGAAGACTATCCCTGTATCCAATGACTCTCCGTGACCCCGAAGACTCTCCCGGTCTCCAATGACTCTCCCTGTCCCCAATGACTCTCTCTGTCCCCCACTGGGGTGTCTACCACCTAAGACTTTTCCAGTCCCTGCACTACCTCCCCCCATTGACATTTTCTACCCCCTATCTACTTTCCCAGTCACACACTGACTTTCCCAGTCCTCCATGAATTTCACCGTTGTCCACTGACATTCTCTCCCACCCACGGCTTTCCCAGTCCTTCCGCTAACTTTTCCAGTGGCCAACTCACATTTTCTTATTCCGCACCAACTATGTCCCTTAATGATTTTGCGTGTCCTTTCTCGACGTCCCCACTCCTACTCCCCCTACCACCCACTAACTTTCCACAACCACGACTTTCCTTGTTCTCCAGTTAGTGTTTCGAGACCTCAAATCATTACACTGTTCAGAAATGAAGCAGTAAGCAAGCTCACAGATCGCAGAGTCCGGGTCATAGTCAGTCTGGGGGTAGCAGTATGTAGCAAAGGGTGGGGCGATGATCACAGCCTGCATGCACCCCCTGTATGGTCATACATTATTCAATGCTAACCATGTGTGAGACCCATATCTGCAATGCAGCTGAGACTCCTGGAGATAATGGAGGAATGTACAAGGAGAGATGGGAGACTGGATGGTGACAGAAGATGTTTCGGGCTGGAGGAACACTGCTCTCCCACTCACTGGCTTGGCTAATATAGATGAGCTAATTCCTTGGCGAGCTGGTGCCTGAACAGACATCACTGTTGTACGACTCCTGTCCAACACCTACAGCTCCTGTCCTGTGGGCCTTGCTTCCATTTTAGTACCAATATTGGGCTTTTGCAGACATGGAAATAAAACTGCATAAATTTGGTGTAAAAATTACATAATTTAAAAATGGAAGTGCACAAAGGGTATCGTGGTTTCACCATCTGGCTTAATTGTGTTTTCTCAGCAGTACAGCAACTGAGAAATATGCATCTATTAAACTCCTGAAAGTTAAAGGGTCGATTTTTTCTTGTAGTTTACCTCCTTCGATGCTATGCAGGGTTTTCAGACAACAGCTGTTTTGCACCGATGCCTGTTTTCATAAATATGGATGTCGTCTGGGCCACGACACCGGCTCCCATAAGCGCCATATGACTGTGCCATGATGCCCCTGATGGCGTATGACTGGGCACATGAAGATTTTACCTCGTTTACTGAAGGGCTCGTTTTACCTCGTTGGCTGAAGGGCCATTGGGAACACCTGGTGAGGGTGAGGGAACTGTACAGTTCGCCATGCTTACACCACGCCACCTCCGTGTCTGAGAATCTTTATACCATCACGCCCCCTAGTATTGTTTACGCTATGTCTCCCTCGACCCTGAAAATTCTAATACCACACCACCCTCAGATCTGAGAACCTTTACACCATTCCTCCCCCAGGCAGACGAACACTTAGACCACACCACCCTTGGACCTGAGAACACTTACACCATGCCACCCACGAACCTGAAAACGTTTACACCATTCTGCCCCAGGACCTGTGAACCTTTACACCACACCATCCTCAGCCCTAAGAACCTTAACACCATAACACCCTCAGAATAAAAATCTTTACACAAAGCCGTCCTCGGACCTGAGAACACCACACCGTCCCCACCATGAGAACACTCATGCCACGCCGCCATTGGGCCGGAGAATGCTCATGCCATGACACCATGGCCACAAAGAACCCTTCTGCCACGCTGTCCTTGGACCTGACCTCAGCTGCTTCGTGTGATTGTGAGGTCATGTGACCATTAGATGGGGCATCAGAGTGTCGTTTTTGTACAGAAGAAGATTCCCCCAGCTACTGAACCGGCCGGCTGAGACTTGCGGGAAAAATGAGTATCTGAACAGTACCTCCTCAAACCAGCGGGGGAGGGGGGTACCTGTCTCGCTTGTGCTTCTTCCTGTTCTTCTTCTTCTTCTCCTTGCGAGGGGGGGATGAGCTGTCAAACCTGCAGAGGGGAGAACAGAGGCTGGCTCAAAGTGGGCTGCTTTCCTGATGCCACTCTCGCCCGTTCCCTAACGGCACAGCAGGTCTGTCAAGCTTAGGCCATCGTATGCTGGAATGGTTGGCTCACAGCTTGGTGTTTAATTGCTGCCCATGGACCAGGAGGCCTCATTCACACCCACGGGTGCTTGAGTCAGTATGAAGCCCCTTCTTATCCCTGCCGGCTGGTGCCTCCCTCTCCTTGTTATCGCCACTCCATGCTCCTTCACTTGCTTGCTGATTTTGGACTATAACCAGTGAACCCCAGGCATTTTTCTGCCCTCAGGGCACGGAGACCCATCCCCCCGTCCCAGCGACGCTGTTAACAGAAACCTCTATCTAGTGGGACACTAAAGACCTGTCCGCTGACCCGAGGTGGTTGCCGTAGCAACACAGATCATCTGCAATCTCACATAATACTTCATCTGATATTTTCCCAATAGTCTAATGCCACAATTAGACTAACAAAATACACACTCATATTTTTCGTTCATCGCACCACTCTGTAAACTCCAGACACTGTATTGTGTGAAAATCCCAGACGGGTGGCTGTTTCTGGGATGCTGGAAGAACCACGTAGGACAGCAACAACAACATGTTCTAAATGGCACGGTTGAGCAGCCTTGGCCCTTCGAATGTTTACGTGAACAGTGACTGAACCTCCAGATCCCTTCTCTGCGCGTCTGTACGTGTTCAGGTACAGCCATATGATTGGCTGTTTGGAGCAGCAGGTCCACTCAAAGTGGCCACTGACTGCCTTTGTTTTTCATATACTGATAACAGCGTATCTCTGTATACAGTCAGGATTCGGGGTTATGCTTTTCTGATCCCTTTACACCTCTGAAGCAAACTTCTAGCAGAGCAGGAAGACGTCCGGGAGAGACACACCGACTGCGGCGGTGGCCTGATCTCTTCTTCTTCCTCTTCTTTGGGGGTGGAGATGGAGAGCTGCTCAATTTCCTCTTCAACCTAGATCACATGAAGTAAAAATGAGGCGGTTAATCGATTCATTCCTACAGCGAGTTAAAGGGAGTCAAAATCACCCATATTAAAATTCACAAGTCCGTCGACACACAAGGTTCTCAATTATTCATACATGGATAAAACGCATCTTTCAAGAAGCCAAGACTGCAGAATTTAATTTTATGTTTGGTAAAAATGCGGTAATAAATAAGAAATAAACTGCCGAAAAAGCTGAGGATATTGCACTGGTTCACCTCGGCCTGTTACCACGGACATCAGCATTTATGCTGCAGAGCTGCGGGCTGAACAGAGGGAGAGAATGGGCTCTCGCTTTGTTCCCCCCACCCGCCTGGGTCTGCAAGGCTTGCCTGTAGCTGCCGTGGCTGACACAATCCCCGTCGCCGTAGTAGTCGCCATGGCAATCGCACTCTGGTGCATAACCCTCGGCCAGCGAGTCTTCGTCGTTGTCGTCGCGCTCTTCCTCGCAGCTGTGTGGGGTGTGGTTCACGCTGCAAAGGAAGGTTAACATCCTTTAAGAAATACTAAACTAAACTAAAAAAAAAAATTTTAAATCCTAACTTAAACTGCCAGGCTGCTGTAGATCCGGGCTAGATCATCACCGACAACGTCCAAAATTCACACCCCGGCCGGCTGTGCAACATTACACTAACACGTAAAATTATTCAAGGTTCATGTGACCAACAGGGGCACAGGAGGCGTATGTAGCAGGAAGTAGATTTGCCCTTTTTTCTTTTCCTAATCCGTATATGGCAGAGCTCTCTCTGCCCCCTCCCCCCACGGCAGCCCCTGTCCCCTGCTGTGGATGTCCGCAGATGGCATGTTTATATGACTCTAATCCAGCCACCACAGATGCTCTGTGAATCCCTCTCATCTAGCCTGTCTGTGTGGCGGTCTGAGGATTAGCACATGGCTGGTCTTCAATCACTGGCCTCCTTCCGTGTGTGAACCGGGTCTGATCCCTTGAAAAACGTGTTTGTGGGAGGGAAACGATGCTTGGGAGAGGAGCACTGCCAGCCTTTCTGGTCACGCCGTGGGACATGCCACTTTGAAGCACTTACCACCTCCAGGCTGGGTGCTCCCTCGTGACTGCTGGATTGGGGGAGGGGGTGATAGCCAATTAAGTAAGCCTTGTAAAATAACAGCATGAAAATGGGGGCCACATGGGCGATCAGTTGTTGGGAAAAATGAGAATCGGGAATGGGAAGCTTGGGCGGAGGTGGCGGCACCACAGAGCCCATCTCCGCCAACATTCTGAGAATCACCACTGAGTAAAAACATGAATCTGTAGAAGCTTGGTGCGGGAAACTCATTTTTTTTTAATCAGTCATGGTGCTTAAATACTTATTTGATTGGTCATTTCAGAGGACCATGGTGGCTTGTGAGTATGGCTTAGTACACAGGGATTTCGAAAAGCAGTGCGAGAATTGCCTCCCACAGTAATTATTCCAATGAAAATCCCCATCTCCCACTTCACACGTGAATGGCAGTGAAAACCTACAGCAAATGGGGACATTCGAGAGAAAAGCCCACAACCAAACCTGCTGGGTGGAGCTTGTGGACTATGAAAGCCCGCCGGAAAAGCAGAAGCTCCAAAGTAATACGTAAGGTGAACAGAGCAAAGCCGAAACTCACAAACCCGAGAACCAGGAAGGTCAGGTAATCAGAGAGCGTGGCATGCAGAGAAGGAACCTGAAGGGCTGAAGGCACCTGCCCTTGGTTCCCTAGATAATGTG
>JAABNX020000119.1:30235292-30245725 GCA_015163995.2 Mormyrus lacerda
CCTTCCGAGTCTAGGTTCCTCTCGAGGTTTCTTCCTGCCAGAGGGAGTTTTTCCTTGCCACTGTCGCCACAGGCTTGTTTGGTGGGGTTCTGACCGGGTTAATGTAAAGTGCTTTGTGACAATGACTGTTGTTAAAAGCGCTATATAAATAAAACTAAATTTAATTGAATTGAAGTTGACTGGATTCTGAAACGTAAGCTAAGACACTAAAGCCCAGTCAGTCTTCATTATAATCCAGGAAAAAATGCAGCCCCTGTCTTTCAAGTTTTCACTGTTTCACCTGGGAGATGAGAAGTTAATTAATGGATGGATGGATGAATAGAAATTTTTGCAGATTCATTAAAACAAACCAGTTACATAAGACTTAGTATTCATCTGGGTGATTGAAACAACATCTCGGTCTGGATCTTTACTTCTGAACCTGACCCATTCACCTCTGTTCTATAGTTTCCATTTTTGGAGAGGTCAGTTATTTGTGATATGGTGGTTTGGTTGCTGCACGCTAAAGCAGCATGACTTCTTCTTAGAAAGCCTCTGTGTGAAACAGAACTTCCTGTCATCATGGGTTAACACTGTCTGTGTCAGATCCTGTTGCAAGCCGGTGCTCAGCCACCACAAAGTGTGTGTCATCTATTGTTAGAATGATCACAGCTTCTGGTCCAAGGCCTGATTCACACTGACTCACGCTGACTTGCTGGTCCATTCAGAAGCAGAGCGACATGCTTTGCTATACCTTACTGTTCATTCACTCTTTGTTTCTCTTTCATCGCAAAATTCTATGGCTCAATTTTGGGCTTCTACTGTAATTATGGCCCAGTCTTTTGGCTCTTTTTTGGAGAAAGTTGTGAGACATTTATGCTGCATTGTTGCTCAAAGTTACCTGATATCAGATACATTCAGGATACCTGAGGAACCTCTTTACTCTGGAGGACAAATCCCATGTGACAAGTGTCACGGCATGACGCCGTGCCTGAGAACATAATCGTCATTATGAACATCCGTAACATAACGGATATGCATGGACTGTTGTGATGTTTGTCCACTGTTTCATATATATGCCATGATTGTCCTTTTTGTGTGTTTGAAATTCGGTTTGGCATGCGTTTGTTTGTGTGCTACTGGGTGTTGAAGTGTTGGGAAGTTTATGAGTAACTTGCTACTTTCGCATAGTGTAAGGTAAAAGAGGTGATTGTGATTTTGGAAACATTTTAAACGATGTTTAGCCAGAGAGGGTACTAACCTGGGGAGGGGGGGTTGAGTGGTTTCACTGACAAACAGGAAGAAGTGGAGTGGCACCCCTATTTCACATGGTTTGCTCTGGGTAGCTACCATTGCATAATTTAGCCACAGGGGGGGAGATAATGGACTACGGAAATGTTATTTAATTGTATAAATTCTGTGTGTCTTTTGATATCAGGGGTGGTGATAATGTGTGTTATATATGTGACGGTTTTAATGTAATGCATACATTTATATCTTTGGAGCTTGTAATGCTTAATTGACTGAAGCTGTGATGGTATAGTCGGAGGCCTATTTCTAAGGCCTGAATGAGAGTGACAGGGTTTTTTTTTCTTTTTGCATGGCAGGCTATGAGAGAGTGAGCATACATGTCTGTGAGCTGTTGGGCCAAATATATTTGGTGTAGCCAATTTTGGTTTTTAGTAATTCTGTTTAATTGGTGCATAACAGCATATAGGTTTTGTTTTGTTCTTGAAAAGTTTTTTTCTTAATTATATTATTAGATTAGTCTTCACGGTAAATATTGGGCACTGTGTCCTGCTGAATAAAGAAAATGATTTTTGGGCCCTAGTTTCTCCTTGTCTGTAACCCTTCTTGCTGCCTATGCCGCTGTTCATCCTAACAACAAGCTTCCCTTATCCAGGAATATGGGGATACTATCCTAAGGAACTGAGTGGCAGGGCCACGTTTGCAAAGCAGAACATCAAGGTTATTAACTGGTAGCAGCCATACCACCTGTTGTTCAGGCTAGGTAATCCATCTGAAGCTAAGCAGGTTTGGGCCAGGCCAGAACTTTTATAGGAGACCAACTAGGAAAGTTGGGTTGCTGCCGGACAAGGTGTTGGTGTGGCCAACAGGAGAAGCCTGTTCTGTGGCCTGTGTGGATCCCAGTGCAGTGATGGGGACACCGTGCTCTTAAAATGGAGGCGTCCTTCAGATGAGATGAATTAGCTGCCCCCTTCTATGACACATTGTCACATAAGGGTTAAATGCAGAGGACACATTTCGTTGCTGTGCACTGTGATGTATCAACAATGACAATTAATCACTAAGTTCTAAATTCTAATTGAGGTCCTGACTCTCTGAGGTCATAAAAGATCTCTGGGCATCTTTTGAAAGAGTAGGGGTGGTATCCTGATGTCCTGGCTAAACCGCTCACTGTGGCCCATAAAATCTGGCTTCCTAATTATCCCGATATCTGGTGAATTCCCTGCTGCCCCTTCACCACCTTACTGTAGCTACTGTGTAGTGAGTGTACTGGTGCGGAATGGCAGCCGTCACATCATCCAGGTGGGGGCCACACAGTGGTGGTGGTTCAAGAGGTGGGGGCCACACAGTGGTGGTGGTTCAAGAGGTGGGGGCCACACAGTGGTGGTGGCTGAAGTGGCTCCCCATTGGTTCAATAAAGTGCTTTGGGTGTCTTGAAAAGTGCGATATGAATATAACATACATTCATTCAAGGTAAGACAAAGCGTCAGATTTCATTAGCGTCAAGGCTCCAGGCGCGAGTGATGCTGCTGACTGACCAGAAGACAGGAAATTTATCTGCAATGACTTCATCAAATGCATGTTTCATTCCAGGGTCCTTCCATATTCTCCAAACTCTCTCATAGTCTAAAGACCTACTGTTTAGGTGAACCAGTGTGTGCAGTGATGGACTGACACCCTATGCGAGGTGCCGCCTGTCTTATGTGCCGGCTCAGAATAAATGGGTTAGTTTGAGTTAGTGATTATGGATATGGAAGAATGGACAAGCACAAATAAACCTTGCGTGGTGGATATAACCCTACAGCCCATACACACGTCTCTTTAGCAATGCAAGACCCTAGTGTCTGTTTTAGCTGACCTCCACTTCCTGGCCTGACCCTTCACTGTAAGAGTATGAGCTACACCTTTATGAGGGATGTTTTTCAGCTGCTAAGACCTTTTGTAATGTCAGAAGAGTCAGGCTGTAATGGAGTTGGGGGAGGGGGCAAACAAAAGGGCTTTCAACCCAGTACATCCCATCAAAATGGCCGTACAAATCTGTTCAGGGAATTCCATCAATGAACAGAGCCAGAGAAGAGGCTGTTTTTCCAGCCATCTTCGAAACAGACCATTTATGAGAGTATCAACTCATTATTTTGAGTTTTGAAGCACCATTCATTGTTCAGTCACCCTGTTTGATGTCTATAATCAACACAGATTCAATTTGCCCATAAATGAACTCATAAATACGTGATTGAGACACAAAGGAGCTCTCTCACTGAGCCAGTGAGCCAGAGAGCACATGCTTGAATGCAAAAAGTCACACGCTTGCTCTGTACGCTAATTGCTGCCTCTTTAGAGAAAAACATTTTGTAAATTCAGCCCTACATCACTTGCAGATTCGCTGTGAACCACATATAAGGTCTTGTACTCAGGGAACCACATCTTTGAACAAGAAAATAGAAGATGGCAAGCATTAAAAATCGGCACTTGTAGTTTTACGTTTTGCTTGTCGCTTAGCAACGCAGCTATTTGGAGGGAAAAGCAGCACTCCGCCAAAGGGCGTGAAGCAAAAAGAAGGGACTGGGAGGTAGTTTGTTACGGGACTCACATTTGACGGCTGTGAGAGCCTTCCCTGGTGAGGACCCCTTCTTTCTCCATCAGCATCTGCCTGAACGTGCCCACCTTCTGACGGATCTCGTCCTCAGGATACCTGGAGAAGGAAAAATTACATGCCTATGAAATCAAAAAATCAAGCAGAAGTACCTATTCTCACTACACCATTATGCATTGTGCCACAGAGAAAATCTGTCTTGTGAAATCCTGAGGGGAAATGCTCCTTATTCCTGTTGAATAAGGTGTAATAATTGCCTTGTGAAACATGACTGTCTCCTTTTGGAAGGCATTCCATGGAGCTAACGCCAGAGCAAAGCCAAAGAGTGGCGGGTTTGTCTCCTCTCAAACCATGTAAGCATGGTGCCCTCAAGTTTGAGAGCCCCCTGTTGACCACAAACAGTCACTTCACTAAATATTAAATAGACACCTTCCTTATTTAGGATATGCTGAAGTAGCATGTTCTGCTAGTTATCTACAATATTCAGTACTTTCAGAACTGTTAATTTTCGTTTTTGGGGCTGAGGGGCCCCGAAGTCACTTTTTGAGTGAGACGCCAAAATCGACAAACCCGTCCCTTAAGTCAAACACTGGCCTGTCACCCAAAGGAAGGGCTGTATCTTTCTCAAGACACTCCTATCCATAGTGTGAAGGCAGCCCACAGTCCTGCTCAACAGGGCCCCAGGATGGTCTGCCTACAGTAAATCAGAGTTTATCATGCAGTATGTGGCAAATGGGTCACAGCAGTGACTTTATCTAAATGGAAATCCTCTCTGAAACACAACTTCCCATTGTCTGCTCCAGGCAACTTGAAAGAAAGGCGTCCACTCCCAGTGCCACAAACATGCTGCAGAGGTCATCTTCCTGAAGCATTTTTCATCTTGGGCACAAGCTCTTAATCTTACTGATCATCCAATTATGTTGCAACTATATTTTATATTGTGATTTCCATTCTGTGCAATTCTATTTGAGTTTCTAAACAAATTTTTCATGATGGAAAAAAATCATCTGTGTTTTACGTGAACCTTAGTCTACTTAATTCACTATCAGATCACTATTCAATATTCGGTAACGATTATTATAGGTTAGAATCATTGAGAATCCTTGAGCCATTCATTCCCACACCTGCAACACTTTGGTGGTGATTCCAGGTCTTTATGCTGTAGGCACCAACAGGCCCTTTACCACATTATTCATGAATCACACTCTTCTTCTTACATTTGTGTCACACAGGCAACCTAGATGTCCAATTTAAAGTCAAGTCCTGATGTGGGAAGGTAGCACTAGGCTCTTGGGAAAATGATGTAACTGCGCTTCGCAGATGCGCGACACTCAGACACGAGAATGAGACGGACGGAGCATGGAAGCCACCATACAGTACCAAGCTCTGCTGACAGGAAAGGTTCTCATGTGTCCTGCGAAACACTATCGGCACAGCAATACCAAATGCCGTTTGTCAAACCAGCTTGTCGTTTTGTGGGCTAAGCAGGATCACATGCTGGAAATCAGACTCTTAAAATCATTTTTCATGACATTCCCAGACATTTGGAGACACTTGTTAACTGTGGTGACGCTACACGGAAGTTCCGTGCGCCTTCCAGTTCTCTTACCCAAACCATCACTCAAATGAAATGCCAGGGTGATGCAAGAGATTTATAAATGGTAGCTATATCACTTTTCATCCAAGCAATTTGACTATTTCTTAACATGCTTGTCTAGGGCAGGAGGTGAAGTATGAAAGGCAGGTGGATGAAAGGCAACTTCGAAATATGTTATAAAAAGAAACGATGGGTTTTCCGGGCTTTGCTTCCATTTGCAAATATTTCCCCATCATAGTCCCATAGTATCAGGCCGGTGTGTGATGCGTATCAGCGGAGAGACAGATTTCTTTTCACTGAGGGTGGCAGGTTAGCCCTCCTGTTCTCAGTATACCGTCGCTGACTGGAGGAATCCCACCCACCCCCAGGATAAGGTTTATAATCCCGTGCATGAGATCATCATCAACAGGGAGCAGAGGTAGATATAGGGGAAGGCAGGACACCATGGGCACAAGAGGGTGAAGGTTTCCGGGGCTCCGGTCGCCCTGTGAATCAGCTTATCGACAGCAGCTGGCGGGCTTTTCATGGGTTGCATGGGAACTCACCTTCCCAACCTTTTTTGAAAAGCAGTCTTCTGTGAGCTGTCGTTCGCCCCCAGCTCTTGCTGGGTTTCCTGGTGTCTCCACACCCGAGGGACAAGCAGGTGAGTGCTGCTCCCTCCCCCATGAGGTTTCAGGACCTGCTGTCATACTTTCAGCCGAATTCCACCATCTGAATTTGTTGCACTATTTAAACATAGACGCCAACAGACACTGGATTCCTTCAAAAAACCTGAGTATGTCACAGTGTCATACAGACAAACACCAAGACATCAAGCACCAAATACCAAGTACCAAGCCAAGACAATATTAAACCCGTACAAAATGAAGACAGAAGCTACCCAGTTCTCCCTATATTCATTCATACCACTAAAGGGAATCTTCAGTGCTACACAGCTGATATTAAACATCTCCAGCAAGTCCTCCTTACATAGTCACCTGTACCGTTCAAGAAAGCCTTCAGGGAAGAAAGAATGTATTAAACCCATCCCTGCAAGACGGACACCATAACGATTCAGGCCTCCTTAAAAAAGGAATCCCTGGGTTTCTGCAGCAGAGCTGAGATAGTTCACTCCTGAAAGAGCTAAACCAGTGAATGTGAAAATTCAAGGTTACACTTCAAGCTGTGTTGAATGGACAATTTCAATATTTTTTCTTCTCGATCCAACAGCCCTTTCGCTTTGAAATTAATTTACATACTGAAAACCTGGGAGTTATCTTCCACATTTTCGTGATATAACTTCAGTGATAAAAAAAAAATGCACATTTTATTGCAGAGAGACGATGTTTCCATCAGGACAGATGAGAGAAGCCTAAGGAATGAAATGTAAAATGACTAAAATTATAGGAGCAGCAGAGTGCAGACTCACTTTAAAAATGGACACGGCCTTAAAACAGAGGATTCAAGAGACTTCCGAAGGGGTGAGTGAGGTACTTGACGCGACCATCAATTACTCTGACCGCAGAAACACTCCCTAGGGTAAACTGCAGACACCACAACCAACTACTGGTCAGCCTCACACCAAAAACAGGTGAATGAAAGCTAACAATTAGATATGTGTTATTTCGGCCCTGGACAGGGTAAGTAGCTTTATGCAAAAGATGGATGTTCTCTTCAGTGGAAGGTGCAAGCTGAAGGATCTCAGGCACAAATCTGAAATTTTCCGACAGAGAAGATAAGGTCCGTATGAGCAGAGGTTCTTAAGAAGATGATTTCTGTAATAATCAATGGACATGATGTGCTCTTACACTTGCCGTCACTCCAGCTACAGTTCAGGTTACCTCCCTCATCAAAATAATCATTTTTTTGAAACGGGGGGGGAACCTAAGGCCTCTGCACCGCTAAAACATTACGGCACACCTACGTGGCATTGTTTTAGAGTTTCTGCTACATTTGAAGAAATTATCATGTTAACACAGCGTGAAACAGTCGCGGCACGCCACAAAATGGAGCTGTTTTCATTACCTTAATAGTGCTTTACTTACCACTTGGGAGATTAGGTGAGACGTTCAACTTTAGCTTTAAGCACAGAGGCCAGTGAGGAATACAGGTTGAGTCATAATGGGATTCCGCACAAGAGCAGCTGCTCAGCATGCGTAGCGAAAAGCGCTTGTAGCACAGGGTGCACCAGCCATTCCACAGCCATATAATAAAGAGGGGGTCCATCGCCCCCTTCCCGGAAGGATGAACCCCTAAGACCCGCTAATAACAGGAGACACTCTTCAGTGAAGCCAGAAGGTAACAAACGAGTGAGCAGAAGAATATTTTCAAAATCCTGGATGGTGAAACTGACCCCCCATCTAAGGTGCCTGATTTTATTGGTGGAAAAGAAAGAGGAGAGGGCAGGATGCATTGTGCCGTGAAGGACCTGGGGCTGAAGAGCCTACAAAGCCTGGTGTCATCAGCCAAGGTCCCACGGGGCACCCAGGCAAATCGTTTCAATTCAGCAGACTGATTGGGCCAATTAGATGGCAGTGATCATTGTGAAGTGGCGTCATTAAGGACGGATTCCTGGGAAGTAATCACTTGGCTCTCGCACTGGGGGGGTCTCCCCTTAAACGGGGGGCAGCAGGTGACGCAGCAGGAGCACGTGGTGGGAAACCGCTTGAAAGTGACCTGAAAAGATTCTTTCTTCACATGAATGTAGAAAAAGCATCATAAACAGAAATGTCAGCAGATGTCCTTCACCGTGGGTGACCATGCCAAGGTGCGGAAATGTGAGTCACCCAGGTTCCTCTTCTCGATAGCTCATTATCCCGTGGAGGTCAAAGTGTAGAAGATGCAGAGCATCTGCAGGAAGTGATCTGCGATCATCTTCAAGGTGCAGGACCAACTACACTTAAATTATACCACTTCGACAGGGCCTGAAATGATAAAATAAGCCATAGTCAAACAGAACAGTACCAGCAATACCATGAGTCATGGTTAAGGGCTGAAAGGCTTCATATACCCTGAAGAAGAGATCCATTCATATATATTAGGATCCACCTGTCATCGCTGGCACTGGTAGGCTTATTTCTGTCTCCGAAGACCCGAGAGTCTGTCTCCGTTGAAACAGAGGAAGGGTGGCCAATGCCTGCCTGTTCTATAAAAGGGAGAAAACGCCAGAAGTCGAAGATCGGCTTCCCGAGCCTGTCTCCGTGACCTCGATTAAACCCGGCACTCCTCCCTAGGCTCTGTGTTTTTCTGAGCTTCAGTCCCGGGTGCAGTAAACTCCCTCCTGCGGTTGGGATTAATTCCTGCCGACAAAGAAGCGATTCACTGGGGCATTTCTGGAAGCCTGTCTCCTCACCAAATCGATCTAAATAAATCCCCCCCTAAATGCACACACCACCCCCCGTCGGCATCGGATTAAACCGAAGCCACGTGACTGGCTCAGGCGGCATGCACTGCTCAGTCGTCGCAGGGACCTTAAACACCCCAGCTGTCACTGGCCCCATTACATAAAGCTAGGGCTAAACAAACCACAGCTTCAGTCTCGTGCCACAGTTTATTTTAGTCATTCGGCAAACACATTTTCCCAGAGTGCCTTGCAGAGCTCATCTGCCAAGGCAGCTAAACACAAAGAAAGACTGCACCCTTAACCGCTACGTCATTTGCATCCGGCAAAACGTGCTGTGCCGTATCGACCTTGCGCGTGAAAACACACAGGGTTCAATTAACGACCTGACCACCAGGGACTTCTGTGACTGACAGGTCAGGGTGGGGGGGCTGTTACAGTTTTCCGAAATTAAAACCTAATCAAAAGAAAAACTTGATTAGAAATTCTCCTACTGAATGAGTAAGTAGCTTGATAATACTGGGCATGGAGGGGGGTACAAATGGAGAGCCGCCGGGTGTGTGACCCACCGCCACAGAAATGACGCTAAAGCTCTTGAGATTCTCTCTCATCGGTGACACCCTGAAGCTGCCCTTGTCACCTGACCTAGATCTGTCCTTGACTGTGCCGGGCAGTGAGAGGGCACTGACGGGACACAAACGCTGAAGGACAATATTAAATGATTGCTCCTTCCCCACACATAAGATGAGGCTATGAAGGCCGGTGGGCAAAACTATGGGTAGAATCCACTGAATTTTGCTGCCCGTCCTCATCGATTCTACGTTCTTTATTGGGCATCTCTTGGGACGGATAAATTGCCGCGGTACTGCCAGCACCCTGAACATTCAGCTGCTTCCCCCTGCGTCTGCCATACCTGTGGCCCTGCAGATGACTCCAATTAGTCTGAACAATGTGCCGTCTCACCGCCAGATGTTGCTAATTAAGATGCCTGCCCCGAATGTGCTGTGCCTTCGGTGTGATTGACCATGGGCAGCCCGCGCTGGGTCAGCATCAAATGAATCCCTGAATGGGTAAGGTGACATGATGACACCGGGGCAAGAACGAGGTCTTCAGTACACACACGAAAAAGTAATTATCGAGCGCCATTCTACAATCCCTGCCGGCTGAAAGCTGGTCTCTGGAGGACACGCACTTCAGATTGGAGCAGGTGGAAAAACAGCAGATCTGATTCTGCAGAATGCTGTTGAAGCTCTCAGTTAATCGCCTTTGAAGGACCTATTTAGCCTTTTCATAGGAAGTCACAAATTAACATCTGCTCATTCGAAAGATCTGTAAGTGCCTTCATATTCCTGTAAGAAATCCTCCTTGTTGAATCAATATATCTATTGTCTTGGATTTAACTGACAGGCTGCGGATTGCCTCTCTGTTTGATCTACATGCTCTTTGATGTAACAGCCCATAAGCAGATAAGATTAGGGTAAAAACACGTTAATCTTGCTTTGGTTCCAAGCACCACCCTAACACAATGGCATTAGGACCTGGCATCTTGGAACCTTGGGGTGGTCTCCTGTACTTGGGGTGTCGGGTGGGGGCACGCTCACCACAACCAGTGGGTGGAAGGGATGTGCTAGAGAGGAGAGTCCCCGGAGGTAAAGCTGCTATGATAAACATCAGCTTGGGGGGGGGGGGGGGGGGGG
>JAABNX020000119.1:30296123-30320385 GCA_015163995.2 Mormyrus lacerda
ACCATCCAGCTGTACTCCACATCCAATCATCCGTCTGTCTGCTCTTACAGACCATAACCATCCAGCTGTACTCCACATCCAATCATCCGTCTGTCTGCTCTTACAGACCATAACCATCCAGCTGTACTCCACATCCCATCATCCGTCTGTCTGCTCTTACAGACCATAACCATCCAGCTGTACTCCACATCCTGCTGTTTTCCTGTCCATGTAAATACACTGCTGCCATGACCCCTCTACCCTAACAGGCCTGCTATCTGTAAATAAATATGGCCCCTGACGCCTGTCTCCACATCTTCATACTCTTCACAGTTATTTATATACTTTATGGTTGCTTGACTGAGCATGTTACATTATGAGGTGTCACCCCCCCAATTACCCCATCTGGTCTTGGTGAACATGCACCTGTAGCAGATGGAAGATGACAGGAAGTATCAGGTGGACACAAGATGCCCATAATCATAAACCATCTGACTGGAGTAAATGTAATAAAAGGTACGGCAAAGTTAGCGCCTGCGTTTACCACCACTCAAACCACACATGTATGTGGGGCCCCTGAAGTATGGGGGTCCTCTGCTGGCCACAAACAGTCACTACACTATGGATGGCAGGGGAATGTAAAAAAATGAAATCACACACACACACACACACACACACACACACACACACACCACCTGAAGTTTGACTACCCAAAAATGAGGGGGGTGGAAAGCAGGTCCTACCCGGGATGTCCATGAAGTCGTCCAGGATGGGCTGCAGGGGTGTCAAGCCAGGCTGGATCATGTCAGCGTTACTGCTGTAGGCTGTGGGAGGGAGGGAGGGAGGGGGCCGTCAGGAGGAAGGGGACCCACACGCCGGTCTGTGCATACGTGCGAACGAGTGTGTTTGTGAAGGGGGCGGGTCCCTCGCACTGGCACGAATCCCTCAAGCAGCCACCCTTGACTGACACACCCGCAGGCTTTCACTCGCAGGAAGCAGAAGTGCACAGCTGCATTTTTCAGTGGACTTTCCAGATTGCTGAACCGATCCTGAATTGGCAAGACGTGTTAGCGGCGCCAGCGAGATTTTATGATTTCACCAGTGGGGGGCGGGGGGGGGGGATAGCTNNNNCCCCCCCCCCCCCCCCCCCCCCCCCCCCCCCCAGCCGACTGTTGTAACTGTCCTCAGCCCAGGGACAGGATTTCTGCGTCATGGTGAACAGGGTGTCCGAGATGTCAGACAGGAAACAGTCCAGGTCAAACATATGGCCCTCGGCAGCCGTGGGCTTGGGCTCCTGGAACAGCTGACCTGACCATCTCTCCCGGGCTGCTCCGCCCACCGGGTCCTGGCATGCAGACATGAGAAACTCAGCGAGAATCTGGGTGATGTAAGGAAATCCATCCTCGTACTCCTAAACATAAAACACGTGTAAAACATTCAGGAAGGATCACTGATGGAGAAACACACGGTACTGCTGATTGTGAACAGTCATTTCTCAAGACGGCTGAAAAAGGCAGAGCTGCCCCCAAATGGAGAGAGCTGGAACATATACATGCATAACTTATACATAGTCATGGTAAAACAGACAAACTTGCCCAGAGCCAAGCAGTAGAGTCAATGCTGTCGATTTCGTAGCAGTAAAGATACAGAAATTAAGTCATACTGGAGTAGACATAATAAATGACAGAAAGCTTCCTTCTACACGCCCTGTTTTCTGCCATGCCTTAACTTTTGACCTTTGATATAGCTTTTGACCTTTGACCCCAAGGTCACTAAATGAAAAGTTCTAATCACAGCCAACAGCATGCATTTAAATTTCTGGCTCTCACAAGAAATCAGCAAGAAGACAGAAGTGTGATCATGCACACACCAGATAAGTCACTCCAAATGGCACTTTCTGCGTGCGTTGGGGGTCCGTGAGGGATAAACCTGTAGATAACCCCCCCCCCACAGCCAGCCACCCCACTGCTTGGGGGGACAAATAAAAATACAGGGCAAATAAACCCACCTGCTGCAAGATGGCCCCCCGAGGAGAGGGAATGGCAGTACTTACAGCAGCGAGGGTCCGGACCACGCTGCTCCAGGCACGCTGCGTGCACGCCTCCACCTCAGCACCGTTTGCCTTACAGAGCCGCCCGGCGGACAGATATAGAGCCGGCGCAGAAATAAATAAAGAAGCACCAGCCGGAAGTTCAGATTAAGCCTCGGCAACGGCAGCCACCCCCCCCCATGGTAAGGGGAGGCATGGTGGCGGAGGGGGCCGACACGGGTGGGCGGGCCCGCCGTGTCTCCGCAACACGTAACCTCCCTCCCACCCCTGTGCTGACGTCCACAGAAAGCAGAAAGCGATCGTGGGGTTTGTCTGTGTGTCTCGGGGGCCGCGGCCGCCTTTGTCCTTGACCTAATTCAGCAGCATCGGACACGTGCTGAGTGTGGGGGGGGGGCAAGAGAGGTTTCACTCTCCCTGCTGGGACACAGCCACCCCCCCCCCCCCCGGTACCTGACCTGGGGACTCCGGGGAAAATCCCTGGCTTGCATATTTATCCAGAGTTGCGATTTTTCCTGTTCCAACAGCGAGACGTGTCGCTCAGAGAATGAATGGGCCAGGAACTCATCCCCACCTGGGATTCAGACCAACACGTTACAAGCTGGGGTCCTTAATCCTGCTTCTCATTAGGCAATCACTAAGTGCAAAGCTGGTCTCTAAACATCACCACTAAGCTGCACGACCCTCTTCCACGTCCGATTACCCAGCTGTCACCATGAACCTGCAGCCTGTCATAGGAAGGGGCAGCCTGGATGAGACGCCGATCATCGCAAAGTCACCCCAAGATTCAGACATGCCAATGTGCCTAGCAGAGTGTTTTTGGACTGTGAGAGTTTCCAGGGTTAATACTCACAAAAGACTAAGCGAAAGGGAGACAGACAGAGAGAGACAGAGGGAGAGAGAAGCCTACACCCAAAAATCAGGGGTCACAATGACACCTGCAGCCCTGGCACTGTGCGTGTGTGAGTCATGACGCCGCCTGCTGAAATACATACAGAAAAAACACAGTTACTCACCTGCAGACAGGTCCCATAAGTGAAAATGTCACGTCTCAAAATATTAAATCAAAAGAAACATTGTTTCTTTATTCTTAGTCACACAGAAAGCAGGCTGTCTTGTGACCATGGAGAAGCCTCATTTTACAGTGAGCATAGACTCCATGGGAAGCAGGTGACCCTGCTGGGGGGGGGGGGCCTCAGGTGGACAGCGGCCTGCGGGGGGCGCTTCAGCCCAGGGCCGTTGGCTGCCAGGCACGGCCATGCTTATGCTTATTGAGCACTTTCATGCACACACACAGAAACACGCCTAGCGTTACCTGCTGGGAAGTGGGTCACTTTTGATTAAGCGGCATTAAATCAGGAGGAGCGCCGAGGCTGATGGGAACCACGCGGCCGGAGATTAGAGGCAATCAGAGCCATGAGTGACGGCAGGCGTGACGGCAGCAGCTTCCGGAGCCGCGCCTGCCCCGTTTCTCCCGCACTGACCAGGGGCAGGGAGCTCTAACGGGCTCTATTATTAGACGGCTCGCGGGGGAATGTTTGTAAACGCCTGCGAAGCACCTAACCTACAAACACACTGCAGCAGACTGAGGGGCAGACATCAGAGCCGGCCCGAGGCTCAAAAATGGAAAGCAAATTAGAGTAACTGAGGACAGGGTCCACAAACAGCTGGCGGGGCCCGTTTTAGCCACAAACAGACGTGGCCCCTTGACACATAAAAGATCACAATGAAACTAAATCATCGTCAGCCAGGAATGATGAATCCTGCGTTTCTTAAGCGGAAAACATACGTTACATATAGATTATATGAAAATACGACAGTTTATAGAATCTTAAAGCTCTCTACCTCATTTTGCAGCCTAAACACTTACAATAAACCATATATACTATATTCTTTAATTACACAGTACTGTTCAGTTGCATTACATTCCTCAACTGCACCATATTTTTTTAACTACCCTAACTTGCTTTGATTGCACTACATTATTTATGGTAATACATCTAACTGCTGGTCTACTGTACGTCCTCAGAAGATTCTCTCCGAAATAACAGCGTTAAGGTCATTCACATTAAGCACATGCGAGTGAAAGCTGACAGGTGGTAACAGAAGCAAAAAATAAAACAAAGACACAAATAAATGACTAAATGAAACGTGTCAGCGGCTGCATATTTGATAAAAATGAAAAGATGACAATTATAACAACAGTTGAACACGCACAATTACGCACAATCAGGCTTCCCTGATTCCAGTCCAGGAGGGCAAAAATACAGCAATTCGCAGATTTTCCTGTTTGAACAAACCTGCTAAACCTGGTAATTAGCTAATTAAGGTGAGTTTAAACTGGAAAATCTGCAAACCGTGTTGGATTTTGGCCCTGCAAGATGGGAATCGAAGAAGCCAACATACAGCAATAAGTCAAAACATTATGACTAGCACCATTCGACATGAACAATGTTAGCTATTTGGTACAAACAGCGCATGTCAAGGTCTGGAATATATTAGGCCAATATTTGCAGACCCAGTCTTCTGGCCATAATGATTTGGCCCTTTCCAGAATCACAGATCTTTGTTACTGTCAGTTTCTTCTGCATTCAACCTGTCGTCTCTGAGGACCAAATGTTAGGATACTGTGTAATACATCCCAGACCGTGACAGGCCGTGTTCCGATGAGTCAGCATTATTCAGTTCACATGGGTGGTCATAACCTTTTGGCTCATTGGTGCGTGTGTCATATATATATATATATATGTGTGTGTGTGTGTGTGTGTGTGTGTGTGTGTGTTTACCCCCCCACCTCCATAATCACTACAGTATCACGGTAAACCCCATAGATCATTTCAAAGAGTAGATAAGTGTCTAACTCACCATCTCCAAAATGGACAGGATACCATCCTTATGCTTTTGAAGCTGAAATGGTGCAAAGGGCTATTAGCACACAAGAAACTACTGATGACGCTTTTACTGAGAAATCGTCCTCCTGAGATGCCTTTTGATGGCTTTACACATGAGTAATGTCTGCCAGGCCGACTGAAGGAGCAGCACAGATCGGGGTTATGAGCCTTCACACAATTTTTAGGCTGCACTCGCTCTCGAACGCCAAGGGCGATATTGTGGCTTTGAGCATCTCAAGGATCAGCAGAGGCCAGAACCACCCACTGAGCCACTAAGAAGCAGCTCCAAACCCACTGGGCCAGAGCCACGGCTGGTGTCAGCCCCGGGGGACGGTGGTCATGGCTCAGACCTGCTGCCCACTGCAAATACTCACCCTCTTCTTGTGGTATATTCTCCATTTATGATACTCTTTAATCACAACCTCAATCCGCCGCTTCCAGTAGCTGCCCTCCAGGATAATCGCCTGCACAATCACACAACAAACCACCTTCCCATTAGTCCTGCATATCAGAAAATAAACAAGCAGAAACAGCCGTCCACTCAACCATTTATCCTGGTCAGGGCTACAGAGAAAGGGAAACTTATTTTTTTTCATAATAATAATCTATTATCAACACAAGTAATCTGCCTTTAATGTACAGCTTGTTAGAATAGCTGTCCATCTCATATGTTCCTGATTTTGTTTTTACACTGTTTTTCCGTGGACCAGGAGGAGATTCTTGATTGCCCTACAACCATCACGCCCAGCATGTCCAGGAAGCTTTGGCCATATGCTGAGCCTTGCTGAAGCTGCTCACTCACCTCAGGCTTGTGGTGGGCGTCCGCCTCCAACCCCTCCAGCGGCGTGACGAACCCGCACACGGGGTTTCTCCTCTTTTCCACATCTGTACAGAGTCAAAGATACCGAATGAGTCCAATCAGTCAAAGGATAACGACACAAAAGGCAGGGGACACCCTGGACGGGATGCCAGTCCGTCACAGAGCACAAATACACTATGGGGAATTTATAGATGCCAGTTAGCCTAATCACAGGTCTTTGGACTGTGGGGGGAAACCAGGGTAGCCACAGGAAACCAATGTAAGACGGAGAGAAAATGCATGTTGCACACAAAGAGGAAGCGGGATTCAAATCCCCAATCCTGGAAGCATCGGACAGCAGTGCTGAACCGCAGTGCCACCTGCAGGCACACACACACACGACAGCCGTTTTCAGGTTTACAAACCAACTTTTTTCTGTTACCTTACAAATTATAAAAAGTTTTTTTTTGGGGGACTATGTTTTTACTCTGATACTTTTCTGTCTTGTGAGATATTTTTCCTATGTTTGTGTTTAAGTGTGAACATTCACAGGTCAGTCTGCTGACACAGCTGAAAAACCTGAGCGCAGCAAGTGGGACACGGCTTGAAGAAGGAACACTCACACTGAATATACCAAGCTCTCCAAATTCCATTGTTCAATCGGATTTTGTCCCGCCAAAGCAGACGGAGTCCTTTGAAAGACTTCCATTTGGGGGAGACGATTTTTCCACTGAAAAAAAGAGAAACAGTCAACCAGGTTTTATTAATGCAAATAATTACAAGTCACGAGAAAATCTATTGAATTCCATTAATTCAACTCTGCCAACTGGTAAAGGTCACCCCCCCCCCCCCCAGCCAAGGGGAGAGGGTCCAGAAGACTTTACTACAATGAGAATTTGACCGTTCAGTGTTGGATAATATGCATCAGAGCCATCTACTGTTCTCAGGAGCAAAATCTACCAGCTTGAGTCGAACACCTGACCACATGGACCTGACAGCGGAGAGAGTGGCCAGGAGAGAGAAGCAGGCACCAGGGCAGGCGCTCATCACGGCGCCTCCAACACCTGAGGAGCCGGGGAAAGGGAAGCAAAATGGGAACCTGGCCGCTAATTCCGCTGGTTGCCAGGTAACATGGGGAAACCGCTTTCTGAGCAATGTTTGCGCTAAAATCACGAGAGCGAACGACCCGTCCAGCCGAGAAGAACATCAGGAGAGTGTTACCGCGGCGCACATTAAGCCTGACGGCTCATTACCAAACAAACCGTGAAATTGCTCCATTACAATATTGTTTTGCCGGACAAGCATTACCATCCTACCGTATCCGAAGTCGAGCGGTAAAGACCCTGTTAGCTGGACGCAAATGGCTTCGAGCCTCGATCACGCTGAAGACAAACTCTGATTTTCTAACGTATCTCGAGGACAAAGAAAATAAGTACAGCCAGAGCTATCTATTGATTTACTATGTATATTTCCCATTTTGCGGGTAAATCAAATGAATTCAAAATTTAAATGAATGTACCTGAACAATGGTAAACAAATGTTTTTTTCTAATCAAAAAATTCTGTCTTTACTTAATAATATGCTGTTCAAAGAATAAAGTGCTTGGGGATGGGGACTTAGTGTTTAACTGCTGTTATGGTCGTCAGTAATTTTAGCTTAATTGCCATGCTCTTCCTTCATTTCGCAATGCGCCTGACAAGGCCAGGGCTTTTCAAAGACTTGATTTTGCAAAACAGCAGGGGTCACCCTACAGGGTTCAATACACAGCTGTCTCGTGCAATCAATAGCCTTTCACTGTATGTATACATACAGCATGTTCATGTTATATGAGCAAAATTTTAATTCATATCATTACAAGGATAAAAGGTAACAAAACCATTATATGTAGAATAATACAGACTGACTTCTTGCAAAGACCCTGATTCAGTTGTTATGTACAATATCACTTGTAGTAATGGTGAACATTTTCAGTTGCATTTTATTTCTTTCAAAGACACTTTTATAATAATAATAATTGATACTTTATTGATCCCTGTGGGGAAATTCTCTTTATGCCTCCCAGCTGGTTCTCAATAGGTGACGGCAAACTGACCGCGAAGAGCAGCCGCCTGGGGGAGCTGAGGGTTAAGGTCCTGACCCAATGACCGGCAGATGTGCCGAGGCTGATCACAGACACAGAGCTTCTCCAGAGTGACACTCATTCCTGCGAAAGCAGCACCCCGTCTTTGGAGCAAATGGGGGGTGAAGGGCTTCGCTCAGGGGCCCGACGGTGTCATTACTCTCCCAGGCCTCTAACTGGGACCGGCCTCTTGGCCACTGGCCCAGCACTGTAACACACCAAGCCAGATGGCAAATGCAGGGGCTCAGACCCTCACACACCCTGAATATTTCAAGGAACACCAAGACCCCGGTTGTACAAACAATTAAGGAAAATGAATGGAGTTTTCACTGTACATATTTTTTGCTTACATAAGCAAATGGTCAAGCAGCAGTCTGGGATCTCAGACCTCCCTGTTCACACTTCACAGCCTGTGTTCTAGCAAAGCTTCAGAAATACAGCTTCAGCAATTTCGCCAACAGCAGAAAAGATTGACTTTACAAACCAGCAGCGGTAAACGTGCGGACATGATCTAGGCTTCTCCGAACACAACACTTGATTTTACGTAAATCCAGAGGGTATACAGACTCCACAGCCAGCCTTTAGGTACTCCTGCTTGTTAATGCGAGCAGCCAGCTTCTCCAAACAGCCAATCACGTGGCTACTACCGAACATACACAATCACGCAGAGCGTGCCGAGGTTCTCTGACTTCCTGCCTGTACATCAGGGTGACTGGAGGATTTCATGATGTCAGCAAAGCATCATTTCTAGCTCCACATTTGGTTTTTCCAGCATCATACTGGGATTTTCACATCCTAGAGCATGGGGGGCGAGTCTTAGCTGCTGTGTGTGCAGGTGTTCGGGGTAACCTGTAGGTCAGCCGTCCAAACCCAGGTGTGAGGACTCTTCAGCCAATCAGTCCTCGAATTTGTGACCTGATTAGGGAGTTGCAGTGAAAACCCGCATACACAGCGGCCCATTGCGGATAAGATTGCAAACCCCTACACAAGAGATACTGGAATTTTGACAGAGGATGCTGAAGCAAACAGAAATCCAGTCGATAGCATTTCTGCCACTGAAACCAGTTTGCTAATGAGAGAGGAGGAGAGTCAGGCTCATTGGCGCAAACAGGAAGACCACAAGTGCAAAAGTGATGTGCAAATGGCTACTCTGAATGTACGACTCCTCAACCTTTGAAGTGGTTCTGAAGGCAATAGGTGATCCCATCCGATACTGGTCTGATAGCTAGTGTAAACTGCAATGTCCCCAGTAAAAACTACAAGTGTGGTTTTAACTAATTGCCTTGCCATATGCCATGTTTCCCAATGTCTGTTTTTCACAAGAAATAAACAGAAATGACTTACTTGGAGCTTTTGCCATGTGAGATGTAACAATCATAAAAACTTTAGTGGAATAAAGATCATGATGATGTGTGACAGTCAAAACAATGTCCTTGCTCAACGAAAAGCACAGGAGTGACTCCATCCGTCATGCCTTCGGCCTCAGCCTTTGGTACAGTTTCACACTGGCTCCCCGGGGGTAAATCAAACGGCAAACAAGCCGAACAAACCGAACCAGACGACGCTGAACGGCAGTTAAAGAAACAGCCAGTGCTTTGCTTTCCCGGGAAAGCAGCAAACCTTCGGATAGTTATAAATCAGCCCGCAATCCAAACATGTTTTATTTAGCGAGAGATTGAGCTATTATGCTTGCATCCCTTCACTAGTATTTGCTTAATTCTGTATGGAAAATAGGAGTACCTGTGTATTGGCGTTCTGTTCTGCAGTAAAGATCTATCAGACATTTTATGGCTGAGGAGATAATGATGAAAGACTGAGGGCGACTCTTTGGTAAACAATACTGGATTTAGTCTTTTGGACTTTAGAACAATGTCACACAAAGCTGGGAAACAAAAAAATCGTGCTTTTAAGGGAGTGTGTAAATCATTGTTAATTAAGAGTGACTTATCACTCACCAATAATCAAACTAAGGGGTAACATTTTAATCCCGACTCTTAAAATGTTGTTGTAAACAATATTAAGAAAAGTGGCAGCATTTCTAAGAAAAAAATAATATGTTGGTCATTGCATTTATGCAACATGTTTCTAATGTTACACATTCAAGACCATAAAAAAACAACGTATCTTTTACCTGTATGCCAGAGTCATGCACTCAAACAAGCGGGTCAGTGTCGGGTCGATGCTCAGGCTTCCTGAGCTCAGCGGCCCGAACCGGTAAGTCTGGCACCATGTCTCGTCCACCGTGTCGAAGTCGTATCCGGCAGCCGCCCCGCTTCTGCGCCGCCGCGGGGTGGGATCGCTGTGCGGGGAGGACACCATGAAGTGGCCGCTGTGGATGACCTGTGTCCGGTGCAGCGAGCCGGCGCTTTGCCCCGTTAAGCAACTGGCCCCCGGATGATCTTCAGTCTCCGACTCGGTTTCCGAATCGGGGAGCGGGTGCCGCTCAGTCCGTCCCGGGAATTCCGGTGACAGCCTGCCTGCCATAGTCGGTATGATGGTACCGGTACCGCCGGGATCTGGAGAAGTAGCTGTGGCAGCCGTCGTCACGTTGGGTCTGAGCTTAACGGGGCAATAGTTCAGCGGCTTTACGAGTGGCTCAAAGAAGCGCGGCGCCCCGCAGGCGCACAGACATTCCGAATCAGAATCCGAATCAGAATCACTTCGTTTCGCCCAGGGCATTTACATGTCCAAAGAATTAGTTCTGGTGCATGGTCAGACACAGAAAACGAAGTTAAATAGGTATAAAACGAAATTTTGTGTGTGAGTGATATATATATATATAATTGTTGTTGGACATGTATGTATATTCCGCTTTTTTCACACTGTTACACGTTTGTTGTCTCTGTTACTGGTCTTATTTGTATTATCTTAATATCTGCTGTGTTGTTTTATAGCCTATTAGGCCAATGTTTGTATGTTTTTACTCAGTTGTATGTGGACTGTGTAACCGTTCACCAGAATTCTTCAGACATGCGAATGCCCTTGGTGAAAGGAAAGAAGATCCATAATAGTAAAATAACAGAATGTAGAGATTCACACATTAACACATCTGTCACAAAAATGTTGTTTTATTGTTACAAAGCCAATGAGGTAAAGCTTGGTAGTACTGGAAAAATCAATAGCCAATCTCTCTTCTCTTATTTAAATACAGTTGTTGTCAAGGCAATCTTGCACTTTCAGTGTTTTCTACAGCTGTTCTTTCTGTGGCATTATAACTGTACACTAAGTCCTTATTACAAAAAAATAAAAAAACAAACTTCATGCACAAATTTGTAATGTGGGTTTTCTGAGACCAGCAGAGTTAAAGTTTTATACACAGGGTCAAAAACATACATGCAGCACATTTAATACATTAAATATTTGGTTAAAACCTTCCTTAGCACGTGTCACTTTGACCAGATGCTTTCGGAAGCCTTCAACAAGCGTCTGATAGAATTCTGAGTGGATATCTGACCAATCTTCTTGCCAGAATTGACAAGCAACCAAATTTGTTGGTTTCCTGACACGGACCTGACTTTTAAGCACAGGTTCTCCTCCATAGGGTTGAAGCCAGGACTCTGGGGAGGCCAATCCAAATGCTAATGTTAGCCTTATTTGTTCACTCCAAAATCAGCTTTGATGTGTGTCTAGGGTCATAGTCCTGCTGGAACACCCAGTTTAGTGCAAGTTTCAACCTGCTAGCTGATGCGTAGAGGTTATGGTGAAGAATTCTGAGGTAGTCCAACTTCTTCATTATTCCATCCACTGTGCACTAGTTCCACTGGCAGCAAAACAGCGCTGGGGTATGATGCTACCACCATCATGCTTAACAGCTAGTACAGTTTTCTTGGGGTTGAATACCTCACTTTTTCTCCTGCAAACATACCTTTAGTTGTTTAGGTGTCTGTTCTGCAGCTGGGGTTTCTCTCTTGGATAGCAGCTTCTCCACTCACAACAATCTACAACTCACTTGCCTGTGGAAAGTGACACTGGTGTTCCAGCAGTTTCCAGTTGATGGCTGACCAGTTTTTTATGGCTTCTTCATACTGCAGCTGGCCATCCAGACCAATAAGATGTATGCTGTACAATCATTCTGTCACCAAAACAGAACATTTATTGAAATCATTAAAAGCTCAATACTGCCATGACATGCATGTCTGTTATGCAAGTGTATGCATCAATACACTTACATAACAGTCTTAATCTTAAACTTTTGACCACAAATAGAAAGACATATATACCATGGGCTTTTTAAAATAATACCAGTTTCCACTGTATATGTTCAGTTATTCCCATTAATATGAATTTTGCATACATTTTACATGCTTTTACCTCTTCCAAACATACCTGTAATATAGAATTGGAGGTGAAAGCAATAAAAGCACATGAATAACTATACTTTAAATAACTGAGGGTTGTGTGTGACTGTCAGACAGGGGACGCAAAGGACATATGTAAAAGAGGCAGAGGAGAGCGCCATGACACACCCTTTAAATTTTATTTTATCCGTGCAACTCTACTTGACTGGGATAAAGAATTAAAACAAGCGGATAGAAAAACAGTGGGCTGCTCCGCGTTTGGCATCAGAAGTCCCCCCTCTTTGCGAGATATGCAATATGGGAAACTGAGTCCGGTGGAGTAGCACCCGCGTATGTGCAAGCACTACTGTCGAGTTTTGCTTAGAGTTCTAATAAAGGGCGGTGGACGAACACGTCACTCAGTATTCATCTTTGAAAATACGCGAGATATAACGAACCCAACCCCACTCAATGCTGAATAAACTGCTAAAGGCTAAACTCAAAATCAAATAATTGTAGTCACGTTGTCTTAGAAACTGAGATTCACTATAATTCCCAGACTACCTCAGTGCATTACTTCCGGTCTATTGCTACGAGGAAGGTTAAAGGTCGCCAACTAGAAACTCAGGTTCTTAAATTTCAGGAAAAGGCGAAGTTGATGTTGATTTTTTACAGCTACTATACATCGGTAAAGTCATGGATGCTCTGGACAGACATCGCTCTTTGTATAAGGGAACCACGCCGCCATGGAAGGAGACCTACAGAAAAGTAAATAGTCGGGCGTCATTGTTGTTTTTTTGCAAGCCTTGTGCGACTTCCAAGACCTAATTTATTTCACATTCGCAGTTTAATCTATGTTTACACGTATCTGACGTGGGTTCCAATATAGGCTTGTTTAATCATATGACTTTAAGTTCTCCTGGATGTTGTTACTATCCGAGTTGTTTTATAGTATCGCGTGCGACTGTTTGACTACACTGTGGTCTACTTGCATATATTTATTAAATTAACATTTATTGTTTACTCATTTTTATGTAGCACTCGTTTGCCCTTATTACACTACAGTTTGTCTTTCTTTGTATGGTATTACTGTTTGTCCTGGCCCCCGATGCACCTGTCCCCTACCTACCCCTCATTAGTGGCAGAGGATGTCACGGTGTTCCACCCAACGCGCGTAAATTAAGACTGAAAGTTGAAACCTTCTCCTCCGACCAGCGATGCGTGGAGAGATTAAAAAACAGCAGATCGAGATTACTGGAGAAGTACAGACAGATGGGGGAGAGCCTGAAGACAGGGAGTGGATGTGTCCTGGTTCAGGAGGTGATGGAGGAGGAGTGGAGCGCCCTGCAGGCGGCCAATCAGAGGCTACCCTCGCTGCGCGGTAAAGGCTGCATCCGAGACGTGCGTTTGCCTCCATTCTGCCGACCTCATTAATAATGCAATTAATATTCGATGATTCACAAATGCAATAATGCAAAGTTACACCATGGCAAATGTTTCTGCTTATCCCACAGATGTACAGCGTTTTGCAGGAGAGTGATGAGCTGACTGTGTTAGAGGAGATCCAGCAGGAGCTTATGACGCAAGGTATTTGTTTATTATTTTTATTTATTTATTTTTTTTGGGGGGGGGGGGGGATCTGTTGTGCACAAATTGTTCTGTTTGATGGTGCCACTCTTCAAGCGTTTTGGTTTTAGCATGCTGGTTGCTTGCGTAACTCTACGTGTACCTTGATATTCTTCATCAGTCATAGCTCGTTGCCGCCTTATCAGAACAAAGGGGCATATGAACACCTTGCGACTTGAGCCGACAGTGCATGTTTATGTTAAGCATTTGTAAAAGCGTCACATTTTCTGGTTGCAGAACTGTCAATTATAGAGGAGTATGAGAAGAGCTTGCAGTATGAAGAGTGCTACTTCAGCTCCGTGGTGGAAGGTCTGGATGAGGAAAAGCGAGTCATATGCCCCGTCTGCCGCGGGTGAGTATGACCTGCGCACCTGCATGGGTAATGCGACTCGTGGGCGTAAAGCTCGGCTTTCTTATAGGATGGTACTGACATATGACTGATATGCTTGTTTCAGGAACCACCTTACCATGAACACTCATTTCATCTCCTGTGAATGTGGAGTGCACATCAACACAAGGGTACGTCACCTTTCCATTGTAATCCATTACATGTAAGAGAATCAGACTTGTCTGGATGCACTTTTCCTTCCTTTGCAGCATGGGAGTGTCACGCCAGAGCAGCTGCAGTCCCTGCTGGAGAGCAGAGTCTCGGAGCACACGGAGTACTGCCTTCACAATCCCACCTTCTCTCTGGCCAGCAGTGCAGAAGGCGGTACCGGTCTACTGATGAGCTGTTCTGTGAGTCTGGGCCTGCAGGCTGTCACTCATTTGAGGGAGAAACAGCTTCACACATCCAGTTCTGTGATTGTTACCGCATGAGGGCAAGGTGACAGCAGACTGATGTTATTCTCTCTCCACAGGCCTGTGACTACATTTCCATTGTTCTCTAAATTCTTGGATATTTCATTAAGAGGATTTTTTTAACTGAGTGCAATAAAATTATTTAATTTCTCTCTCTGTGCCTTAACATCCTTAATCACCTCCTCCATCCACCCTGCATTTTCTGTCATAACTTTGTCACAAAATGCATCGAGTCTTTATTGAACAAGGTTCTCACACAAAGCCAGTAGCTGAACACGTATCAACAAAGTTAACAATGCACCCTCCAGCCAATCATCTGGAACCATTTAAATATTGTGCCACCCATTTATGGTAATTCATACTTCAACATCCCCCCCCCCCCCAAGACCTTACCATTAAACATATGAACAACTTAACCGAAATGTAAGTATCGGCACATTCTGTCACAGGATTTGTTTTTTTTTAATTATTAGTACATGGTCAGACAAAGAGACTGCAGCAGGCTCCGGACCAGCAGCCTATAGCTTACTAGCACTTGATGAAGCTTTTGAGATCTTCCAGAAACTTGATGTATTCCTGGTGCTCCAGCGCAGTGCTCAGCTCCATGAGCTCCTCAGCAAAGGCGTTATCCACCCGCCGCTCGGCCAGGAAGTCCATCAGGTGATCATACAGGGCCTACAGAGACACAGGCTGCCGCTTATACCTACTGCTTACAAAGCAGGTAGGGAGTGATGTCATCTACTTTGGGTCTCCGGTTCCACATACCCAGTCCAAGGAATCTGTGTTAAGGGTATAGCTGGTCTCCTTCCAATCATCATCTCCAGCTGGCTGGAAGCTGACTTCCCGGATGGCAAAGATGTCACCCTCCTCTTCTTCCCCACGTCCCGTCTAAAGAGGCAAGAGGAGTTTCCTTTGTCTCAAGCCTGCTTAGTGATTTTTAAAGTCCAGACAAATGCAGCAATTTCATTCGTTTGTTGTACCCAGAATCTATGGAAGTGGAACGTTATTTTTTTCTTCAAGATATGAAATTAGCATTTCTGTTTTATTCCTTGTGATAGGGGTTAAAGCCTGAGAAATGAGATTTACATTTAATTCCCTTCGTATTAATTCACAAAAAATCCCAATACATGCAGGTGTACCTGGCCAGTAAAGGGAATTTGGATTATGAACAGAACCAGGGGCACCATCCTAAATGAACAAGACTAACCAATTTGAACCTGAACACAGCAATTAACAGGCCCCTTGGGATGTACTGCATGCATCAAGTGTCATCACTGCGATATAGAAATAGCACTGACAACGGTCAATGTCTGTTTCCTCGTCGGAAGGATCTAACACAAACTGAAGATGACAGCAAGTAGTACCATTAGCTACACAGCCCATCAACTGGTGATTAAAACAACATGGGTGCAACTGCTCTTCAGAGCCCAGAGCTTGGTGTGCACCCAAATCTACACAACACACTGTCAAAATAAATGACTGATATCCTACCTCATCTTCAGGATAATGACAGTCAAATACCAATGAATGCTTTGCACCTTGTTTCATTACTTCAACCACAAAGTTGGGTGTTGAGACGATTTCTGGCTGTAAAAAAACAAGTTTCTCTTTAAGGCATAAACAGGCAAAATCAGCAGTTATTCTTAATAGAAGGCAGGAGCAGGTCAAATGTATATTAGAAGTGGCTCACCTCATTCTCAGATGGTTTCTGTCCTTCCTCTGGTTCTTCTTCAAAGTTAGGTGGGATACTGTTGTTCACATTAAACGTGACAGTCACCCTACAGTGTTAAATAAGGATGGTTAGTTTTGAAGCAAGCCAAAAAAGAAGCTGGTAGAGGTAAGCATTATTTTCAATATTACACGTCACAACAACTAGACTGGATTAAATTTGATATTATACCAAGGGAATTAACGTGTAGTTAGTAAAAATAAAATAGATTACGTTTCTACGCCTGTTTTCTTAATTAGCTTTGCTTCTGTGCCATTCAGTTCCATCTCCCAGCCTCCAGACATCGCAGGAAGCGATTTGCTTTTTTGAATCTTCTTCTCCTCTTTGATCTCATCAGATAGAAATTCCGCAAAAGCTTTGTCTCCTAATAGTAGGGAAATGAGCCCAAGAATCTATTAGAGCCGTAGAAAGCTGTACCGTTACATGAACCACTTCAACACAACATTCAATTGTCAATCACCTTCATGGATCATTCTAGAATTTACACGACTTAATGTAAGGTCTGATAAAAAGAAATCAGAAATACAGCCAGTGATTAATACACGCCACAATAAATCAAAAAAATGATCAAAAGGCTATTTTATTGCCCTTCAAAACTAAGCTTACATACTAACACCCGTGACTTACCATCCGTGTGAAGTCCTCCGCAGCCACACGAAACAGGCTGGATGTGCTGGTTTGAATTGAGAAAGCCGGGCCTGTGTCCTCCTCCGTTTTTGCTCATCATCCACAGAGAGCGAGTAAAAGGTCGGACTGTCGCTAATTTTGTGAGATTTAACTCCGACCGGCCAGCTGGCTCCAGCACCCGGGACGCCGAGGCGGTGGCGAGACGAACCCCGCCGTTTACGATCCGCGCCAGGGACTTCAGCATGACTGCAGAAAGTGAGCGATCGGATGCACCGAACAACGTGTTAAAGGACGCTCTGACTTCTTCGGTCACATGACCTTCGACCTATAAACCGGTAGTTGCGTTACAAGTGCGCGTTTATATGTGTACCGTACAAACACCGCTGGCCACAATGAAGGTTCCAATCCAAAGCGACGAAACAAGCATTTATTATTCTTAAGTCAGTGCTTTCAAGATCTGTTTCTCTCAAGGTCAGGACCACGAAACCAGGGGATGTCTTTGTAATTTAAGCAAACCAAAACAGTATTTTCTTGGATTTAACATTTTATTGTTCATTTATCTAGGCTGCATGGTTAAATTCAAAATCATTGTTTTTCTGGAGATACAAAAACCCGTTACAAAAGACTTAGATTCGTGTCGATAACTTTATATATCAGTCCAATAAGTAGTACAACACCAATGTAACTTACGAGGTTTTCAGCGGCAGGGAATATGACAAAATGGTTTGTACAATTAAGGTACTCATCTAAATTGCCTACTATACCATTTAGATACTGGCAACATAGAAATAGGTCCTGGTTGATTAACAGAGTAGCAAATAGCAAAGCAGCAAATGGCTAATCGACTGACCAAACCAAACATCACAAACTGTGCCCTTTGAATACTCACCAGACATTACAAATTAAAAATTGTCATCTAATTTTCTAGCGACACGCACCCAAAATTCATTTTGAATACAAAAACATGGGGAAAAATCCATAAATGGAACACTCCACATGGCACTTGTAGTAAATTACACAATGTAACAAAAAATTGTTTGGCTGCTATTTTTAACTGTTTTAACACAATTTTGAGGTGCTGAAGTCAGTGGTAGCCTTTCCTTTTTATTTGCATCAACGGTTTGCTTGTAGTTTGAAATTTATTTTTTTGCGTACAATACACACATGCGCGGTATATTTTTTGAGGGTGCCACACTGCCGCCCTTGTAAAATCTAACCTGCAATATAAATTTGTTGTGATTTTGTTGTAGGTAGGTAAAATTAACAATGGCTCACAGATTATGTAATTTATCTCCTGATTCTTTTTATGTTTGTGGATTTTACATTGGGCCAAAGCAAGTTAAAGACATTTGCTTTGGAAGAAAATACTGTGACGCATATGAAGCATATTTTGGCCATTGGTGACCAAGACAAGTCCTGGGCACCCATGTCATATGTGGCTGCTGCCGGCCAACGTTAGAAGGATGGCTCAGAAGAAGCAGAGAGTCCATGCCGTTTGCCATTCCTGGGATTTCCCGAGAGACAACCGACCATTCGGATAACTGCTACTTTTGTATGGTGGACATATCCAAATACAAGAAGCTGTCCGATAAAAAGTCTATAGTTTATGCAGACATACCATCATCCACTGCTCCTGTGCCACACAGTGATGAGCTACCTAGACCAGTACGGCCACGTCTGGGAGAAGGAAGTGACACAGGATCTGATGATCAAGTGTCTGGTGATGCAGCGCGACAGCGTCTGTGAGCAAGGAGAACCACACTTTCCTAATCAAGCTGAATCCGTTGACTTACTGAGAGATTTGGGTCTAACAAAGGGTGGTGTAGAGTTACTAACATCACGTTTGAAAGAATGGAATCTGTTAGATTCATCATGCAAAGTATCTGTGTACAGAAGCCGACATGTCAAATTTGCCAAGTTCTACACTATGAGTGATTCATTGTGCTACTGCTGGGACATTATTAGGCTTTTTGAAGCAATTGGTATGCAGCATATTCCAGAAGAATGGCATCTTTTCATAGACAGTTCATCAAGAAGTTTGAAGGCCGTTCTTCTTCATAATGGCAATGTACATCCTTCAATACTCATTGGTCATTCTGACCATTTCTGACAGTGATCATTAGTGAACAGTTGCTACAGTCCAATGAGAGCCTTTGCAACCTAATTTGAATGCGTTTGACAACTATGTTTAACTCTCGCTTATGTTTACGACGTAAGAATGTAAATTGTATTATAAAATAAAGATTTTGTAATTTTGCTTTTGTGAACAGACCGTTGAAGGTATGAAAAAAATAACGCCATATTTGAATTCAGCAGGTCAAAATTAGTTAAACATCAAAAAATGCAGCCAAACAAAAATTAAAAAAAAAAAATTTAGTGTTATCAGACTCATAACACTAAAACCAATTAGGACCAAGTTCATTAAATGACAATGAACAACATTAAGTGGTTTTTTTATTGAACTAAGGAAATAATCGTATCTTGCACATGCATGCAGTGCCCTAGGCTACTGACTGACGTATCAGAATTTACACAAATTTTAAAGTTCATGTTTACCCCAATGTGACCAGTAACAATATAGAAACAGAGTGCATTGTCTATCTTCAACGGCAGTGGTTAAGGGGCTCCGGCAGGTTGCTCGGCAAAGTTCGCCCCGTAATGGTGTTGGTTCCTTCCCGCTCCGTCGTTCCCTAGTCATTTACGAGCTTTTCCCAAAACAAAATATTGATTTTCTATCGTGTTGGGCACCAAAAACCTAAACTAAAATTGCACATAGGTTTTCTTAGTTAGCCGATGATGTAATAAAAACCTGTGTAAAAAAAAACAGACACACATGACGGACTTTGATCCCAAGGAGGAAAGCTTATTTTATTACAAACATTTACATTACTTGTATTATATAAAGTTTCTCATTCATTGGTCATACAACTGCCCTGCGATGCTGAAAATATACACCTCATTCAGTGTGCTCTATTGCATTTTACCCTGGTTGAGCAATTTCCTTTCCATACACACAAAATGAAGTAGCTGAGTATACTGTACTCACAGACTCATTGCTCTAACCAAGACCTCAACTTTTATTGCACACAAGATCCTTAATATATTTTTTTTTTATTGTGGCATAAAACATATTCAGTAAGGGGAGTTTTCTACAACATTCAAATAGCTCAGGGCTTACTGGAGTTAAAATTTACTAAACATTTTAATTAATTCCTCTTTATGCTGTGTAAATTTGGTTGGTTGTAATAAATAAAAATTACTTTTTTTCAGATAGTAAACAAAATTCTGTACAATGAAATGATCTAGGGGTCCACATATTTCATAATCCATCTTTGAGATCAATTACAAGTACAATTCAGTCAAATAAAATCTAATTTTTAGTAAAACTTTGTCATTTTTAATAAAATCCAGCAGCTCTGTCACTGGCCTTCTGCAGTACTGTCACTGTGCAGTAAAATCGTCCATTTCCATGCATGGCAGGCACACATCTACAGGCACGTTAGCTAATGCTAAGACAGTGTTGCTAAGCAGCATTCGGACACCGCAGTAAATCATCGTAGCGGATAAAGAGGTAATTGGTGGTGTCATATTTGAGTACCATACATACTGTTACATCTTTGCTAGCATATGTGCTAGTGCTGAACTATAAAGGTGTAAGAGAAACATGCATCTGGCATCCAAAGCAAAAGTCAAACTCTGGACGTTTTACAAAGGTTAAACACGCAGGTTAAGGCAGCCTGAGACAGACAAGACTCGTGAGTAACTGGCTCTCTGACTAGCTAATTACTGACAGGGTTGCAAGACAGTTTTTACCTCATTGCATTGTAGTTCAATTTCTTCGCATTTTTCACAATTTTCACAAAATACAAGCAATATTTGGTTAGAATTAAAAACTAGTTGACACAAAGGCCGATGGGACTGGTTGTTCTATTTGTCGGAAATGTATACGGTGGTTGGATCTATCCGAGTGCGGTCTTTACATGCTTATTTCAAAGATATGAAAATAAAAAATTGACCCCAAAAGCCTGAACAGTAGCTGGCAGCCTGTAGTAGGACCAGCAAGTTAGAAAAAAAACAAAAAAAAAACATTGGGAACAAGAAGGTAGTACAGCCTTGGGCAGCATAGAGAACACGAATGACTGTCCCAGGCCAGTCCATACAGGCCAGTCCATACAGGCCAGTCCATACAGGCCAGTCCATACAGGCAGCTCGCACCAGAAGTATGCTAAGGGAGCTCCATATACTGATCCCACTACGAGCCAGAGGCATGCAGAAGTCACTAATGGTAAGCAGCGGAAGAAAAGCACCCAATATCCCTGGGCTCCTTACGACAGCCCAACTCCTCTTCACAGCAGTGTAGTGCTGCCGTAAACGTCTCCGATGGAAATGGTAGACTGATTTGTTTCTTTTAACTGGACCCAATTCGTATCTGTCAAATTCTGAAATGGACTGGATGCGAGACGGTCATTCATCATCGACGAGGACAGATGACGATCAGGGCGATGGGATGGCATGTTGCTGGTGAATCTTAAACGGTGGTTGTGCCAAGTAAGCGTCTGTATATTAGCGCCCCGCTGTAGAGGTACCAAGCTGCAAGTCAGTCTTTGGAGCACAAGAAAAGGTCAGTGGAGTCACCACGCTTTCCGGCTCTGAGGTTTCCACTTCGTAGAGGGGAGGGGCTTGTGGATCTAGTGGCGGGGGGGCTAGCTCTTGGCAGCCCGCAATTTGCGGCGGAAGTACTCGGGCGCGGCATCATGGAGCCAGTCGGCATCCACCAGGCAGAGGTCCCTCATGTAGCACTTGGAGGTATGGAGCAGCTCGTTGAAGATCACATACGCCGGCTTGGCCTGGAAGAGCACCGAGGAGGGGTGTATGGCCACCGGCTGGTGCGTGTCCAGCGCCACATAGCTGCCGTCGGGCTGGAGCTCAGCCGCATTGGTGAACAGCCCATGGGCCAGGCAGCGGCGCACGTTACCCATATCAGTGCGTGAAGACTCCAGCTTCATCCCCAGCTAAGCGGCAAGGCCGGGAAGAACGGGTTAGACCTCTGGGCTGGCAGGAAGCTCACATGCCAACATCTCCCTAGGACATGGGTTTCCAACTCCGGTCTTGGGAAGCTACTGTACAGTATGTTTTCTATCTTACCCGACTTCAGATGAGCCACACATGTTCTCAGGCAAATACCAGGAACAGGTGTGGCTCATCTGAAGTCGGGTAGAACAGAAAACCTGCTGAATAGTAGCTCTTCAGGACCAGAGCTTGAGACCTCTGCTCTAGAAACTCAAACGCGCACATCTCCTTACCTTGAGGCAGATCTCCCTGAGCTGGGCTCGGACCTCAGACACCAAGGCCATGTTTCTGCCGTTGACAAAATTCTCCCGACACCATTCCTTCGATGAGAAGTGAGGGAAGGAAGACGTCTTGTTAAAGCAGCTTTCGACCTCGGTGCTTTTTTAAAAATGTGGGGCCTCGATAAATATCTGAAATCTTCACCTTATTCCCGCCCACATTCTTGAAAGCCCGGTAGATATTGAGTAGGGTCATGTGATCACCCTCGCTAGAGATGAACTTCCTGCGCACGGTGTGAACCTCCTCCCGCCGAGCGGGTGGGTTATAAAGTACGCTGTCCACAGACAGGAGAGACACGATGGTCAACACCTCCTCAGTGCAGGAGAAGTCTGGGGACAGGAGGATGGTCTGCAGGAGGTCACATGGAGAGGTGGTCAGTGTTTGCTGTCAACCCAGGCCAGGATTCAGAGGAAGAAACGACACTCCTCTCACCTTGGCATACCTGGGCTCCAAGGGAAAGCTGGCCATCTTCTTTCCCAAGGGAGTGAGACTGATCTGTTCATCCTTGCGGCCCACAGCTCCCAGCAGATCCAGCTGCTCGACGGCTGTGTAAATAGCCTCTGCAGAATGGAAGTTCTTTAGTGTGGTCAGCGAGTAAGACCCACGCACCTCAATGTCTCATAAACAGGACCTGCTGATCCCAGGAATCTTTGATAGGTTAGTTTACAGCAGGTGGGATCTCAGGAGCTAGAGTGCTGCAGAAAGTGCAGATTCTCTGCTATACATCAGCACATAATCACCTCAGTGAAGAAGCAGCCTGGATGGAAAACAACTTTGCTGGGTGTTTCAGATGTGACTGAAGTACCAAGTAAAATATATTCTATATTCATATATCAATATATTCATATATATATGATTAAAATTGGTTATAACCAATGTTAGCAAGGAAAGCAGTCAGTCATCAGTGAGAACCTTCAATTGAAGATGATTAAAATAAAATCTACCTGATGATGGTTTAGACATGAAATCAAAATTTAGGACATCGGGAACCTGCAGAGCCAGCAGCTGTAGTAGGACACTAGCCAGGTTACACCTGCAAACAGAAAGAAAGACGACGTTGCCCTTAACCCCTCTCAGAAAATATATAATCTCATTCCTACAATTTTACAGCCCTGGATTGAAAAGACAAAATACTTCCAGAATAAGTAGTTCATACGCAGGTTTCAGACCCAGAACCAGTTCAGGACACACTTCCTGACCCACATACGGTCTCTGTATTTTCTGGGAACATCTCGGGCAGTCTCACCTTTGGATCTCTGGCACAGTCATGTTGACAAAGTTTTCAAATTCGTCCTCTGTGTAGAGACGGTAGCAGAGTCCGCTCTCCTCCCGGCCCGCCCTGCCAGTCCGCTGCCACGCCTGGGCCTTCGAAACCCTCTGCACAGCCAGAACCTCCAGCCCGCTGTCTGAGTGCAGGGATGAAACGCCATCATTATGCTCCGGACGACTTCGCGGTTCTAGTGTCTACTTCATGGTGTGGTTCTGTTCTGGGTTGGTGCGCATGGGGAAGGTTAGGTGGTCAGCAGTGTTTAAGCCCCTGACAGGATCACCCATGCAGTGGGATCTTAGGTGAGATGCAACACAAAACCTACCATCTGGCAATAGAGGGATATGGATGATCACAGTGGTGAGAACAGCAAAGGCTCTACACTGATGAGCCAAACCATCTTAGCCTAGTCATCAGACCACAATGGAGGCCCTCAGTCCTGTCCATTTATTCTGCATTCAACAAAACTGCTACAAATCTAATGCATCTCAGACCTCGACATGTTGTTTTTACAAGATAGTCAACATTATTCGCTTGACATGGGAGTGGTCATGATTTTTTGAAGTATAGGAAACTGATATGAGATGCTGGACCCCTTCAATGGAGAAGCAGAGGAGCTTTGGATGAAATTCAATTCAAGAGGAATCTGAAGGAAGAATGATCTAAAGCAGTGGTTCTCAACCTTTTTTTGCAGTGGGCCGCACTATGTCGAAGTTCAAGTCTCACGGGCCACATATTATTTACATATGAC
>JAABNX020000119.1:30359004-30372109 GCA_015163995.2 Mormyrus lacerda
ACTCCGGCCGACCGGCGGCTTCCTGTCCTGTACTCCGGCCGACCGGCGGCTTCCTGTCCTGTACTCCGGCCGACCGGCGGCTTCCTGTCCTGTACTCCGGCCGACCGGGGACTCTTAACTACTGCCTGATTGCTTCAGCGTCTGACCATGATTGGTGAGCCGCCTAATGAGGCCTCCAGGGGGACTGGGAGGCACTTATTTCCAAGCAAAACATCTCGGCTTTGAACCTTGGACACTCTGAACCTCATGCAGACCTTGGTCCCAATGTCAAGTGGCCATTAATACAGAGTGCTACTTAAGGTGCTACTTAAGGCACAATCAACCTACTCCTGTAAACTCCTCCTACATCCCCAATAGCCACGGTGCAGGACAGCAGCCCCTCAAACCCATCCTGCAACATTGCACAGGAGCCAGTAGCTGCTAACAGGTCCCCCCTCTTGCTATAAGCTCTCCAAGCTGTTTTTCCAGGTCGCTCCTTTTACCTTCCCACGAAAATGAAACCCTAGCAAGTCCCACACCAACAGAATAGGAACACAGCTGAAGAGCACTTAGGACTGCCACTAGAGAGGGGTGCAGAGCCAAGTGTCCGGCGGCACTCTCAGCGCCCCCCCCCCCCCCCCAGCAGATCACTCGCAAACTCTACAGGTCATTGGTGACAGCCTGTCACTTAGGGCTGAGACGCTCGCCCTCGTCAAAAGTACCATTAGCCAAAACTCACAATCAAGGTTGTTTGTGGGGTGGGAGAGCCATACAGGTTCCTGGGCCTCACAGCCCTCTCAGCACTTCAGCTGTTATTTTAAGGAGTCACTGTGAAACTGAATATGCTAAGGCAGGCAATTGATACTAAAAACAGAACAAAAATAAGCCTTGTGTACCCAGACAAAGCATGGCCAGGCACGCACTGCCATTCAAAGGCACAGAATTAGCATATGGCATTAGCATCAGAGCTACACCTTCAGGATCCACAGCACTCTGCCAGCAAGGCACTGCCTGATGGAGGGAATCCCTCTGTGAAGAACCCATCTATTCCGGCCCTGGCATAAACAGCGGGAATCCATTTCCATAACAGAAAGGCATCAGCAGGAAAAACAGAGGAATGAAGGAATAAGAGGGGCAAACAGCAAAATGGGAGGGACAAGTGGAACAATGAAAATGGGAGGGGCAAACAGCAGAATGGGAGGGACAAGTGGGACAATGAAAATGGGAGGGGCAAACAGCAGAATGGGAGGGACAAGTGGGACAATGAAAATGGGAGGGGCAAACAGCAGAATGGGAGGGACAAATGAGAGAGTGGGAGGGGCAAACAGCAGAATGGGAGGGACAAATGAGAGAGTGGGAGGGGCAACAAAGGAAGGGGAAAGACAAATGCTGGAATAGGAGGTACAAGTAAGAAAAAATGGGAGTGACAAACTGAGAAAACAAGAGGGGCAAATAGGGTGGGGGGCAAGTGAGGGAATGGGTGTGACATGTGGAGTACATTAGAGAAAACTAACCAGGCACACACCACAGAAAAGCTTATTTCTTATTTTTATTTTTAGGAGAGCCTGCCTCACCTCCATCAGCTTGACAATGTTGACATGGTCCAGCTTCTTCAGGATGGCAATCTCTTGGTAGACCCTCTCCAGTGGTCCCATGACCTTGGCCTGCTCTCCCTGGGCAGCCTTGGCACCACGAGGCGGGGGGCGCCCTACAGATACACAGCCAATCAGGCATCAGCAGCGCCATGTGGTCGTCACACATCACATGGGAAACACTGTCATTGAGATGTTGACCCAGATACAGGGTTAGTGTTACCATTAAAGAAAGGTGATGAGACCATGCTACTAATGACCTGGCAGCATTTTTATTCTGTAATATGAGACGACATTTAACCTACGGGGAAATCCACACTGCTTCACCATCTTCTTCTTGGAAACTAATTTCATTGCCTAAAAAAATAATAAGATACAAGCAATTAGGAAATCTAGCAACAGGAGCGGTGCATTAAACGTGCTGCATGGAGAGAAAATTAAAAATGAAAGCAACCTGTCCCTCATCAGGTGGATTACGGTAAGCGAATCAGCTGCTCTCTCTTTTCTGGCACTTTATATAGCACCCAGTTTTCCTCTCCCAGGTTCTGCTGAGAATCTGCGGAGCCCACTTTTCTGAGACTTGTCCTTTGGGACCCAGGAGCAAGAAGAGTGGGAGAGGCAGCTCGTAGCCTCTGTTAGTAGGCCATATGACTGAGTTACGCCTCCCGATGCGACACACTGATTAATTTACACACTGATTTAGATAAAAGTTGGATTCAGTTAAAAAAAAACAGTAAGGAATGAACCACAATTTTATTAACTTTTTTATTCGCTAATTCCTTAGATGCCGTCTCAGCTGTGAGAGGCACCCCGGCCTTCGCCATCCTCCAACACACTCCTCTACCGGACTGGGACGTTTACACACTGTGGGTCACATGACATGCAGGGTCACAGTTGATTGGAGAAGCTGTGTCTGGGAGCCATTTGATCCCAGGTGGAGATAAGAGTGAGCCTGGAGAGCCAAGGTGTGTGAGGAGATAAAGGCTCACGGCAAGCATAGCCAGAAAGTGTCAGCAGGAGAGCTACATTTCGCTGTCATTTCAGCTGTTGCTAGTGGGTAAATTTGTGAACATTAAAATGTATAGGATGTGGTGTGTGTGTGTCTGTTGAGGGTAGGGGAAGGGGGCTGCAGGGAGAGGTGGCAATTATTTAGGGCACCCACTAACAGCCAAACAGCACATGGGGGCGCATGGAAGTTGGTGACCAGCAAAACATTTAGCCAGGGGGGTGGGCACTACATCTGAGCTTCCGGCGCGTGGCTCTAGCTAGAGGACCGTGGGTGTCTGGGGGAGGAAGCTGACAGGCGGGGTGCCGGGGGGGGGGGTGATAGCCGATCCTCTTCATCTGTTAGAGACCAGAGCCTCCACGACACATTGTAAACGAAGCGCCTCTGAGGCGCTGAAAACAATTTGCTTAAAACGACCCCTGATCGGCACTTAACAGGGCCTCAGAGGAGACACTAGGGGGCATAGTTAACACTTTAAACCATATGGCCCCCCTCTGCAGGGACAAAAGCAAGTCTTCCTAAAAAAGAAGAATCTGTTCATGGCTAGGAGTTTCTGTCCATAAAGTTACTGATATGTACAGCCTTCTACATCTGGGTCAGAGCTGGGTTTGGGTCCACTGCACAGATTCACTGGCCACTGGGTGGGGGTTAGGGGTGCGCTTTTGTGGCTGGCACCTAGACCCCCCCTCAGCTGGCAGCCGGCTTGGGCAGCAGGCGGAGCAGCTGGGAAGGCTGCGTTACCAGCACAGGGGCCTCGAGTGGGAGGACTAGGCAGAGTTCCCAGCAGAGAAGGAAAGCAGGCCCACACTGCAGCAAGCGGATTGCTGACCGGCCCGCGGATACTCACGTAATACTTATCGTCGTCCTCGTTGTAGACCAGCTTCACCACTCCGTACGAGCCCTGCGCAAGAGAAGGGGGAGGGCGGCCATCAGGCTGCAGTTTCCGGGGCCTTTTACCGCGGTACGAGCGTAGGAACGTCAGCGTGCCCGACCCAAAAGGACGCATGACATAACCACGGGGGCACAGACAAATAGGAGGGCGAAGGTTTAAGCAAATTAAACGAAAAACACAAAAAACATCGACCGACATCACGAGCGAGCGGGAGCCACACGCTATCGGAAAACCGGAATATCTGCTTTGGGAGCTGAGCCGACATCAGCTGTACCTGCAAAGCTGAGTAACCACGCTTTATTAATGATTGATTAGGGTGACGCCACACTATGCATTCACCTTTAAGGTTAAAGAGAGTCACCACAGGGAGAAAGCCCCCCTTACAAATACAGATACTCACCTTCCCAATTTCACTCTCAAGCTTGTACTGGTTCAACTGGATGCAGTCCTGCAGGGGGAAATAGGGGTGTTTTATGCAGGAAAACAGGCACAGGGATATAGGCGCAGGGACACAGACACGGAAGAGGGAAGGAGCTTCTACACCTGTGGAGGGTGCCAGTGAGGCAAAGGTGACTGAGAACCCACTGCAAGGTGAAGATCGTTTAAGCGATGCTGTGGGCTACATACTTAATGCTGGAGGAGCTAAACAGGGCGGGGAGACGGAGCAGCAACGGGGCAGGTAGCACGCTGCATTTTCCAAACGTTCAGCCTATGGTGACAGGCCCCGCCCCCATTGGCCTGGCTGTCCGATGAGGAGTGCAGTATCCATGCTGGGGCTTCTGAGATGCGAGACATGCTCAGTGCTGAAGGTGGGGGGGTTACTCTAAGAGGCCACTGTAAATCAAAGATGGCCCCCCCAGCCTCATCTAAAGCACCCTGCCAGCCTTTCAAACAGCCCCGGGTGCCAGCTCACAGCATTTTAATGGAGGGACTGAGGCATTTTGCCCGAACTCCTTTTAAATGGCCGATCTCATGTCCCCATATTAAGGCAGATTTATAATCCCCCAACCTTAGGATGCCCTTGTGCCTGGTCATACCTCTGTGTGCTACTTAAGGCACCATTCATGTTTGTCACCAAGCCAGCAGACCAGTAAATCAAGGAAAGGAAGAAAAAACATTAATAATTCACAGCACAGTTACTCTTCGTGTTTGTAAACAAGTAGTGTTGCCGGTGACTGTCACTGAACCACACACGGCAGGACAGACAATTCAAGAGGACGTCCTCACAGGTCACATGACCCACATCATCCACTGCAAAGACGGCGAGGTTCTTAGTGTCATGGGATGGCAAAGACCACATGATGTCTACTGATGTCTGTTATGGTTCAACCTGAACGTCACGTAATACCCCTTCCCTGCCCGCGAGTGAAAGCTGTAGCTGGAAAGTGACACACACACACACACACACACACACACACACATACACACACAGAGTCTGACACACTCTTCCTGGTAAGACACCGGTAACTGAATTTCTCAGCCAGAGGCAGTCTGCTGGACGATCAATACCCAGCAGTCTGTCACTTGCTTGCCGGAACTCATCTCAGCCGGGGGGTGAGAACAATGACACCGTTTCACGCCAGCAGAAATCGACAGTGCTGAGAAACTCATCCATACACCACGCTCAGGGGTGGCGAGACTCAAAGGAACGGTGTCTCTGGGTACCACTGGGCAAAGGCAAGGGGGCAGGTTCACTCTGCGCCCCACACTTTGTGCCGTTCAGTGCAGCGGCAGGTGTTTGTAGTGTCACTTAGGAAAAATGAATGACTATGCAGACTTAAATGTGAAACTGGTCCATGTTATGCAAGACAAACTGAAAAAAACTCTGTATTTATTGACTTCAAGCTGTGATGATACAGACTCCAGTATGCCACCCCCCCTCCTGGCCTACTGACGGGACACACTTTGATGCACCATCTCTGCAGGATGTCCAAGAGAGACACAGTCATGGCTTAACCCCAGAATCTGTCCCTCTCCGCTACTAGCTGTACAATGGCAACTTCGTTTTGCAAATTTAAATTTAACGTCATGCACGGTATAATGTTCAAGCTGTTGCTAAAATGAAGCCCCACTGTCCTGCCAGACCCAGTCCTTAATGCAGAGGTCCTAAATAACTGAAGGGACACGACTTACAACAACAAGGAGACAAACATGTGAGAACCACACACAGCGCTCTTTTGACATCGTCCAAATTAGCGGTGACGTCGTAAGCCTCCTTATGAAATAAACTAGATGTCACCTCTCACTGAACTGTGCTCTGGCTACACAGCTTGTTGCTACGCCAGAAGCAATTTTGCTTGAGACAAAAAAGACATTAAATTTAGACATTTGTGGCTGAAAATTGGCCTTTCTCATGGGCCTGATTGGTCTCCCTGATTTCGGAATAAAACGCTGAGGCGGGGGCTGTAAGTTATGGTTAGTGGGGGGGTCAGATTGGGACAGATTGCTGGACAGATCAGAACATCATGCTGCCACGGCTTCAATCCCGTTACCCTTCAGGGACAGAAATGTCATCCCTTTCAAAGGAGTATCCCTCAGAAACATGCCAAACGGGAACATCAAACCACTGTCGAGCCTGGGGGGGCAGGCAGCACCTCCCTCATGTGGATCTGCAGCTGTTTCACACCGTAAGCAGTGCTTTCCCAGTTCCCTTTAAACAAGAGCCTACAAACCAGTGTAACTGATTTTGTTACAACGGCAAGCATTTTGTTAAATGTTCCACTGGAAACAAAGAGAGGGGTCTGTCTGCATGACGGAGTCATAATATCGACTAGCAGGCGCTACAGCTGCCTTTGGCAATGGGGATAAAGGCACATAACAAAGCTGTCCTTTAATGAAATTATATTTATTTGCATGTTTTATTTGTCTGAGCAACATAAATTGCACCTGTTATCTTCTTAGCGCAGCTCAGTCAGCGGCTACTGCGACTTAGGGTGACGAGGAAGCAGCTTTTTCACAGTCTTGGCTGCGCTCACCCAGCACTGACAGCTGATGGATGTGACAGGTGAACCGGGCTCTGCACTTCAGTTACATCATAAGTATAAGCTATTACTCAAGGGGCACTGCTCAGATGGATGAACTCATTTTCTCTTCGAATCAGGCTTTTCTGCACCTGACCTATGGTGAACACAATATGTGCCCCGTGATGGTATAGCTAACGGATTTGAAGCAGTATGGCTAATGGATCTGTAGCGGTATGGCTGAAGGATTTGTAGCGGTATGGCTGACGGATTTGTAGCATATAGCTAACGGATTTGAAGCGGTATGGCTACCGGATTTGTAGCGGTATGGCTGATGGATTTGTAGCATATGGCTAACGGATTTGTAGCGGTATGGCTGACAGATTTATAGCATATGGCCAACGGATTTGTAGCAGTATGGCTGACAGATTCATAGCGGCATGGCTGATGGATTCGTAGCGGTATGGCTACCGGATTTGTAGCGGTATGGCTGATGGATTTGTAGCGGTATGGCTGACGGATTTATAGCATATGGCTACTGGATTTGTAGCGGTATGGCTGACGGATTTGTAGAGGCATGGCTGATGGATTTGTAGCGGTATGGCTGATGGATTTGTAGCGGTATGGCTGACGGATTTGTAGCATATGGCTGACGGATTTGAAGCTCAACCTCACCTGGGTGTCGGAGATGGACACGTGCTTGGACTCAATGGTGGGCCTGTGCGACACCCTGGGGGATATGTGAGTGCCAGCCGTGCCCCCGGCCGCTGTGTATGTCCCCCGCTCTTGCAGGGACAGCTTCCTGCTGGACAGGTGGGGTCGTCCGCCTTGTTCCTTGGGTTCGGCGCCCCCCGCCCCATTCTTGAGGCCAGCCCCGGTGCTTGTCTCGGGGGGAGTCAGGCTGACGGTCGCCACCTGGTCGGCCAGCTCTGCCTGGGGCTCCGGGTTCAGGCCGACCTGACACCTGGGGTCTGCACTCATGGCTGTTGCAGGGTGCTGTGTGTAACTACCGCAGGGACAGAAGGTGGGGTCGCGGCGCCGGGCATCAACCTCACTGCGGGTGGCTTCTCTCAGGCCCTGCAATGAGACGGGACATAAAGGTACAACTGACGCATCCTGACACTTCAGGTTAGGATTTAGTGTGATGCCCCCCTGCTATGCAGACGCCCCCTGCTAGGCAGACACCCTCCTGCTATGCAAACGCTCCCTGCTAAGCAGACACCCCCCTGCTATGCAGACGCCCCCTGCTAGGCAGATGCCCCCCCGCTAGGCAGACGCCCCCAGGTTGTGCAGGACTGCTGCATGCTTCCATTGGATAAGTGTGTATGTTTCAAAAGAAACTTCTTGCTCCGAGAAGCCTTAGACAGATACATAGCACAGGGCACACAGAGAATCTAACCAGGAAGTGGATATGAATCGCAATCACATGTCTCATTGGCAAATCATCTACACCGACACAGAGTGAGCTATTTGGACATATGACTTCCTCTCCTTGTCTGTTACTTTGGACACTCTGCTGCCACAGGACACACACACACACACGCACACAGGTTTGTAATTATATGTTTGTGGGGACTCTCATTTCTTTGAGGAAAACTCAAATCACATCATGACGACCTTAACCCCTACCCAGCCCTAAACTTAACCATAAGTAACTATGTTAAATATAAGACTTTTGAAATTTTTAGTTTTTTGATTAGTCACGTATTTTTTTATATATATAAAACTGAGGTTATCCAAATGGGGACCTCAAAAATGTCCCCAAATGTAGGTAAATTTCAGGTTTTACAACACTTTGGGAACAATTTGGTCCTCAAATGTGATCTATGCAAACCAACACACACACACACACGATGAGCTATTTATAGCATCTGATTCTTTAGTTATGGAGGCCGCTTGTGGACATTCTCTGTTGGATGTGAGATCTGAAATCATAGGTAAACATCACTTTAACATCAACAAACTCTCGCGGAAGCAGGCTGCCGCAGGACGAAGGCCACGATGGAACGCAGCCTGACTGTGCCTCCCTGACATTCGGCTGGCTGCGTGCCAGGCAGCCCCCCCTAATGCAGAAAACACCGAATTCCCCATGTAGGTTGCCAGGGCTGTGTGTCATCGTGGATGGAAAGAGGGAAGGCAGAGGAGACGCTAGACGCCAAAACAGCCATTATTCAGGACCTCTAGCAGTGCTGGGAACGCGGACGGTCCGCCTCCACTCATCATCATGCCTCCACACCGCCCCCACTTCAGAAGCACTCGAGCGGAATTAGCCAATTAATGCTCTAAGTGATTCCGGTTCCAAACAGAAACCCAGGGGGTTGGGGGGGGGGGTGCTTTTTGGAGTGGCATCCTCAGAAGATGAGTGCATCCTTTCAGGGTCTCCAGTAAACATCTGCAGCACAAATCCTTGGCTGTTTAAAGGAGGACCCAGGAGAGACCAGAACGGTTAAAGGGTGATTTTAGCAGCGGCGGCATGCCGCCGGGCCTGTCGCTGGGACTGTTACCAGACAGGAGCGGCGCCCTGTGTTCACACTTCACAGGGAAAAGCAGGCACTGGCCACACTTGCAGGTTAACCACGGAACGCCATGCAAGTCGCATGGCCAGGTGCCCAGCACTGCAGTGACCTCCAGCGTCGCTACAGAATCATGTCGCTCTTGTTATCATTTCGGCTTGCTGTCTTTAAACTGGAATATGGTTCCCTGAAAGTGCTGTAATCTTTTATAACATGCTGGCTAAAACCAGCAAAATCCCCAAAGGGAATGGCCATCTTTTCAGGAAAATGACACACATCAGCAAACCAGCTATAGGGAACGTCCATTATTACCCAAAGTTGACCATAACACAGGCGTTCTGTAAAAAGTGTGTGGCCCTGTGCCACACAGACACATGCAGATACAGGGCACGTGTCCTGAAGCACATATAGCAACAGTCAGCCTCCATGGACCCTCACAGACTCTATAAGCAACATTTAAATACGCCCATTTTCACGTTTCTTTAAGGCAAACGCTCTTTTACCAAATCCTTCCCAGTTTTGCCTATTTGCAATTTGGGTTAAGTACCCACTCAAAGGCCCCCCTGGGACCTGAACCAGAAACTAGGGGTGTGCAGACAGAGTTCCAGGGCATATACCAGCAAGCACAGGGTGTGATTCTGAGGACAACCTGAAGGGGGCGCACACCCAAGAAAGTGCACCAGCACACACGCACACATCAGGGCAATACATATTCATGAAATCAACTGCCCAGAGGTGGAGACCATGCCACCTTCACACATTAATTGGAGAGTGGATGTCAAACCCGCTCCAGAGGCCTGCAATGACAGTGACCCCTCCGCCGTGCCACCAAACCCTCAGATTAGACCACCTGACCAAGGTTCAGTGACCTGACGTCAAACAAGTGCAGACGATCACAGAAGATACCACGGGCTCCCTTCCCTGCGCCGTTCTGCACGGTCCAGAAAATGAACATGTATCTCTTGCCATGTTTAATCTCCAGTGAAAGCGGGACGTTAAAGCCCAGCTACATCTGCACTGACATTAAAGCCCAGCTCCATCTGCACTGACGTTAAAGCCCAGCTCCATCTGCACTGACGTTAAAGCCCAGCTTCATCTGCACTGACAGGCCCGTTAGCAGCTCAGCGAGGAAACGCCATGCATTCACACAAGTAATAAAATTACTTCTTTTGTGCATTTAATTCCTAAGCCTGTGCATAACATTTACATTTTAATGTATTTAGCATTAGCTACCCCAATAAATCAAGGCCAGCCGGTCTCTGTGACGATTGGGATTAAGGGCCTTGCTCATGGGCCCAACAGTGACATCACTCCACTGACCCTGGGATTCGAGCTGATGACCTTCTGATCACAACCACAGCATCTTAATCCACGAGCCACGCAGCACCTGCATTACAGCACTGAGTGAGGATTCAGGCGGCTTGTGCATCATCTTCAGCCTTCGTCACCAAGGTCTCCAAAAGGGAGGGGGGACAGGGGGCAACACTTTCAGCGAAAATGACCCTGCAGGGGATGGGGGCTATAAAGCAGCCCCACTCAGCTTCAGAAAATGAGGACCACAAGCAGCTAGAGGAATGGGCAATACTCCATGAAACAAAGGAATACATGCTGTGTGCTAGAGATCTGGCTGGATAATGAGATTCCTTTGGCTCCATCATGATCAAGGACCACTGCTCAAGAGAGCAGGACACACTGACCACAAGGACATCCAGCAATATCGTAGAGAAAAGCCGCACGTAACACCCGAATACACATAGAAAGGATCACGTGTGCACTGCTGCGTGCTTAAGCAGGAACTGCCCAAATCCGGACCTGCGGGGCCAGTCTGCGACAAGGTTTGCAGATTTCCCAGCTAAAACACACTTTATTCAGCTCCCCAGCTAATAGCCAGGTGTAGTAGGTCTCCTTGAGCAGGGCAGTTTGCAAACTGCGCTTTAGACCCGCACTCCAGGATCAGAACCGGGCGGCTCCAGCTTAAGGAATCGCACACAAGCAGGCACATGCACATAAACATTTAAATACCAGAATTACCCCATTCAAAACGTGACACGCATGAGACCCACACAGGGAAACAGTCATTTTAATAAATGTAGGACCTATTTCACTGGCACATGGCTTGTTAGATAACATCAGATCACCCTCATTATCAGTACAATGCCTCTTTGTGGACTTTTCTTAATTTATCACTCTGGATGACAGAAGGTAACTGGAATTATGCAGATCTATAGAGATTCTGAAAGCTATATATTTTATATTACAGGCATTTTAAAGCAATAGTCTTTCCAATCACTAAATTATAATGAAAGCTCAGATTTATAATTTCTCTTTAGAAAAACCAGCAACAGGCCTCAGCGCTGACTCATCACGGTTGATCCTTGTCTGTTACTTGGAAACTGGCACTCTGAGTTGTTCTTACACTGACCAGAAATAGACAATTACCAGCACATAACTGGCAGCACAGTTTGATCGCATGAGCATTAAACCATTAAATTAAAGTTACTTGGGTTAGCTACCTGTTCTTGACAATTCGTCACAAACTACTTCACAACACAAATATGCCAGATGATAATAATGATTTCTTAATCCCGTTAATTGTCGAAATGGCCTTTCAACATTTAAACCATGGGTATTTCACGTACGCCGTGGTTTATATGCCACGTCTGCCATCGGCCATGTGGCAATCGGCGGCCAGCACGAGTGGGATGGGGTCACGTGCCCTCTCTGTCTTACGTGGGGGCGCCGTACGTTTTGTCCCTCGCCGTGCTGAACTGCGGCGTGCCTCCCCCCTGCCGAGGCTCGAGGTGCGTGGAGGATGGGCGGGAGGAGCTGACGTGTCGCTCCCGGCCGGCTCCTCTGGCTCCTGCATCGCCGCATTCTGCTCCGACCATTAAAATGCCCATTTAACAATAAGCCCTGTCTATCCGAGAAACATTACACAACACGCCCGGCACTCGTGCCCTCGCGCTGATTCACATGGCACTGCTCACCCTCAGCCAGCATTATTTTCACTCGCTGATATAATGGCTCAGGATCCAGCCCTTGGTGAAACGATGAAACGACGCCGAAATGTAAACACCACTCAAGAAAAACGAACGAATCTCGCCTTCCTAATCGAAGCGTAAATGGTACAGAGGGAAGGCAAATAGGGCCCTAATTCTTCTCGAGGACCTGCAGTGATATTCCTCGTGACAACAATCATTTATGTCACAGGTAACTGTTCTTTAAGCATGTGCTCTGTGCATCTTTAAAAGATGAACATTGTGCCCAACAGGATATATTTTCACATTTAACCATCTGGTCTATCTCAGATATGGTTTGCTGTTGCCTGCACATCAATCTGAACACCGCACCTTGACCACATGCAGGATAAACAGAGCTGCGTTCGACTTCGAATGCCGCATGCCTGCAAGCTGTCAGCTTCACACAAGATCCGTATCCAGCTGGCTAATGCCTGAATTGGATTTTCCCTCTGCTCAGCTGAAAGTTACATGAGGGTCCCATGAATTATACATGGCCTCTGCCCCACAAGGAACCACAAATTCCCCATGACACAGTGCAGCAGCCATCTGGACGTCTTCCTGCCTCGAGCGGGATGGGAATGGACGATTCCATACTAAAACTCCTTTGGATGAGGATCTCTGACTGCAGTTCTGACATTCCAAAGTTTTTTGAGTTACGTAGCGTCCCGAGATGAGCCAGTGCTCTGCTTGCTCCTGGCACTTACATGACATTTTACACCATTAGTCGATATACCATGTCATGATCTTCAAGCTCTCTATCATTATGTAAGATTGCAGTATATGATTCTTCAACGTGACTTTGTGATTCAGAGGAAGTAACAAAAGGCAGGAGCCCATCAATCGCAACATTTCATCTCCTGGCATCATGCTAATCTGATACATCGTGTCACTCAGTGGCACCTCTACAAAACTCAGGTTAGGTTCCCTTTGTTCAGATCGAAACTGGTTTCCGATTAATGTTGGCCAAGGTCTTAAACATCAGGACTGATTTGGTTGGTTGCCCTCAAAGCTCATTTAATATAATCTACGCTAATGTTCCCCTATTCTGACAAAGCCTGGCATGTTTACGAAGGGCATCCTTCCACACCTCGGTATTATTGGTCGCGTCGCCTCTGGAGTTCTTCCAGCTTGGAATTTATTATG
>JAABNX020000119.1:30404672-30420078 GCA_015163995.2 Mormyrus lacerda
GGAACCGAAAGCCCTCCAGTCAGACCCTGCCCCCCCACCTTAACACAGATGTCAACGGCTCTGTTCAAGGCACTTGGGCTCTCGCCAGGGCTGCCCGCGTACTCCAGCGATTATGGGAGAGCCAGGAACCGCACGTGGGAGGGGGAGGGGCCGCGGAAACACTGACATGACGACGCCAGGGGGGTTACATGAGGGCACGCACAGCCACGAGGCGCTGGCAAGTGTGGTGAGACTCGCCTTGAGACCCCACACACACACACACACACACACACACACACACAGTAAATCCAGTTCAATATCAACTAAAAGAATCAGTTTTTGAATAAAACATCCTGTTTTCTGAGAACTGTGTTTTTAAAAACAAGTTGTGTGACTCTCTCCCCTGCCAGTCCCACCACCACAAGGGTGCACCACAAACAGAGAACAGAGCCGAGAAGGCTTGACTCTCAGAGTCAAAGGAACACACTAAAAGACGAAAACAATAAACGGTGCAAGTGGGGCCCTCTGAGAAAGTGGCCCCTGGCCCCAAGGGTGAAAGGCAGCTACCTTCTCCACATGAGCATGACGGCCTGTTGACGGTCCCACACTGAAGGGCTCCGTGCTCCAAGATCTCCATCCCCAAGTGGCCAGGCTAAGGACGCGTCCTGCCAGTGATGCAGGTGGTAAACCTACCTCAAGAGGGCAGTGTACTGCAGGAGTGGCAAGCAGAAGCATAGAGGAAGGCTTCCAAAAACACACGCACACACACACATATGCACGCATATGCACACACACTTTTTTACTTACGCACACACATGCACACACAAAGCTAACCATACTGCATGCTGCTCAACACAATGTCTAGAAAACATGATGAGCTTAAAAAGGTAGTAGAACAAAAACATTTCCATGTGCGTGGGGTGAGATTTCAGGTTCAAAAGTTTAAGGTGATTTCTTCAGGAAAGCAAACCGGATTATTTCCTGGCCACGTCACTCGCTTCCCTCACCAGCCTCTTGGCTGCTCCGTGAATATCGTGCTGATACCGGCCCCACCCACACTAATCTGGCTGTAAGGCCAGGACAGGAACCGGCCACGTGCCGACCCTCCCGTCGAGGTAACCCCCCCCAGTCCTAACACCAGTCATTTTCAGCCTTTCTGTCAGGTCCTTCAAGCCAAACGCGGATGGCGCGTGGCGGATGGCCCTCCCCACACCACTCCTCATCTTTATTTCTTACCTTGTCTCTGAGTATCGTCACCACTGTGACCCTCGTCCCCCTCTAGCTTAAGCAGCTGTAATTGAATTACTGTTTATTTTCCAGCTGCCATAATAACATTAGCCACAGCAGCGGGGGGGCGCAGGACCGCCAAACTCTCAGCTCTATAAAAAGAGCAGCTGATGTTCCTGTCAGAGGCACAACGGGAGGCTTAAAGAAGGGGGGGGGGGCAGGAAAATGCCGGACAGCAGGTGGGTAATGGGGAAATGCGGGCCGGTCCAAAAACACGGAATACAGTCTGACCCTCAGACACAATCAGACACATTCTTGCACCCGGATGGCAAGATTAAGGGCTGGATGACCGAGTCGCATAAGCAAGGAGGTTCTAGAGACACCCCCAGGGGCACTTAGGCAGAAGGAGGATGAGCCAATAAACTAACAGCAACGACAACAAGATCGGGACCAACACCGGACCACGCGCCATTAAGCCACTTAGCGCCAGGTCCCCAAGGCCACGTGGCAGATCCAAAACAAATCTGCACCCAGAATTTACATACCAGCCACTGCCTCTCACCTCTCAGTGTCACAGACACCCCCCCAGCCCTCGCTGGCTACTGCCCACCCGCATCCACGCCTGCCCGCGTCTGCCTACTCATGTCCATCTTTCTTTGCTTGTTTACCCTTTCTTTGTTTACTGCTTTCTCTTTACCCACCGCTCGTCCAGCTGGACACGGAAGTGCCCCACCCCGCCCCCCGTGCCCCGGCCACAGATGGCTGTGCTTTCCCAGAGCCGCAGCCAGGCTCACGGCAGAGGTCACGCCTCCACGCTGCTGGGAGAGTCCCGCTCTGACATTTAACAAACAAAGAGACCCGCCGCTGCAGACCAGCCTCTCTGTGGCATGTGACTGTCATTACTTTACTGATCGAATAAGGGAACGTGCTTCCCCAGGACCCCCACGCGGCAGAAAGGACAGTTATTTCAGTTCAAATACAAGCAAGCTTTTCCCTCATGGTCACACCCTTCAGGTCACCAGTGCTTTACTGCCTTCAAGCCAATCAGGGCTGGACTTAACCAGACATGACCCCCCCAAATAATATTCTCCATCACAGACAATGTATGAATGTGAGTAACCCCACACAGGGCATGATGGGTACCAGATGGTGCTTGGCGCTGGTGGACCGTGTCTCCCTTACAGACCCAAACAGACCCGGCCGGTCGGATGCATCTTAAGTTTGCTTAAGTCAAACCCCCCCCACTGAGTACAGGAGACGATGGAGGTCATGATGAGATTTACAGCACATCAAAGGCAGGAAGCAGCAAGGAAGACCCGGGGAGGGGGGGGGCTGAAAGCTGCAGACACCTGGATATGATCAGCTGCGCAGCCAGCCGAGGACCAGCATGAGGGGGGGGGGGGGTGTCTATGTTCCCCAGGGTCACCGGGCATGTTGGCGTCTCTATGATCTCACACAGCAGTGCCGGCTGACCAGGAGGACTGAGCCCATTACCTGGGCGATAACCCATCCCTCCTGCAGCACCTGCTGTCAAATCTGATGCTTTTTAAAAGGTAGCGAGTCAAATCTTTAAACGGTGCACTTCCCTCCCAAGGCAACTATTACAGACTAAAATAACAAAATAACAATTAGACATATTTATGAAAGCAGTGACCTATGAAATGAACATGTGAAATGCCCTTCTTGCTGAGGATGAAGCTGGTTTCCTCCCAGACTAAAGATTTCAATTTTATTATAGGCACAGGAGACCATCGGCGTCCGCGGTGCTGTGTAATGCGATCGCCTCAAAGGGCAGGTTTTCCCAGAATCCTCTGAGGCCTCTGCAGGAGACCAGGGGAGCCGCAGAAGCCGACAAACGCAGCAAGAAACTCGAAAACATCTACCGTCCTGACTCACAGGTACCTTGTGAGGAAAGAAGCAGTAACAGGTTCCCCCTCAGGGCCCTGAAAGAACAACGGGTGGAACCCCTCAGTGGAGCAGCTGGATGGGCTGCTGTGGGTCCCTGGAAGGAGATCCAGTGAGATCCAACAGCATTCACCCAACAGTTTAGTTGAGCTCAGCAGAACGGACCGACGCACATCTGTGATATGAAACAGGTACTGGGAGACACTATAGGAATCAGCACCACAAGCCATTAACCCGTCCAGATGCAGGAAACGGATCCAGATAACCGTAGGTGCGGAATGATCTGGAAAACGTGACGGCTGGCTTTTAATGAGCTCTGGGGCACTAGATGAACGCCAGGCTGAACCTAAAGCACAGGCTTGGCCCGTCCCAGAACACCAAAGCGAGTGGATGACAAGACCAGCAGGAGACGTTTTAGCTGTACAGTCACGGAAGAATGCACAGGCCAGCACAGACAAGCACAGGGGAGCACAGACAAGCACAGGCCAGCATAGGAACCTGGAGATCGTGCTGGGGGGGGTCGGACTAACAGGCTCTCTGTATCCAGGGTCTGACCTAGTTTCTAGTAAATGGGCACCAAAGTGCAGAAAGAAAATCTGTGATGGGAACCCGCCTAGATGTGAGAACTAGGAAACCGGGAAAGGGAAGGTTCCATGAGCAAGTGTGTGCGTCCGCATACAGGAATGCGCTTGCATGGAGTAGAAGGTATGTGGGCGTGTTTACGGGCATCGGTCTCCAATGTCAGCCCACCTCTGTACACACACCCACATGCACACGTGTGTGTGAGTGAGGGTGCGTCAGTGTGAGATTCGCTGGTTCAAATGTTAAAAACCAGACAATGGCTTGACAACTCAGGGCTCATAGAAGGTTTTTAAAATTCCCCTGTCAAGAAATGTCTAGGGAGGAAGCAAACGTGCTTTGATCACAGCAACCGTGACATGCAGCACTGCAGCTGCAACGGGAGATTAACACAAACACCTCCGGAAGTTTCTGCTTCTCCACCTCGATCCAAAAACCAGTGTGAAATTTGTTCTGCAGTGCAGAGAGCGGCCCGATCCCACAAGAGCGGCAGGTGCCGGCTCCGTAACGAGGTCGGAAACGTCCACAGGAGAGTGATCTCCTGCAGAACAAAAGGCTCCCACCCTAGGGAAACATGGAAACAGGCACAGCAGAAAAGTGGGGAGTTCTCTGCTGGGGATGTGGGAATGTCTCCCTGATTGGCTGAATCCACCCGCCCACTCACCCGGCACACAGACATCTGATTGGTGGTGAGGGTGCCCGTCTTGTCGGAGCAGATGACGGAGGTGCAGCCCAGTGTCTCGACAGAGGGCAGGCTGCGCACGATGGCATTCTTCTTGGCCATGCGGCGTGTGCCCAGCGCCAGGCAGGTGGTGATGACGGCGGGCAAACCCTCTGGGATGGCGGCCACAGCCAGGGCCACCGCGATCTTGAAGTAGTAGATGGCGCCGCGCACCCAGGAGCCGCCGTGGACCGGGTCGCCAAAGTGTCCGATATTGATGACCCACACGGCGACGCAGATGAGCGAGATGACCTTGGAGAGCTGCTTGCCAAACTCATCCAGTTTCTGCTGCAGCGGTGTCTTCTCCTGCTCCGTTGCCGCCATCTGGTTGCGGATCTTGCCGATCTCTGTGGAGACACCGGTTGCCACCACCACGCCGATGGCTCGACCCGCTGCAATGTTGGTGCCCTGCGACCGCAGACAAATGACAGCAGCGTCACCCGAGATGCTGTGGTCTCACCACAAGGGGCAGAACTTAAAATGGGATGTTAATGAAGCATAAAAAATTTGAAACATTTCTGTTTTCCCGTATGTAATGTGACTGATTTAGTGAATGGCTGTAATGAACCAGTGATATCACTTTTGAAGAGTGTCTGGTGACAGCATTCAGATCTGAAGCGGAACTGCTTCACTGAGGCAATTATCTACTTCGGTGTTGTGCCAGGGGGTGGACTTACCGAAAACAGCATGTTTTTCTTGTCTTGATTGACAGCCCTCGGGTCAGGAACTGGGTCCGTGTGCTTGATGACAGACACTGACTCACCTGCAGACAGAAACGAGTGTCACGCAAGGTCGGCCACGGCCTCGGGGGTCCCCGCCCCTCGGGACACGCCGACAGAAACACGCCTGATAAAAGCAGTCTGACTACTTGGAGGGGGAGGAACACGGCCTTTGTTAACAGAGTGGAACTTCCCAATGTGACGGTGATGGAAGATGCGATTATTTGTTCACGCTGAACAGAAGCCTCTATGCGATTCTCCTACTCTTCTCAGAGCTTTGAGAACAAACATTTGGGGTGTGGCGGGTGTCTGCACTCCGTGACTGTATCCAGGGTGACCATCCGGCCACACGGGGTGACAGAGAGCTACCAAATGTGGAGGCAAGATGGATCAGCCATCTCAGGAATATAAAAATACCTTAAATAGGCCTGCCGAGATAATTACGTTACTAACGCATTGCATAATATACGGACATAACCCTGATGATGTTTTCTGACTTTGATATTGGCAAATTATGTTTACATAATAAACATGGTTTCTGCCCTCTCGTCTGCTCTCTGTGTCGCAGGTGTGGCTCAGGGTTGATTCATATTTCACGTGAAAGATGTGTGCGATGTTTCGCGTGCGACGCAGTACCAGAAATTCCACGGTCTTGAATGCTCATATCTCCTGAGCCAACAAACCAATAAACAGTGTACTTTGATGAGCGGCCTGGGGTGGCGCTGTAGAGCAAAGCTGCTCTTAGAAGTCACATTTATGAAATGTGGTATAGATGTTACAAGAAAAAAAACTAACCATGCACAATGTGCATATAGTACGCAAGGCAGGGTTATAATTGTCAACAAAAACATTTCCATAAACTAAAATAAAAAAAGATCTGAAAATAAAATGAGAACTACAACTGAACGAGAACTATAAATATTCTGAAAACAACTGAAATAAAAAACAAACATCAAATACTTCCTGTTATGATTTTTAAATACTATATAGCTAAAGTGATGATTTGTTTATCTTTGGCCTTCTTGTGCAATGCACTTCAACCACAGAAATAACCAATGGCACTATAGTGTGACACTTTGTAATAGCCAGTAAAGTCCTACAACTTTTCATCTTTTCGTTAGAAATAAAATTATTAAAACCTAAAGTAAAATATATAACTAAAAAAATGTACGTCTTTAAATAAAAAATAATGAAGCCCCAACGAAAACTAAAGCTAACCTACATTTCAAATGAAAAAAATAATATAAAACAAAATTAAAAATCAAAATAATAACGTTGATGCAAAAACATTGACGGGGGAAAAGGTGTCGATATACAATCTTTGGTCTGACTACTTTCTGACTCATTACCTGGCCAACAAATGATCGAGGATCATTTGCAGCACTGAATGAAGCCTCCGTAAAAGTGGGTTAAGGAATAAATGACTGTCTATCGCCCTGTGCCACATTCTTTAATTTTTATTGCAATTTTTGGTTAACAGAGAATCCATTTTATGTATATTTTTTGGTTGTGTGATTTTATTTATTTAGGATACTTACATTTTTTTGACATTCCAATAACAAAATCTAAATATAACCATTGGTATTTGAAAGGGTGTACTTTCATTATTATGCTATAATATTATCCCTACATCAATGGCATAAAATGTTCTTAAAATGACAATGATATAGTTTATCACAATTATTTCTGGGACAATATATTGTCCAAAAAAAGTAGCTACTGTAACATTTTAAACCAAAATTATACACATAATAGAGATCGGTCAATTCAAAAATCATGAGTGCACATGGTTTTTAAGTAAATCCAGGAAGTAACAGAGTGTTATTAAAGCAGACCCCCCGCCCCCCTTCCTGTGTACCTGTGAGAATGGACTGGTCAACACGGAGAGTCGTGGACCTTATGGAGGTAATCCGGATGTCTGCTGGAACCTTGTCACCAACTGAAGGAAAAAGCAGATTTAAATCATGGATTGAATCTTGTAACTGAGGAACTGGCCACAAGTTCATATCGAGTTGCTGCACGCGACAAGGTTCTAATATGCGGGAGCAACAACAGGCAACAAACTAGCCGAAGGTGGAGGGATACAATCGCCAGGAGCTCTGTCACAGAGGTGTCAACATGGAGAAGCCACAAGGCAGAGATCTACCCTGAAGGTGGAGGGATACGATCGCCAGGAGCTCTGTGACATGGTGCCAACATGGAGAAGCCACAAGGCAGAGATCTACCCTGAAGGCGGAGGGATACGATCGCCAGGAGCTCTGTGACATGGTGCCAATAAACACCACAATCCTCGCATTTTAAACACCTCCGATTTCAACAGCTGGCTAACAAAAGCCAAACATTCCCGCTGTTTGCTAGCAGTGCCTCAGGAGGTTATATTAAAGCCATTTTTCATATCCACTTATCTGTACAGTTCATGGGTGTTTAACAAGTCTTGTCCCCCTAGGTGCAAGATGCAGCTTCATCTGCCACTGGAAGATGCAAATATATGTTTCACAGTTACCTTAACCCTCCCCCACCCAAGAAAATAATAATAAAATGAAAAAATCCTGATACTGTCACACCACAAGCCTGGCCAACAGCCATAAATCTACATATAAAAGTGGCCAAGAAATTGTGTTAAAATGCAGAAATCTCTTTAATTAGAAGTTACTTAAGGCCTTAACATGTAAATCCTACAATATTAAAATTTTAATGTGAAAACAAGCCAAGGAGATACAAATAATGATAGTTTTCATTTTTTCTTCATTTTACTTGGAGCCACTTCTGGCTTTACTCTCTCACACATAAATGCCAATATAAATGTGCACATGAGTCTTATATAACTGAACAGATACTATCTTACATAACACAGCAAATCAGACAAATGCATTCTCAAAACAGAACGCAAATAAGGCAACCTGACTTATGCAATAAAACGGTTTAATCAAAAGAAGAAAATCAAGATGCCAGAGTGTCCTGAGATCTTTGCACCATCCCTGCAATTATTCCATGGTACGATCTGAACATGGCACCTAACATTTGGGAAGAAGGATTCCCCATTAGTCACGGGGGGGGGGACAGTGACACGAAAGTTTGTTTGTCCTGGAAAGTGCTGAAGGGTTGCTCTTTGCCCGCAGATACTTGATATCGTACCAGGAAACAACCGACCCAGAAAACGCTTGAAAGGTGTTCAGTTTCAGAAGCCGAGGCCGCCGGTGTCCTGTTACCGACACCGTGTCGATGCCCATGACTGACTGAGGGCTTCGCATCCACGCTGGCCTTCGCTGTCCTCGTTCTTCGCTCTCCAGTCTCCTCGGCTGTGATGCTAACAAAAAAGCCCAGCTCTATATCTCTATATATATATTTAGGAGGAATCGCGTGGATCCCAAACACTGTGTCCCTACTCTGACTCCAAGCTAGCATCAGGGGACCCCGTGCACACTGCAGACCTTTTCCATTGGCCGGTAGCACTAACCTCTCTGTTCCCCAGTCAGTGCACATATCAGGTAAACAATGAAACAGATTAAATACTTAATTCTAGACAGATGGAAGTGGGTGGCTATGGGGTGTGTGTGGGGGGTGTGATTTGTGGAGTAAGGACCTGACTCATGACACTTCCTGTGTCTTTTTTTCTTTTGTGGGACCTGGATGAAGCTCTAAGAGGTTGTGTGTCTATTTTTAAAATGAAATTTTTTGACACCCCCTGCCTTACAAGGCTGGTCACCTGAGATAAAACTGCAGCCTCTTTGTTCTGCAGCCCATCAAGTGTGCAACTAAGCAGTCAGGCTGTGCAACACTGCAAACACAAGGAGCAGGTCAAAATGCACCCAACCAACAAGCTAAGGTGACCTTTCACAGCAGAGACCAGCTCTGTACAGGTTACAACAATCATGAACATGTTATGGAAATTATGAACAGGTTGGCATCTGACGCTTCACATGATGGGTGGGAAAGACAGCTGATAAAGTGAGTCTTAGTGCTGGTTTTACAAGCTGTGAGAAACATGGGTCTGTTTGCCGACACACTGAGCCTCAAGTATTAGCAGCAGATGTGCAAGCAAGGCACTAAAAAAAAATTATATATGCGAGGCATTTTATTACCCATAATGCAATTTCACAAAATGACTTGAAACCCACGGCAATTCCATCAGTGATCTCATCGTTTCTGATCTTGAGTCATGCCCCCCCACCAGTGATTCCTGTGACATCCTCCTACCACCTGAATCCCAGCTCCTGCAAATCTTTCTGAGTGTGAAAAGTCAAAGCGGCTGACTGAAGTCTGACGTTGCGAATGTCTGGCCGTCAGCTTCGAATGAGCCTCAAAAGGTACTAAGGAGCACAGTGACTTTAAAAATAAAGCCCCCCGGTGGCCGACCCGTACTAGAGGGGCACGGCGCCGGGCTTTCCAAATGGCCTCCTGCTTTCCAAACCCCAGAAAAATCTTGGGCATATTCTCACATGACATGCAGAGAGCTTTTCCATCTTAAAAACCACGGAAAGTTCCACGGAAGGAGCAGCTCTGGCAGTCGTGACGATAAGCGGGCAGAGGGTGCTGGAAACATGCGTGCGGCGTATGCAGATCATCTACAGGCATGTACGCTGGAGGAGGCCTGCCTTTCCCGTTTTCTCTTTCCTGGCGTGACGCCAAAACCCCGCGTCAAATGCAGCATAGCTGAAACTATTTTCCGACGCATCTAATTATTATCTGCATAAGCCGTGTAATCTGTATAAAGTGCATTTCAATCAAAAGCCAGTCAGGGACACAACAGTAAGGATATTTTTGCAAATAATTCAAGCTATTTCTTAAGAATAGATCAATGAATGAATCAATGATTCCTTCATTAATTCACCCATTCAATGACTGGCTCTCGCTGTTCAAAGACACAGCCAAGGTCATGTGTCAGGGTGGTCTCAGCCATATTAGAAGAAGTCCTGTTAAACTCATCTCCCCCTCAAAATAACTGGAAGCACGTCAGCTCTAACCTCGCCCTCCCCAATGCCAAGGCGAAGCACCACAGGAACATAATTCTGATAAGGAGACCCCTGAAATAGCCCCCCCATTCCCTGAGGTGCTCCTGAAGCCAGCTAAACTCTTAGCAGCACTACCCACATGTGGCCTGGCAAGGGGTGGGGCAGTCTGAAAGGTGGCCAAACGTCTAGCGGGGGTAGGAACAAAAATAACCCGCGAGATCCATGCCGATTTTGTAAGAGCCGGGGGCTTATGCAAGCGGGCCGGGCTGGGATAGCCCTCCGAGTGGCTGGGGGGGCAGTCAGATCAAACAATACAGGGCCGCGAGGTCAGGTCTGAAAATGTGAAGCGCTAGACGAGTAAGTGGACATCGGGGCCAGTGGTCTATACCACTCACATTAAAGACGTCACTGCAGTTACCGTGGTGATGCAGGGGACCTACCAGCCACCTCCACAATGTCCCCAGGGACAATGTCCCGTGCCTTGATCCTCTGCACAGCCTTGCGGTTCATGCGGTACACCTTCCCCATCTCCGGCTCATACTCCTTCAGGGCCTCGATGGCATTCTCCGCGTTCCGCTCCTGGGGGGGTGGAGAGCGTTGTGTTAGAAGACGTGGCACTGGGCAGGGGCTGGAGATCACAGAGTAGTGCTGCTTTACCTCACCCTAATCCCTGACCCCAACCCTCTGCCTGCCTCACACCACCATGCAGTGCATCATCCCCAAGAGGGCGCTCACCTGCCAGACGCCGATCACCGCATTGGCGATGAGGATCAGCAGGATGACGATAGGTTCCACGAAGGCGGTAGTGGTCTCCTCCCCCTCCTCGAACAGGGCCAGGACCTGCCAAACCCAAGGGTGCACAGATGGAGCGGCTCAGTAAAGGTCACCTGGGGTTTAACTCGCACAAGCCCCAGTGACGATGCCTGGCGGGGCCAGTGAGTAACAGTGCCCCCACGCTGAAATGAGCTGTGTCGGGCCCTTGCTATGCCAGGAGCCCCTCTTCTCAAGCAGAAAGCCTTCAGGGGCCTACTGTGAGACAGAAGGTCACCCTCATAGAGCCTGAGGAAGCTGGGCTGGACAGACACTCCTTCAGAACTGGGACACACAAAGCAGAAACCTCCGGAACCTCCGTCACGCCTCTCCAGACCAGCAGGTAACACCAAGAGTGGCAGTGAAGCCTGCAGCATCGATTCCTGTCTGTCTGGAACGCAGATGAACTGTGTCCAACCCCCCCCATGTTCACTGTTCTGTCAGGTGTGCATATCTGTGGTGCTACCAAGTGTTTGTGAAGTTGGCACATCGATGTTGCACGCCTGTCTCCATGACGAGTCACATCTAACCCTGCCAGGAGCCGTTCCTCAAGTAAGTCTGACCCTGACAGACATGCAGAGGGATGGATGGACTGTGTGCACCATGCAGGAAGAAGGGGGGATTCTTTCTTGTCCTTAGGTGTATGTCATCGTTTAATAAGGTTTAAATATTCTGGTATCTTCTGCTGGAGGTTAGGGTTAGGGTGCACTGCATCCGATTATTCCTGAATGTTCTACTTTCCTCCATTTTCTACCCTTCAGAGCCAAAACACTTTTGGCAGAGCAATCCTGTGGTTTGTGGCCCCACTAGGGGGCGGTGGTCAGGAACTTCAGGAAAAGCTGTTCGCCTCGCATGACTGGGGGGCCGCGCGCCTCGCATGACTGGGGGCAGCGCCTCGCAGGACTGGTGGCCGTCCCTGGCGAGGCGGACACAGTGTCCAGCTGCTCGCTGCTCCACACCTCACCAGGATGGAAAATTTTGTTTGAAAAAAGCAAGAGCAGGGGAAGCCGGGCATGGGGGGTGTAGGATGGGGGGTGGGAATGTTTGACTTACAGCCTCCCGAACACCAACGGCCCTGAGATATCAGCGGCGCGGGGGGGGGGTGAGCAGCCCAGACTCACAAAGAGGGGGCCACTGCGGATGTTAAGGCGAAGGAGCAGCCCCGGGCTCTCCATTAAAATCCAGAGAATCCTGCGTTTAACGCTCCGTTTCACAAAAGTCTTGCATAATGGAGTGTTAAAAAAGAAAATCGTCCCACGTATATCTTAAACAAAGAGTCCCTGCAGAGCACCGCTCTTGCATGTCAGAGTTAAAAAAAAAAAACAAACTGCAGCTAATGGGCTCTCTGTGGAAACAGGGACGGCTATGTGACCTCTGCACAGGCTGCACGCCCCTCCTGTACTTAAAGCCCCCCCCCCGGGGCTGCAGTGCCGCATAACCGCTCCATTGTTTTAGTGACCGCTCTGAGCCCAGCAACTCTGAGTAGGATCAGCGGAAGAAGATGGATAAACGTTACTTAGATATTACACAAGCATTACTCTCTGCGATGACAGGAGACTCCTTCAAGATACGGTAGGTGTCACAGACGCATACAGCAGCCCCTTCCATTGCCCTTCATTCCCAATGGGCTCGTCACCAATGGCCTTCGCATGACAGAAATGGCGTCTGCCTCTCAGTCGCCATCACTGTCACAACCTCGACATCTGGCCTTAATGACAAACAGGACAGGCCGAGACACCCAACTTTAAGCTCAAGTTTGTAGGCTCTCACAAGCCATGGAACGCAATCTCAGAAAAGGCTCACAGACAGAAAGCTGGGGTTGCCCGCAAACTTGGTTCAGAATGGAGGGGCAACAGTGGAAAGGGGCTGAGGAGAGCCCCTCCCCCAGTCCGAGTGACCTGTGGAGTATCAAGTAACTCGTCATTGGCCAAGGTGTAACAGGACAGGTCCTCCGGCACTCTGATTGGCCATCTCCAGACATGCCCCTAGCCTATCACACAAAGTGATCCAGCTTGGTCCATGTCAATGTGGCACAGAAAAAGCGGGCATTCACAGGGATGGCCGGGGGGCCTGGCGTAGGGCACTTACGAAGGACACGCAGGCTGCCAGCAGCAGGATCCGCACCAGGAGGTCATCAAACTGCTCCACCACCAGCTCCCACAGGGACTTGCCTGGAAGGGGGGGGGCAGGGTGAACTACTGGAATGGCCAATCAGAAAACTGGCTGAATGCACAACCTACATGACCCCCACGATTAACCTGCCCATGGAAATTAATGCAGTGAAGTGACAGGTAGATGACGATATTCATGTGCGAGGATTATTAAGACAATCTGGGCAGTAAGTGAACATTGCCCAGAAAAATACATCAGTTAACACTGTAATATGTGCCAATAAACAGAAATATCACTTAAGGTCACTAAAATTTCTTCTGTTCTACAAAAAATTGATATCTTTCAGACGTCTCATAGAAACTCTCTTCAGGAGAACCCAGCTATGGCCTGTATTTCTTAATTTCACTAATTGAATGATTAGCCAATTAACTTTATGAGGTATTTATTAGCTAAATGAAGCGTGCTGTTGTTTAAGTTAAGCAAACACATAGGCATGGTGGACGATGACCTCACGAAGGAGAGGACGGCCCGGCACACACTGAAGGGTATGAATCACTGTTTTACACCAACATTAATGTAATTCAAGTAATTTCATAATTCGTAAACTGGTATAAAATCATAAACTTTTGCATAGCACTGCAGATGTTTATGAGAAGCCGCGTCTTGCCGGGTGGATGGTCATATTGTGATAGTAATAATTCAATAATTCAAGCTTAGCAGAGTGACGGACTCTGCTTAGCACAGCCTGTTTGGGTTAGGGGCTGCGTCTAAGCTTGCTGTTAGCCAGTAAGGCGGGAGAACCGGAGAACTGAATGGCAGAAAGAGCCAGGCTTACCTTCCTCAGCTGGGAGCTCTGGTCGTCATGGTGATGCGGAGATGGCGCATTTGAGGATGGGACAAGAAACAGCATCAGCATATATACAAATATTGTTATTATTATTATTACTATCGTTCATAATGCCGCATAACAGCATCATCAGTACATATATGCAGAAATGAATAACAACGCACTAGACAATTAGACAATAGAGAGTAAATATATACAGGGTCAAAACACCTGGCCAAGGCTGAGCACAGTCTGATGACATCATCTCCAGAAGGCCACAATCGTCCAATAGAATGACTGCATGAATGATGTATTAACTAAGCAGATAACACAGCTAGACAGGTGATTCAAATTCTAACAAAATCAATTATTACACGGATATTATTATTAAGATTGAATATGATCATTATCAATAAATATATTATACACAGATACCTAATTCATATTCTGTGCAATCAACTATAAACACAGAGGTAAGGTTTAGACAGAAACAGGTTGTAGTTAGATATTTAGGGTTAGGTAATATATATATTATATATATATGTAGGTGGTTTGATGCATATAGGGGTTGTACACATGGGGCCTTGTGGCGAGATGGAGGAACCGGCTTCCACGTCTCTCCTAGGCGGCACAATCACAGCCCGGAGAGACTGAGTGGGAAGGAACGGCATGTGGGCAGGAAGAAAGCTAAGGCAGGGACAGAGGCGGGGGGCAGGAACGGCCCCCGCACGCCCCCCAGAGGACACTAGCAAGGACAACAGGCTGCTGAGTGGCCATGTCTGTCCAAAACATGCTTCGGAGACAATAATGTGGGGGGGTGGTGGTGATAGATGCTGGTTTAAATAACGTCACACCGCTCCAGAAGGCGGGCGGCCTGCCCGAGCCCACGAGGCCCGAGCCCACACAGTTCCTGTTAATGCCATCCTGAGCGGGAGCTTGGTGCCCATTCAGACCCCGGGTCTGTGCAGCCCGGCCTCTGCAACCATTCTGTTAAAAACTGACATAAAATTATAACAGTTGAAAGTCAGTCTTTAAACCGAGAAGAACTTAGCCTGGAAAGAGGCTCACTTCAGGAGCAGCCATCCAAGGGAGACTGGGAAAAGCAAAATGGTGTTAAAAAAAGAACGGCAGGCTCTAAAACACAGCGCGTTTGTTTTTCCACCTCGCACGCGGGCAAGTGCCCTCTGGAAACATCCAGAAACCCCGAGAGAGCCGCAGCTCTTGCCCCCCACGCTGGAAGACGTCGGTCTCCAGCCAGAGAAAGTTCAGCTTCGGGATTTTTTTCCCCCGGCGCCATCCCCTGATGTGCCCGGCGTCTCTGGGGAAGGTGGTCAGGGCGTGACGTGTGCGTGTTACGAAACGTGCGCCCGGCTCTGACACGCCAGCTGGAGATAACGTTTGGAAAAGGCAGATTCACGGCAGGAACTGGACAATTAGTTCATAATTCTAAATGATCAGTTAGGCTGCTTCCAAACGACAAAACAAAGGATCTTGTAATGAAAAAAGCAGGTAAAGTATTTATTCTTGGAAACTATAAAATTATCGATAACGTAAACCAACAGAAGTATTCAGTGTG
>JAABNX020000119.1:30447116-30476312 GCA_015163995.2 Mormyrus lacerda
GCACATCCACACAGCAGAGCAACAGCGAGCACATCCACACAGCAGAGCAACAGCGAGCACATCCACACAGCAGAGCAACAGCGAGCACATCCACACAGCAGAGCAGACGCCCATAGAAATGCCACCAACAATCAATGACCAATGGAATTCTAAACCGGGAACAGACTGGACTTCATGGCACCGCATGGCCCATTTTTGGAACATGATGGGCTGTTTTTTGCCCCTTGAGTGATGGGATTGTTTAGATGATGTGTGATTAGCTTGATGGGTAAAATGCATCTTCACACCATCAGAGCAATTTTCAATCCAGGGCCTGAGCCAGAGTTGATCTTGCCCCATTTTCACAGGCTGCGTATCGTCGGCCCCGACCGCTGGCGGTCAGGATGCAGGCTTGGCCGGGATAATGGAGTTTTTACAGATTTAGTCCTCACCGCGTCCGGGATACTGGCTCACTCTTTGTGGCACAGAGGGCAGAGCAGCACCAGCAATACAAATGAGCAGCTTTGCTCTGGGAAAAAAGCCGTTAGTGAGATCAGCAAAAAAACTGAGATCTTCACTTCCTGCCAGACGCACAGGGAGAGGGACAGGCTTACTAAATGGAGAGTTAGAATGATGTGTCATTCGCCGATGGTGTCACTGCACACAGCACAAACCCACCTGCCGATACCAGCCACCTGCTAAAAAAGCAGAGCGAGTAGTACTGGATGAAGATTTGGAAATATTACGACTCAGATATGGGGTGCAACTGACAGGCCGGCTTGAGGGCGCAGGAGCCAATGGTCTGAGCACGTTTATGACAGAGGAGAGCTGTGATGGCCCCTAGCCCTCATTCTCCCAGCCAAGTCGGTACATTACTGCTTTAACGGCCATAGCCACCGTACACGTATCACAAAGAGGACGTTAGCGGCAGTGTGGAAGCACACTCTGCTGCAAGGCCTGCCTATTAACTATGGGCCCGAGATTAACTTCAAACCCTGACGAATTGCTATGCAAAGCCAGGCTGCATTTGCGGAGGTTTACATTCCCGGGTGGAGAGGGGATCGTCACTAACAGAGAAGAAACAAATATTTGCATTGGGTTCATATTATTTGGCCAGCAGGTGGGTCGCGGCCGTTTGTGTCCGGGCTCACCTGTATAAATGAGGCTTCTGCTGTGATCGAGAGCATAGGGACTCGCTGGGCTGAGCTGGGGTGGCTGCTGATGGGGCAGAACATGGAGTCATGCTGAACAGGCTAGCGGGGAGATTAAAGGCGCCCCTACTCCTTACCGAAGCAGTGGAATACACACACACTTCATATGTCCCTGTTATTTCTATGGGCATAACCCTAATCATGACTATCACAACCCAAAGCCGCAGCCATCTCTAACCGCAGCCATGAGTAACCAGCTTTTTTGATTGCATTTACAAAATTGTACAAAATGGGGGATTATAAAAGCACGTGATGTGTTTTTATCACACTGAGGGGACATTCATAAATATGAACCTGCACACACACCTGCCCAAGGGGTCCCCAACACCCAGGTTCATTCCTCAAGTAACATTCAGGGTGACAGCTATGACTTATTGCTCTTACTTATTTTCGAACGTATTTTAATATTTGATAAGGATGAGTCCTGCAGGACACTATGCCTGCAATTGGAAGGTCACCGGTTCAAAACCCGGGGTCAGTAGAGCAATTTCACTGTTGGGTCACTGAGCAGAGGCAGCCAGAGACTGGCAGGCCCTGCTGCTCGATCATAAACAGCATCTGATAAATGTAAATAAATATTAAACTGCATTAATCTGTCCAGCCCAGTGTGTGCTTTGGCCTGCGGCCCGCCTTTCCAGCAGGTGTGCGAGACGGATGGATGGTATTGTGTGTGTGTGTGTGTGTCCACAGTCTGGGGTTACTTATTTACATCAAGCAGTAAACTGAACAAAACACATACATGGCTTTATGCATTAAAATTGCATTTTTAATAAAACAAGAGAAAAAAACAGAAGTCCAGTCAGAGAGATCAGTCTCTTTCTGCTGTAGTTTACGTTCAGATTGACGAGGAGGATCGAGCGACTAGTCAGTGTCAGCACCTGCTTCTGCAGGAAAATCAAACATCTTCTCTTTGAAACTTCATTTATTTCCATTTGCATTTAACATTATTCACAGATATACAGTCAAACGCAGCCAAACTCAAAGTAAAACAAAACCCCACACAGATTTGTTTATTTCGGCTTACAAATAAAAGATACAAAAGCCCAAAATTAAATACTTCTTCTTTAAAAAATATGATTAAAGAAAAACCTTTTACAATATGAAAATTAAATATTTTTTCGCTAAACCATAGGCACATTTTAAACAGGCGATGTTGAGGACGTCCAGGGTTTATCCAGGTCACTCCACTAACAGCCCATAAAAAACACTGCAGGGAAGAGCAGGACCTCCATCGGTGGCATAATCAGGGGCTGGCGCTGGGTGGTCAGTGCCCCCAGTGAGAGAGGAGTCTTGAGTTTACACACCCTCAAAAAAAAAAAGGTGCCAGTCTTCCAACGAGAACCTCGTAAGACATGTTTCCAGCCCTGAATGCTGTGACAGTATTCAGTCTTTTGTTTTTTTTCTCTTTGGTATACACCGCTCTGCCATGCTACAAAACCAAAGCAGAACCACATATCCCTGCAGGAATCCTCACGATTATTAGGGGACGTGATCAAGCCAGGGGGAGCCATTGCACTGCAGGAGGACGGGAAGCCCAGGCTGTGGGGAGCGGGGGCCATAAAAGTAAATGTACAAAATAAAATATAAAGATCTGGGAAACTTAAAAGCTAATAAGATTCGCTCCCAAAAATCTAGACGAGCGGCAGAGACGTGCATATGGGATGAGGAGGCCTGGTGGTTCGAAAGGAGGGGTGTAAAATTATGATTATTCTCAAGTTTCTCTGCGGTCTTCAAGAATGCGTCTCGTGTCGTGAAGGACCCCATGCTGAGGAAGTCTCAGGTAAAGCCTCACGCACCAGCAGGGACCAATAGCCAGCGGGGCGCCCGGTGGGAATGTAAGAGTGCTGCCTGCCGGCATCATGCTGCCTGGCAGTTAAGGCTGGCGGACAAGCCGCCCCGTGAGCTGCACCTGGGCCTCGGAGCGGAGCTGAAGTGCCCGGGCAAAGAACCGGAACCAAACCCCTACCCCCGACCAGAAAGAAAATGAAAGAACATCCCATCATCAACGATTGCATTATTGCTCCTTTTCTGTGCAGCATCCTGATAAAAGCTTTCTTGGGGGGATGGGGGAGATTGGGGGCAGTAGCCACATCATGGGATTAACAGTCATGCATTTTTGGAAGGGTCATTCAAATAGGATGCCATTACGTATCAGCTGAAGACCAGGACACTTGCGCCTGTGAATAATGCCCCCCCCTCATGGGCTGCTGTATTTTTAGGTTGGGCTGCTGTGTTCTCTGCGAGGGGGGAGGCAAGGTGACCTCCTTCCACGATGATCGATTATCCAGCCCCGTGCATCTATTTTTTTTCTACTTCAAAGTGGCATTACTGCATTCCCATGTACTGAAGGCAAACCGAAGTATTAGCAGACCAGCCGGCAACCCCCACCCCACCCCCCACCCACCAAACCCGCCGTGAACGGCAGTGCGTCCTCAGCCTGCCCCCCACGGAACAGCCTCCCCATTCACAAAAGACTGCAGTCACTGGAAGACATTCAGGAGTCGATGCTGCCATTGTGATCCCCACTGTTTCCTGAATCCCAGCCTCTGTTTCAGACGAGGACACCCCCTCTCAGACTCACGGGGACACGTCCAGCAGCTTGGTTGATTTATTCGGGTAGTTGATGGCCAGGCTAATAGCAGCGACATTCTTCAAAGCCTGATGGGAGAGAGAGACAGACAGAGGGACAGATAGTGAGGGGGTGGAGCTTCCAGCACAGGCCCGCCTCTCCCCAGGCATCCTCTTAGCACAGTGCGGTCAGATGCAGGAGTTGAACCCCTCCGCCCACGACTCTACCATGCATGGTGATGAGATAGAATTACAAGAGCATTAGTCCCAAATGCGGCCCACACATGGGAAAAAAAATGCGGGGGGGGGGGGGGGCTTTACAGGGAGCCCGGCTTGTCAGAGTGCAGCATGATTCATTGCAGAGTAAGAGACTCAGTCACATCACCACAGATCTGTACTGTAGCTGCAAGCACAAAGCTTCCAGAAGCTTCCATCTCTGCTAAAGCAAAGCGCATCAACCACATGAGAGTAACCAAGAACCGTCACCAGAATCCCCTGACTCTCCTCTGCACTGGGACCTTGGAGAAGGTACTGCAGCAGGCCGGGTCAAAAACAAACCCTCATCTCCATTTAAACAACCACACCAAGATTCATCTGGAAAATGTTTGTTTTGAGCCTTTAATCCCAATTATTTTTTTTCCCCCAAGAAGATAAGCTTCCTTGCTGAAGAACTGCAGCTACAATAAACAAGAATGGAAATTAAATTCAAAGTGGTTAAAACTCAGGCTGCAGTGTGTGGGGGGAGACAAAATCAGCAAAGTCAGGATATCGTCACAAAGAAATGAAAGAGCAGGACGGGCTCCTCGGGCTTGGCTCTGCGCGCGCGTCCCAGCATGCCCTGCTGCTCGCTGACGCTCCGTACGGGACCCTCACCTGCGCCGTGTGACTCAGGAGCTGCTCGCTGGTTGTCAAGGCCAGTAGGTACTCCTGAAGGACCCCCTGCTCCTGGAAGACGGGTGAAGGAAAGAATCAGACTTGCTTCTTGGACATTTACTAACAGCAAAGGACCAGAGACGAATTTGTCTGGGACAGCAGAGTCCTGCACCTTACAGCTGCCAGTGACAGCAGGACAGCGAGACAGAGCAGAGCGGCGAAGAAATAGGACAAGCAGAGTTACTGGGAACATTCTGGAAGTGGGACTGGGCACAGAGAAGCCAGTGAGAGAGCAGCACAGCGACAGCGTGAAATTAGCCTACGGGGATTAAACACTGGGATGACATGGCCAACGGTGCAGATGGCGCCCAGCCAAGCTGCTGTGTTCATTCAACAAGCGGGAAGCCGAAGTCATCAAGAGAAGTTATACAAATGCATCAAAAATACTGAAGTACACCTTTTTCAATAATGTCAAAAAATTGTATAGACAGTAAAAAAAAAAAAAAAAGAAGAAGATGATGAACGGCCAATCAAGGGTTTTGGCAGAGCAGGCGGCCAATCAAGGGTTTTGGCAGGGCAGGGCAGGAACAAGCACACCTCAGTGATTCGCCGTTTCAAAATGGCTCCACCTCCAGCTTTGTTTTCAGTCAATTTACAATAAAAAAAACGGCCATCGTTACACATGACATGTCTGCAGGCAGTTCAAAGAGTAACAGTCAAGTTGACTCTGCTCTAAAATTTCACACTAGAAACTAGAAGTGAGAAACCACATCCGGTGCTGAACTATCACTGGGAAAGTCTGCTGCACAGAGAGTGGAGAGAAGAAAAAAAACAAACTACTCAAAATGGCTGGCAATAAGGACGCGTGCCATGGCCACGCAGCCGCCCAGCACAGCAGACCCCCAGACGGTGTGGAGCGGCACCTGGTTCAGCACACTGCCACTAGACAGTATAAAAGACGTGCAACTCCTCAGTATTAACCGAGACCAAATAAGACCAGGCCACAGCATCATGAATACAAGGCTGACAGAAGTGTAAAATTGAAACTAAGTTGATTTGCCAGCAAGTTCGAGTCTTCACTACAGGGTTATATTTTCACCAACAAGCTCCATCAAGCTGTGTATGGGGGAAGGGGCAGTGTGGCCCTCGTGTCCGATAGGCTGGCACACACAAATACCCTATAGCACATTTATATGGTTTTCAGGCAACCTGTCATAGGCTAATCCACAAGACGGATGAGCATCTCTGAAATGCGGCTCAATAAAACTTTAACAATGACAGCACTGTATAATCAGTAAGGACTCAGAGAGGTGTTGCACGCACTTCCGATGCACCAGCCCCCGTCACCCATTGATCCTGCTGAATCACACTGGCATCTAAGACGCCATGCCTGTCCTCGGTGGTACAAAAAAAAAAAAAAAAAATGAAATGCAGGCGTGGAGCCAGTTCCTTCCTGGAGAGCAGCAGTCATCAGCCAGCAGAGGATGCATACTGCCCCCTGCTGCTCACCGGGAGCCATATTCACACCACCCAGACTAACAAAACCCACACATCTGTCACATTCACTGAACCTGAGCTGCAAATCAGTTTCTGCAGTGACTCGGCAGATAATAGAAGAATCGAACAGGTATAGCCTGCGGAGCGGGCGCTGTAATGGAACTCGGCAAGACCCAAGCGGATGGAAACTCCTTCAGCCCCTCTTGCATGAGCAAACACATGACACAAGCCTTCCCCCTTTCATTCATTAAAAAGGCGAGTGTGGCCTGTTGCTCGCACCCTGAAATATCGATAAGGCTACGCACAGATGGGCTGCTCCGAGAGCAAAGGAACAAAAAGAACAGGTGGGGCGAGAGGCGGGCTAACCGCAGTCAGTGTAAAAACGTCGACAAGACACTGACGCTAGCATTCAGAGCTTCAGATGCAGATATGCGAGCGAGCCACACACCCGGCTGCAGACTTTAAAACAAGACAAAAAGACATGTAACACAGAAACACTGCAGTCTAAGGTCCAGAGAAAATGGACACTTTGGCAGAAGATTAATAGCATTTGTTCATTTTTCATCTTGTGGGTCCACCTGGGTCAAGTGCAGGTGCCATTTCAAGGGCAAGCAAAGAGGCAGAGCTCAGAACCGGGGATGAGTCTCTCCCACTCTGGAGTCCCCCCATGACGAAAGATAAGGGAATACTGACAAGTCCCAGGCCTGACTGCTACGGAGCTGCAGTTTGTACCCCAGTGAATGAGAGGGTGGCTTCAATTCGGCAGAGTTTGCAGAGAGGAAAAATCCAACTGTTTGTGTTTATGCACCAAACTGCAGCTTGAGGAACCCTTATTGGATAAAAATAGGTGAGGAACTCAAATGGAAACATGATCCTACTGGAAGACTTCAATGCAGATACCTGGAGGGGTGTGACTGAGAATCACAGTCTCTGGGATAAATTGGATTGATGCAGAATTGTTATTGGACTTCTGTAAAAGCCATAGAATGTCCATAATAAACATAATGTTCAAACACCATGATACTCACAAGTCCACTATGCACTAGAGCATCCTGGGATAAAGTGTCAAATACTGTAATTGTGTCATTTGTACTTGGTGCCCAAAGTGTCCTCACAAAGGTATCAGCTGATTGCTATTGTGAGTGAGCTGGATTCAGCTTATGGGAAAGAGGCCAGATGGCCAGGAAGACCCAGGCTCTGCTAGGAATGTAAGGCTAAAGCTGAACTTCTCACTCTTGAAAACTGGTGTACTGAAGTGGCTGCAATGAGCTGCTTCAATGAGATGAGATGGCAGCAACTTACACACCCAAAGGTAGACAAATCGTGATGGAGGACTTCAAAGCAATGCTTCCGAAGAGCCTCCGGAGTTGACGGTTAGGTAGCAGGCCAGAAAAGCTGCAGAAAACCCAGACATGAGAGGAGTCTACAGAAGCCATTGGAAGTGATTATCTGGCAACCCCAAAGAGGTTTCAGACAACTGCTGAATGTCTCAAGAAGGGGAGTCGGAACAGTGCTCAGGAAATGCGGAGCACGAGTACGGAACTGCAGAGAGCTCTAGGAATACTGTCAAGCAGGGGAAAGAACACGTTGAGGAATTCTTTACCTCAGTGAATATGGAAGCTTCTGGTGAATCAGAGTCTATCACTGCAGCTGAGTCACTATGGTGGTCTGCAGTGGTAAATAAAATCAGCCAAAAGATGTTGAAAGCACTGGATGTGTTGTATGGGAGGCGGGTAGAGTAGTTCTAGATTCACAAACAGGGGTGGTGGTCCCTACTTTTAAAAAAGGCGATCAGAGGGTTAGCTGCAGCTATAGGGGGATTATCATCTTCAGAAGAGACTTCACCTGTTCAACCAAGAATTAAAGTGGGGAAAAAAATGGAGATTCCAGTCTGGTGGTGAAACGGAGAATCAACTTTCTCTCATAGTTGTGTGGGGGTTTGTGGGAATGTGCCAACGCAGTAGACATATGGTCACATTCCCTGCCACGTTCTGCAGAAGGGGCTGCAGGAATACAAGCTACCAGGTTGCTATTTTGTGCTATTCTGTCCTGGTACGAGTACAGTAAGAGTTGTCTCTACATACTTGGCACAAGTTGTTGTTTACAGAGGGTGTTGGCCTTGCCAAGGGACAGTCTAGTCTCCAATCCTGTTTGTCATCTTCATGGACAGGATATCAAGGTGCTGCAATAACTGAAAGGACATCTGGTACGGAGGGCCAGACGTGACATCCCTGCTGATTGCAGATGATATTCTCTGGGGGTTTCTTTTGACCAGGACCTGCGGCCAGTGTATCGATGAATGTGACAAGATCTTAGTGAAAGATTCCAAGTGGTTGGCACCCAAGAAAGCTAATGGCACAGCAAAGAGGTCCCGGTGATGACCTAGGACACGCTGGAGGGATTTAACCCTCTGGAGCCGATGGCATCGTCGGCGATGCCGCATATCTTTCCTGTGTATTTCAGTTCATAACGGTGAAATCTTATTATAGAAACATGAAAAAACACTGACTAGTCTGTAATCCGACTTCTTTTCAAAATGTCAATTGTCATAATAATTAAAGTGTTTAAAATTAAGTTAAATCAGCAAAAAAATTAACCATGTCACTTTTTACCTGCATCGGGGTCGTGTAGTACAGCTCTCACCTGAAGATTGTTATTCCCATTCTAAATAGCCGCATTAGTGCGTATTCAAATCACATTTGCATGGTAATTTAATGAACGACGCAGCGGTGAAGCGCAATACAGATACACCCCCATCAGCGCCATGAAAGGGGGGGGGCGTGGCCAGGTGACAATGGCTCATGTTCACACATGAAAGTTGCTACATATTCAATGAAAGGAGCCAGAAAAAGTGACATGAATTAGCTTTTTCTTATTTATCCAACTGAATGTTGCAGCTACACCATTTAGTCATCTTCATGTAGCCAAGACTTTGGTGATCAGATATCTGGGTTCAAAACAAACTTCCACCATTGCTTGTACTTTTATAATGTTTCTGCAAGTGTTCCAAACTGCATTTTGCAATGTCTATGCTTTGATGTCAAATTACAAACTTCACATAAATCTGACATATTTACAAAGTACGCTAACATTAAGATGAGTTTTATGGCAAAACAACTATACAAGAAATTTGTGATATTGAATTAAATGAGTGACCATGCCCCGGTCAGCGAAAGCGTGTCCCCTTCCCCTAGACCCCTGTCAGCGAAAGCGTGTCCCCTTCCCCTAGACCCCAGAGGGTTAATCTCCCAGCTGGATAAGGAACATCTGAGGATCCACAAGAACGAGGGACCGGAGAGGAACAAATCTCACAGTGATTAAGTGCTGACCTCTGTGAGGTGGAGGAGGGGGGACTCGGACTGAAGAAGAGGGAGGGCAATAAGCCACTTTACAGCTGCTCGTGTTTCACATAGAAAGGACTCTCCCAAGCAGCTCTGCAGTTAGCGCTAACAGACGAACACCATGAAGTCATTTGCAGTGATCAGGCTCCCGCTGATGATGCTTAACAACCTTTTTAAAAACATACCTTGTTTGAGGCTGGAACACACAGCAAGAGCTAATTATCTGAAGCAGTAATTTCTCTCGCAGGAACAACATGGCAAAGTGACACACAGAAGAGCAGCGATTGGGGGTCCAAGACCGGAATGGGGCTCAGGGAAGCGGCATCCTGCAGTCTACTGAGCACTGAGGCCGTCCCCCCCACTCCCACTGCGTCCTACTCACCGTGGCCCGGGCCTCGGCCACGAAGAAGAGCTCCGTGAGTGCTCGGTGCAGAGGCAGCAGCACGGTGACATTGGTGGGGTCCTGGCCCAGGCCAGCCTCCATGGTGCAGAACAGGCGCCACAGGGGTCGGAGGAGGGTCAGCTCCAGGCCCCTGGCAAGAACATGGTACAGGTAGCGCTCAGACAGACTCTGGGTTCACAGCTGAGTTCAACATGGAGGCATGGAAAAGCCCTCCCCAAATGCCATGAACGCAAAAGGTTAGAGTGTTGGATCCATCCTTCACAAAAACACTATGGAAGGCGGCCATCTTGCATACCGACAGTCCGCTCCTTTCCAATTCACAGCGGCCAAGTAGGAAAAGAGCACAGAATGAGAGGCCTAGTTAATACCCACTCAGCTTCTGGATTCATCTTTTACGAGAACCGGATCCAGTGGGTCTAAGGCCCTTAACCCCAGCTGTTCTCCTGGGACTATTTGGCCCTGCTTTCTCAAAACTGTTATGTCGCTTTGGATAAAAGCTTCTGCTAAACAACTTAAATGCAAATATGATGCAGTGGGTCCATGTGGCTGAATACACCCAACAGCAAAAACTCCTACTCTGCTCTACAGATGGTTTTTCAAAATTTCCACAGATCGATGTGCATTTACATATAAATGGGAAGAAAATAATCTGATTATAGTTATGACTCTTAAATCCATCAGGTGGTACAGACGCCCCATAAGAGACCCAGTTACGACCCCCTGCACGTGACAGCAGAACATTTCGTACAGCAAGATGCAGGAGTTACACGAAGGTGCCTCACCGCTGGGAGGGGCAGTGCAGCATCCTCAGCAGCAGGTGAATGGCCTTCAGACGCTGGCTCCCCGTCTGCCTGCAGGCCACGCCCACCTGCCACTCCCAGATGTCAGCCAAAGGCAGGTGGCTATACACCTGCTCATCAGCTAATATCTGCTTCAGAATCTCGAAACCTGTGAATGGCATAGAACCTTAACTGATCTAAGAGCCCAGTTTCCAATTCCAGTTTGCCCATCCTTATTGATCCCCGTCTGAGGCTTAGGATGTGGTAAAGAATTTATTCCTTTTCTTGGGAAAAACTGAGTTTGAATTTGAGAAGGAAAAAGCTTGTGGCACAAGGCAGCATAGCCTGCAGCTGCCATTAAAACAGCCAAGACACCGTTAATGATTTTAGCTTTAGCGCTATGCAAAGAGATTAAAGCTTAGGCAGGTCTGAAGCAGCTTTAGAAGCAGCTGCTAAGAGCAAAGATTAGCAACTGGCTTTCAGTCTAGAGAGAAAACACCATGAAGGGAAGTGGGTGTGTGAAATCAGTGGCATGAAGTAAATTACAGCAAAGCCTAAAATCATCAAGAAAAGCAGCGGCGAAATCCTGTTTGCATATTGAGTATTACAGAGCTGAAATAGCGTCTGTCAAAGCCTATAGCACAAACCACATGGAACGCCATTATAATACCTGTTTGGAATCTGCCCCGGTGGCCTCCGGTCACGGTGAACTTGTATCCCCACTCGGTGTTGCTCATGTCGGATATGAACCTATAGTAGAGTGTGTCACCTGTGGAAACAGCAGAAATGGGAATGCCGTTTATTTTTTCCCCAGCAAGTGACAGAAATCAGCTCAGGAACAGTTGAACTCGAACTCTGACCAGGGCTGCCCAAATTTTACATTATGAGGTTTGTCGTGCTTCTTCAGGAATCTGAATCTGCCGTGATTCTGTCTGGCACAAACGAACATATTAAGTTAGACATTCTCCACTAGAATGACTGGGGATGTTCATAGATACCTCGTTGGCACATGCATATGCTATCACAGCCTGGGAGTGATGTTTATTAGCGTGAGCTACGGCTAACTCCAGCTGAAAGAATAAAGACTCCCTTCGTATCCATGGATGCAAGGCGAGGCATGCATCTTAAAGCGCTTTTCTAATTTACACATTGGCGCTTTGAAGGAGGATTTACAAAGGCGACGTTGATCATAAATTTTGGCAGGTCTTGTAAACAGCATGACCGAAAACGAGCCAACAGCATTTCCATGGACGTGGAAGCTGATGTGCAAAGAGCCCATTAAGATAGTAGCATTTAAAGGTATCCTCCTGGGAAGTATGAGGACAGCAGAGGGAGAGTGACCTGTCCCAAGACCTTCTGCAAGCTCACCCGGGATCTCGAAGTCGGTCCACTTCTGAGGCGAGCCGCTGAAGTTGTGGAGATCTTGCACAAAGTCAGAACTGCTAGCCATCAACAGCTCGTCACAGCCTTCCTCTGTGTGGCAACGCGAGTCGAACTTGATGCACAGGTATATGGCGCCAGGGATGTGGACCTTGTCCTGGTTTTTGGAAAAAAGACGTCTTACCCAACATCATCATAGGCGATCAGACTGCATGGTGGCCCGGTTATCCGTCTCTGCTTCAGCGGCCCCACGTACCTCAAAGCTGGTGTCGTTGTCGTAAGGGTGCTTGGACTCCCGTACCTGCACCGCCATCCCTGGCTCCTCCATGAACTGGCAGGCGGTGAGGGACAGGCTGCCCAACATGTCCTCGCTGCAGCCCTTCAGAACGTTCTGCAGGATCTGGGCACAGAGAGCAAGATTGACTCTGAGTGTCTCTCACACCCCTCCAAAACCTAAACCGACCCAAGTCACACACACACACATCCCCCCAAAGGTAGATCGTCCCTCCCAGCCCACATAAACACACACACACACACACACACACACACACAGCAAACCCGCATCCCACTCTCCCAAACACACTCTGTCTGCTGAGCCCCACCTTCTCCCATAGCTGCTTCTCCTCCAGCTGCATAAGCATGTCCAAGATGTAGACCATGTGGGAGGCGCCACTGAGCTGCAGCACATCTTCGCTGACAGGCACGCCAGCGGGCCATTCCGCCAGCAGCAGGCCCAGCGTATGCCGGGCATACAGGATGGCCACGGCCTCGTTCACCTTGAAGAGGAACTGGCGCACGGCCCGGTTGCTGCGTGCATCCAGCTCCTTGCGCAGCAGTGCTGAGCTCTTGGTGCGCCGCTGCTTGGCGTAGCTCCGCTGCAGCTCGCCCTCCGTGTTGGTGATGAGCTTCTGCGTCACCAGGTTGGTCTCCTCCGTGGCTCTCTCGCAGTGGCCTGGCTTAGACTGGACGTGTGGGCGAGGGGGCGAGAGAGGGAGGGAGGGAGGAACAGGGCGTTACAGTTGTTTATGGGACAGTTACAGCTACTAACCATGTGTATTATTTTTAGTACTACCTGTTGCCATCACCATCACGGTCACCATTATCACCACCATTATGATCACCACCACCATCAGTCACCATCATCACTACAGGCACCACCATCATCATGATCACCATCATCACAATCCTGGTCACCACCACCACCACCACCATCATCACAATCCTGGTCACCACCATCATCATCATCCTGGTCACCACCACCATCATCATCATCCTGGTCACCACTACCATCATCATGGTTACCATTATCATCACCACCACCAGCATTAGTCACCACCAGCATTACAGTCACCATTACTTAACATCCCATCTCATCATCGTCAAGGTCACCAACCATCATGTCATTCTGTTTTCCATACTGACAAGACCATTTCAGCCTTTCATAAATCTGAGCAGACCTGGTGAAATACCAGGAGAAGGTCCCCTTCCTGGGACTGGATCCATCAGTCCTCCCCCCATCAACACTACTCCTGCTGCCATGCTGCTTGTGTAACCCTATGCGAGACACGCTAATGGGGAAGCCGGGGTCTGAGAGAGACACGTACCACACACGGCACGACGATCATGTCTGTGTCCACCGCCTTGGCACTGCGCTCCTCCGCCCGCAGGCGCTTGGACGGCTGCCACTTCTGCGCCAGCGCACAGATGGTCTCATCCGTCTTTATCACGTCACCGTCGAACCTGGGGGAGGATTCGCTTTAGTTAGAGGGGGTGGGGTGGCAAACTAAGATGGCACAGTTGCCAATCACACGGTAATCTTGCGTTTGAGGATTAGACACGATAGGCATGATTTGCACTGCTCATTTTCCACCCACCTCTTCTGAACCTCCAAGAAGAATGAGTCTGTTCTCTTCATCTGCAGCTCATACATGGCCCGCAGGATATGCAGCGGGGCATTAAAAGCATCATGAGTAATCTGTCACAAAATAAAAGCAGGACAAAGAAAACACTCCTTAGGATTCTGAGGCAGCATCCAGTTACAGGTGACCCTGAGGCATCCAAGCCCAGGCAGGCCAGCTCAATGGCAGCTCGTACCTGGAAGCAGATCTTGGTCTCCTCATCGAGGCCCTCAAGTGGGTCGGGCTTGTTGGGGTCCGGGTCGTCGGCACAGCAGCTGGAATGATCCGAGTCGTGCTCCTTCTCTGGCTTGCAATCATAAGACTCCGAATCGGCGACCTCAGCCATGGAGCTGATCTCCTTCTTGGAGGAGTACAGCATGATGGAGAGGATCTCCAGGTCTCGCAGGAGCCACATTTTGCTGAAGCCGGTACCTTTGCTGCACTTCCTGACCAGCAGCTGGACCAGGCCTGACCGCTGGATAGCAGCCTGGCCCATCTCCACACCATGTCTCTGCAGGGGCAGAAAAGCCTTCCAGACTCCAATAGCACTGATAACACTCCCACCTACCCTCCTTAACCCACTGCCGAGTTGCTGTGACCCTGGGGATACCCCTGCGAACGCGTTGAGGACGTCACACCATGCTGACAGGCACCAAAGAACCCAGAATCACACTGGAATGAGGCCCCAATGTTGCCCACGAGCCATCAAAATATAGATAACCTCAACAGGGGAAAATATAGAGCAACCTGACTTAAATTCTTGCTGTGATCAACCAACTTGCACAAAAGAATTTGGAACATAACCGCCTGGGTTGACATGCCAGAGAAACCATCAACCAAACACCAACCACAAATGAGGCAATGGAGAGGAGGGGGGCTCACTGGTGGTAAAATCTGAACTAGTAGGAGGCCGGTTGGTGGTTGATCATGAAAAAACAGGTATGACATGAATTTATATCGTTTATGGGTCATTTTCAAAAATTAACCAACTCATCCCCCAAACCCTCAGCATACTGTGGTCTGGTGGAATACTGGCTGGGAGCTCGTGGTCTAAAAAGAGGAAGAGCTGACCTTCAGACTGGAGTAAAGCCCCTTGAGGCCCAGGGACAGCACCCAGGTGGCCTCCACCGCGTCCGGAGCACTGCCCTCCAGCTCGCTCTGCAGGAGCTGACTGCAAATGGCCGTGAAGTGTTCCAAGTAACGGGCGAGGGGGACAGGCCCCACAGAAGCGCTCTGACCATCAGGGGGCTGCACCAGCTGGTAGTCCTTCACTGAGGGGGGACAAAGGCACACGTGAGGGTCGGGGGGGGGGGGCAACGCGTCCCCTATCCCCGGCCGAGTGACACTCACCAGTCCTCCTCTTGCGGGTCTTCACGTCTACCACTGCCGCGCGGTTCTTCTCGGTGAAGTGCTTCAGCAGGATGACGGCATGCTGCTCGTTGGCGTTGTCCATGAAGGTGGAGTGGGAGCCCATGCACAGCACCTGGAGGGACAGCAGTGCGTTGGAGAAGATCTTGGCAGGAGCCCAAAGAAAACAAGAATAAACACGCTCCAAAAAATGATGGGCAGACAAGAAAAAGAGGCACCTCCGGGAATCCCACCAGCACCAGCAGGGTGAACAAGTTGGAGCGTTTCAGCTGGATGGGAAGCTGCTGGATGCAGTGGTCGGTGAGTGCTGCGATGACACTGCTCCACTGGGGGGAGCTGTTGAGGTCCCGCAGGATGTCCGCCACCAAGCACGCCCAGTCTAAGCCAATGCGGCTGCAACAGGGATGAGGGGAGACTCTCAACCTCGATGCCCGAGAGGCTCTCAACAAAGAAGACAGAAAAGTAGGGAGGACTACCTGTCTAAGCACACGGCACCCAGGCTAAAGAGCAGCTGCGTGGTCCTCCAGCCTGGAGCGTCAGGGGCCCCGTCCCCCGAGGCCAGCAGCGCCTGCCTGTCCGCCAGGGCCTCCGCGACGGCACCGTCGGCAGCCGCCGGCGAGAGGCGCAGCAGCAGCTGACCCAGGAGGCCGAGCGTCAGATGGTAGGTCTCATTTAGGCAGCCGGCGTTGGAGATGACGACGCGGAAGAGCAGGGGGAGGATGGAGCTGAGGCTGTGCAGAGGGAGGCTACAGCCCAGGGACTGGGGGTGAGAGGGGCACAGAAATGGTTAGTAAAACCTTCCCTATTCACCCAGTGGAGGAACTTTTCTCTGGATCACAGAGATGTGATGGGGCTTGGTCGGGGGGGGGCAGCATCTCACCGGCTTGCCGGGGGGCAACATGGCCGCAAGCAGGCCCAGGATCCTCTCGCGGGAGCACTCGGCGAACACATGTTCTTGGAGGGGCTGCCTGGCGGCCTTCTCATCCAGCGGCGTCACGGGTGGGGGCACGTGGAGGTCTGCATCCGTGCCAGCCCCAGTAGCTGGCGAGGCAGACAGAGATATAGCTGTGTCCCGGGACACGGAGCCTCTGCAGCGCCGAGTGAGAGCCGGGCCCTGAGGGTGGGTACCTTCACCGGGAGTCAGGATGCCAGAGGACGTCTGGCTGAGGCCACCGATGTCACGCTGCTGCCCCCCCTCATCTCCTGTGAGAACCCCCGAGGCCAGCGGGAGATGGGACGCTGGCTGCCCGTCACTGGGCCCGCCTTTGTGCTGCAGGGAGGGGCGGCGCATTAAGCAATTACCAAGAAAAGGTTTACCTTCATTCCAGATCATGACCAGGTCATATAAAGGATAAACTACACATTAGCATACATGTTATCAGGAAGATGGAGGACATTCTTAAGCACTGCCTGCCATCATCATTCAGGGCACAGACAGCCCAGCCAGCCTGCTGCGCGCTTCGCTCTTAATTATTCCAGAAACCTCCGACTAGCACACTGGCACATATTCGCCATCTATTTATAGAGCCCCCCATGCCGAGGCACAGATCGGCCTGCGTCACGTGATGGAGGGCGGAGGACGCTGCAGCTGGTCACCTTGTCCCTAGGGGGCGGCGGCGAGCAGACCGTGGCGGTGCCACCTGGCAGGGGGTCCTGGCCGGACTCCGGCTCGCTCTCCGAGGCCGACTCGCCCGACGACAGCAAGGACATGAGCGCGGAGGTCCGCAGACCTATGTGGAGGGGGGCACAGATTTACCAAAATTGCACCCTAGAATGAATTTTACTGTGTTACATGGTGAAGGCAGAAGGTTGGCACGGAGAAGTATTTCTATCAGCATAAGATGTAACTGGAATGACTGACCTCTGCCCTTCTGACCCTTGAGCAGACAGTCGGCGATGAGCTCCGAGCAGCGGGCCTGCAGTGCAGCCGCGGTGCTCAGGGCCCCGACCGCCAAGGCCTCGCCCTCCAGCTCACGCTCGCTTGTCAAGTCGGAGGCATAGAGTGCCAGCGCACAAAACAGCAGCCAGGCGTAGTTGTGTATGTAGGGTTGGATGAGACGATGGCGGTCGCTGATCCGGATGGTCACCATTGGGTACACTGTGATGCGGTGCGTTGGCAGGTGGCTGGGGGAGACGCAGCGGTAAAACAGGCATGTTCTCAGGAGTCCTGACCACAACACGGCGGAGCCCCGCCCGGCTCACCTGTCTGGGTAGCGCTTAGCGTTGTAGCAGCCGAAGCACAGGTCGAAGTCCTCGCAGACGTTGCAGTTGATCCTGCTGCCCACGATCAGCCCTTGGCAGTGGTCGCAGGCATACTCCATGTTCACCATCTCATGGTCGTCCTCGTGGCCCTCGGGCTTGGCGCCGCCTACCAGCAAAGAGCAACGTTTCAAAAAGGTCTCCACAAGCCAGACCACGACCGTGCAGTTGTACATTACCAAACGTCTCACCAGTACGGAAGACATCAAAGCCTTCCAGACATCCCAGGAGATACCTCAAGATGGTCTGGAGAATGACGCTAGCCCGCAGACCACCAAACCACTAGAGATTTACCCAGTATTCTCTGCGGTTACCGTGGGGGGTAGGGGGTGGGGCTTACTAAGGAAGCAGGTCTTGCAGAGGTCCATGTCAGTGCACTGCAGACAGCGGTAGCGGTGCCAGGGTGCGATTCGCTCACAGCCGTCGCAAGAAATCTCCACATTTAGCAGGTCGCAGTATCGTGCGATGAACATGTGCATCTGCGGAGAAATGAACCGGACACCCCGGTCAAGGGGCTGGAGGCAGATGGCACGGGGTCTGAGCGTGAGTATCACTACCATTTGCCTGACGTGGATCTCTCTTGTAAAGATGACGAGCCGGAGGCTGACAGTGTAAACAGTAGTGTGGCTGATAGGTGTTCACAGCTCGAACGTCAAATTTGGTGAAGGTGTCTCTCGTTATAGGGTTAAGCTCCATTTGAAGACTCACATGTAGGGAAGAGTAAATATTGAATTTCAAGCAGCGGCTGACATGAAGCGGCAGGTGCATTCATGGAGCTCCTGAGTTTATTACCAGCACCGCCTGTCAGCAAACATTTGCTCGGCTGGTGCAAATATGGTTCTATGTAAACTTGGATGTACAGATGGCCAATTTCTCAACGGGCAATCTAATCCCTATATATATATATTTTTAAGTGAGATCCCTTGGGAAAGCCCAAAAGAGCCAAGCATGTTATGGTCAGCTGTTACGATGTGACTGTCCTTCATGGTAATCTAACATCACCTTAGCACACTGGCCATCAGAGGCACAGCTCCGCAGAGACGTGCCGATCTCACCTTCCTCCGCTCCTCTGGAGAGCCCTGGACAATTTTGTCGTACCACTTCTCAAACATCCCATCCTGACACTCCTCCATCCACTCGCAGTTCCTCAGGAAGTCTGCTATCTCGTCCTCCTCGCTCCATTGGCTAAAAGGCCCAGAACAAAAAATGGCAGCTTTCATCATCCCAAACCCCCCACCATAGGAGGCACCACACAAGAAGCTTTATAAACCTGAAGGTCGCTACTCTGAACCCCAGAAGAGACCCCTTGAACAGTCTATGGCACTAACAGTGACTGTGTTAAGAAAGGAATTATAAGCATTTTAAAATAAAGATAAACAACAACATGGATCTACCTTCTAGTTCATTTGTCTACCTCTTAGCTAAAAATGTCTGTCTTTTCTCCCCCCAGTTCCTTCTACCTTATAGCTATATCATGAACGCTGATGTTCTCTTGGGCCAAGGAAAGGAGAAGATCCGGCAGTTTGATGTTAAGAAAGAGCGGGAGGTCCTGCACTTCCCAGCTCATGTCGAGAAGGTGGAGAAGGCAGGTCTGCACGCAGGAGAGGGCGGGAAGCAGAGCCCTGTGAGGGACAAGGAATATGGACCATTAAAAAACCCACTAAAACGGGCCAGCTTCCCGTCGCAAGGCAACAATCAAAGGACCCTTACTTATCTCCGATGGACTCAAAGTTCTGGACGGCATCCACCAGCATCTGCACCAGCTGGTGGTATGACTGGCGGACTTCATCCTGCACCTCCTGCCCGCTGCCAGACAGCTGGGTGAAGTAACTGCAGAAAAAAAACGACAGCAAACAAACAGGTGATGGTGAGGACCATGGGACCTCCTGAAGTTCAGGCCTGATGTTCCTCAAACAGACCGATGTCAAATTAAGACTGTAAGATTATATGGTGCCAACAGCTTTCTCGCCTCAACTCTTTATTAATCCATTCGAGTGCAGTTTTACTCAATATCCTTTACCATCTTGATGTGTCAAAATACACACATTTTCTTTCAAAGATAAGTAAATCGGAAAGGCTGCAAAATATTAGACTACAAATGCAGGATAATGTGTCATTTTTCCAGTTTGACTACACAAAATATGCAGATATCATGAACAAATGCATCTGAAACCACACGGAGACGGGCTACGGTCTCTGTCAGCGGGAAGAGGAAAGCTTTCCGTTCCAGCCCCCACCTGGTGAAGTCCTTCTGGAAGGCCAGAAGCTCCTGGAGGAAGAGGATGCAGGAGGCCTGGAAGAGGTGCGGCTCACCCAGGGAACACAGGCACCGTCGCACGGTCCGCAGCACCTCGCTCACGCTGAGGGCCTGGGCCTTCTTCAAGGACAGGAGCTGCAGGACGCTGCATATGCATGCACAGATCGGCGGCCAGCGCTCTTTATGCATGTGCTCATCATCACACATACACTAACGAGCTTAGCAGTCAAAGATACAAAAACAGGCATCAGCCTCAGAGTGTTAAAGACCCTCTGTCTCGATACAAAATCATATGACTATCAACAGCCCTACAGGAGCAGCTGCGTATGGTGGAGCAGAAGAGGCAGCCTGTTGATTAAAGTTAAGTATTTTTTCATGATTATTTGGAGGGCGATATGATTGCGACGCCCAGAGCGGGATGGCACACCTGGCATCGGAGATGGTCTGGTCCTTCAGGAAGTTCATGATATCCTTGAGAATGGGGAACCTGTCCTTGATGGACAAGGGAGGGCGGGACTCCTCGACAGACCTGAAGGAAAGCAGCCGTATGCGGCCCCTGCTGAACGGCGCTTTGCGATGCAGGCTAAAGGGGGAGGCCGGCTCGCCGGGCAGAGAGGTCAGACTCTCGGTGGAGCCTCGGTGAGGGCTCCCGGTAAAACTGCCTGGAGATCCGGGGTCGGAACCGCCAGAGGTCTGGACCACCGGAACGTGACCCTTCAAGGGGGCGTCTGCTCCAGCTTCACTCCCACTAGCCTGGGGCCCGGACGTCGGGCTGCCCTGGAAGTCAGTCTCAGATACAGAGGTGGATCTGAGGAGCGGATAGGAGGCGTCATTCCTGGGGGGGCCTTCGTCTGTTGCCGGAGCCCAGCAGGGGGCGAACTTGAGCAGAAGCAGGCTCTTGGCAATGCAGGCATCAGCTGGTGAGAAAGGAGACACGCGGTTTGGAGAATGAGGGGATGCGACCACAGGATCACAGAGACTAAACAGAAAGGGAAAGGCGGGGCAGTGAGGCTCCCGGCTGGCGGGCGGGAACGTACCCAGAACCTCCGCGCTCACTTCCTGGACGTCCTCCTCTTTCTCCTCTGATGGAGTCGCTGCTCCCACCAGGTATCTCTGTTTCATCTCAAGCTGCAGAGCAAAAATGAAACCGAACATCCATCTTTAACTGCTCATCCTAGGGGCATATAAGACAGCTGCAAAAACAGAGACGTTCAAGCGGGTGCTGCTCCCCCAGGACGTGCAGACGGAGCCGGCTAAGCGCACTCACCATCCAGGTGCGGATGCCCTCTGCAAAGCTGTACACGTGAACAAAGTCCTCAGAGAAGCTGGACTTCCCACCCTGGGCCACTGCTCAGTAACACAAAGGCAACATTTAGATGTCTGTGATGCACAGTTTCTTACCCGGTGACCCCAGCACACACCTGATCTTCCTGGTTAGTGGTGTAAACAGCCAGAAATTAATTACTTACCGTAGTTCCGCAGACTGCGGTGTAGGACTGGGGTGTGGTAAACCATGCAAGCCCAGATAGCATTAACGGCCTGGTCAACCTTTGAACCCGTGACCACATCGTTTCTGGCAGCCTGCTTCCTACAGGCCAGCACGAGTGCTTTCATCATCTCCGCCCTGCTATCCGAGGCGGCTTCAGACGGTTCCCAGCTGGCGAAGTCCACAAGGAACTTGACAAGCTCATCAGAGGGAGGAGTGTTCACCTGCATGACACATGGAAACCAAACTCATTCAATTCAACATCCAATAAAACACAGTACTTAAGTAATTTAAATTGAATAAGTAACTTGAACTGCATTTGAAATGATTTATTTTACCAAAATGCCCAGACAACCTTGTAACACTTAAGTTTAATGGTCTTGCTCAAGGGAGTAAAATCAGTCTGCTGACCCTGGGATCTGACCTGGTCACCTTCCGATCATGGGCACAGTAAGCTCACCAGCTGAGCTACACACCACTAATTTTCACGCAGCCGAATCATTCATTTCCTTTCCACACGCAGGTAGCGAGGCCTCGCCTAGCGGGGGAGAAGCACGGCTTCGGCGTCGCAGGGTCTACACCCCAGAGCCACGTTACCTCACTTCCATCCTCAGCGTGCTGCTCTCCTTCAAGCCCCTGCCTGAACATGGGCTTCCACAGCGCAGAGGCAAGGATGTGATTCATCTTCCCCGCCGAGAGATCTTTTGCACTCCCAGTTTCTGCCAAACGATACACAAGCCCCTTACACATCTTTGCCTCAGGTGACAGATCTATTGTTAGGGACAAGTGCTCACGTCACCTTCCGCCACCCGGACTGGGACCCGGCTAGGTGCTCACCCTGGGGTGACTTCAGAGCCATGGTCCGCGAGGCCAGGCGCCCCAACAACCGGGCCGTGAGCAGCAGCAGGTCAGAGACCCAAGACACAGAGATGTCAGGCAGCCCATAGGCCACAACGGAGAACTTGTAGCCCCAGCCATTGTTGTTGTTCTCAGAGTGGAAGAGGAACTGCAGCTGAGGACCACCTCGGAAATTCACTTTCTGAGGGCGGCAAGAATGTACTCAGGTGTCAAGGAAGCAGGGATGAAGATGAAAACCTCTGCAGACCATAAGCAGGGGCTCCCAAACCTTCCTGACCCAGGGTAGTGACAGTTTGTGGCCAACAGAGGGCACCCAAAACCTCAGTGGCCCGACTTAAATGCGTGGTTTGACTGATGGCAAAAATTGCTCTTACCTTGGGCCACTTATCCGTGCCGACCTTCAAGCCGTAACAAACCTTTCCTCCTCTGGCATCTGTGAATTCCAGGTAATCGTATCTATCGGGGTTCCAAAGACAAAAGGCGAGTTAAATAAAGAATGTCAAATGTGTGGGCATCCAGCAGAAGCCAGCCAGGGATGGGGGCAGTAAGTCTGAATGATGTCCTTCTCCATCGCCACCCCCCACCCCCCACAAATTAACAGCTTTGTCACTTACTTACAGATGATGTAAAAGAAATTAAGAGCCAGTTAAGGCGGCGTGACTGGGAACAGCATGTTCATCCGATGCCACATACAATTCTGTGTGTCACAGTCAGGCGTTAAGGGCCTTGCTCAGGGGCCCAATAGTGACATTAGCATGCCGACCCAGGGATTTGAACCAGAAACATTCTTATCACGATCATAATGTCCTAACCCACTTAGCCTCGCTGCACACACTGCCCCAACAGTCATGAGAATAAAAACCACTGTACTGAAACAAGTGATTCCACACACAAAAGATTCTGATGACTTATCAGAAACTATGCAATATTAAACACCCAGTAAAATACAGGGAGGGTGGTGGTGAACATATCACTGATGACAACTAATGTCCCCCGTACCTTTTCTCAGTCTCACATCTCTCGTCGAACTCCACCTCAAAGGACGTGGCCCCAGGGCACTTGAAGATGGTGGTCTCATGGCGGCTGCTCTCGTAGCTGTGGGCCGACTCCATGTTCCAGGTCCTCAGCACCACGGCCTCCTGGAGCCACGGCAGAGGCACACGGTCAGGCCATGGTGCAGCTCATTGTCAGAGAGACCGATAGCACGGACCGCGGGGCGTAAATGCGCCGCTCGACCAAGCCGGAAAAACTCAGACTGACCCCCCCACATCATACAAAACACCTTGCAACGACACATAAGGTAAAAATATACTACCGATATATACTAAAGCAGGGCTATTCAACTCACGGCCCTCGAGGTCCGAGCACTGCTGGTTTTCCAGCCTTCCTTCACCTGTGAGCCAGGTGTGAAGCCTCTGACCAATCAGAATCAGTAATTATTAAACTAACTAACTACCTGGGAGAACTGAAAACAAGGCCTGGATTTGGAATCGAGGTCCAGAGTTGAAGAGCTCTGTACTAAAGGATACATATCATATAAATAAAAAGATGTAGTGCCACTTTGTCACCATATGCAGGCATGTTACTATTTTATGTTAGCGCTAAAATGTATCGACTATTTTTATGCAAGTCTGGATTTACGAATGTCAGTCTTACGACAGTCAGGAGCTGTCGGTATTCAAATAAACTCAGTATGGACGCCATTGTACTATGCGAACACATGGAGAAGCAGGCTGACTGACACTGGAGTACGAACGGCAGAGTGCGGGATGGCGTACTTTCGAAAGAGCATCGTCTTCATCCTTATCACTGTACATTTTCTTCAGGAGCTCGATCAAGGCTGTGAAGTTTTTCAACAGGATCAAATGAGGGACATCCAGCGAAGAGAGTTCCAGAAGGAAGATGATCTGGAAGTGTAAATATGACCAAGTTATTCCGCAGCACACCCTACATGTGGAAATAACTCATATCTACAGCTTAAAATTTAGTACTTGAAAACTTGTGGTACTGTAACCACTAGAGGGCAGCACCATCCAAAATAAAATAGTAGCTGTGTGTTGAGTACCAGTTGCCTAGTAACCATGGCTAGGATAGAGGGGCTCAGCTTTTCCATGATCTCTGATCCGGTGTACTTCTCCAGCAGAGAGGTCATGATGCCCTGGACGCCTGAGAGGAACCGTTCCACATCTAGGAGAGAGAGCAGGACCGATCAATGCAGGAAGCTCCCCAGAGGTGGACAGGGGGCTGAGGAGGTGCAGATCTGCTCACATCGCAGGAGGATGTCCCTGGCCAAGTGGCACAGGGCTGTGGGCCCTGCTTTGAGCTGGAGATAGACCCAGGAGAGCAGGCTTCCCTGAAGGGCCCAGAAGAGCGACAGCAGCACCTTCCGGCTCTGACCGCCACTGCCGGAAGCCATCAGCGCCTCACACTGGGGGAGAGAGGAAGAGCATCCATCCATCCATCCACAACAGGAGTGCAGTGAGGCTAGAACCTATACTTGTAAGCACAGGGCAGGGGCCAGCCCTGCCGAGATGACAGTCCATCACAGGGCACCATCACACACTAAACTTTTGTTACAAAGATACAAAGTTTGAGCCAAGCATCTATGTAAACATCAAAAATACCACACTGACAACACATAAGAAGCACCCAAGCAGCTCACTTCACGTGTAACCACCAGCAGAAGCGTGTCCATCACACTGAGAACGGGTGAGACGTCATGGTCCAAGGGTGCCCCCTTGAGGGGAAGCAGCAGCAGGCCCCGCGGATCCTGATGGCTGCCGGAAGAGACGCGTCACGATCAACAACAGCAGGCGGGGGGTGGGACGGGGTCAGGGGCAGGGAGGTTCTTTGCCACTTACCTGAAGTAGTTACAGAGAGACTCGAAGGTCAGCTTCAGGGATTCAGGCTGATCCTCAGCGGAGATGTTTTTCTGGTAACACAACAGGGGAGGGGAAAACGGAACATCTGTAGGCCCTGCGTGGTACCTGGCAGAGCAGGAACGGCCAGTGGGCGGCCTGACATGTCTCACCATCATGCTGAACAGCTTGTCTCTTCTGCTCTGTTTGTCAGGGAAGAAAATCGCCGCCCCGTCCAGGATGGCCTTCAGCGCCTCCTTCCTCAGCATCTGCTCGATGGGGGCCCCCTCCTCGGGGCTGTCCACCACTGACAGTCACAGAGGCCCGTTAAGGCAGATTCGCTAACCAACCCAAGTTACTCTTATGATTGCTAACCACCTATATAAGAGCAGGCATGGATGTAGATGGGCAACAAAAGTGAAAGGGATTGTTCCAGTATGTTCTGTTGATTGCATTTGTGTTTGAATGACAGCTGCAACAGGTGAGGGATGTAGAACCCAATTAATTACTCAGCCCCTAAATGGTTCTCACCCGCGCACAGGTGGCTGTAAAGGCCCTGCACTGCCTCCTCCAGGTCAGCATGGGCACTGCCGGCCGTCCCGCACCTCTCCGTTGGGGCGCGCAGCACGGAGAAGCAGTTCTGCAGCAGCTGGAGCAGCAGGACCCTGGTCTTCACCGCCTCGCTTCCGCCGCTGGAGACATATGGCAAAGTACGAACCGTCAAAGACAGCCGAAAGGGCACAGGCAGCAGAGGAGCTGAATAGAGGAAGAAATGTGGTTTCATCTTATGATATGGCAGACAGGTCAAAGGAGAAATTATCTAGAGGATGTCATGCAGTAAAAGCAATTAAATTACCAGCCTTAGCTAGATAAACAAGAAGTAGGTTACAGGACCAGATGGGGGGGGGGGGGGGTCACATGGAAAAGGAGATGTTTTGATCCCCAGGACCACAGACACCGGCTAAACGGGCCTTTATCAGGGCACCTACTGATTCATGAGTTTGCGGTAAAAATCCCAGAAGAGTGGCAGGCTGAGGCCGCTGAAGTCCAACAGACTTGCGCTCTTGGAGTGGGAGGCGTCCTGAAGGGCCTGGCCAGGGAGAGCGACCTGGGGTCAGGATAGGAGGGGCCACAGGCAGCACAGACAAACCCATTGATCCCCCCACCATACCGAAGGGAACGGGGGCAGCCGCGGGGCGCTGGCAGGGCAGATGTCCTGGGTGAGCTGCTGGATGAAGTAGAGGGTCTTATCGAGCAGACGGAGGGCCGTGGTGGGGCCGCCATCAGCCCCCTCCTCTGGCGGGCCGAGCTGCTCCAGCTGCAGGCGCTCAGCCCCGGGGCACAGGTAGCCGCTGGCCGAGAGGTGCTGCACGCCCAGCCGCTCAGCTGACTCCTGCCTGGTGCCCAGGAACTTCACCATCAGGTACTGCGGGGTAAAGCAGCCAACATATGTATGGGGGAGGGGGGTTGTTGCTCAGCAAACTGCCCACACAGATGCAAATACAGCTGCATGCAAACTGAAGTAATAAAGACAAAAACAAACTGCCTATATCCGGTTGTGCTCACTGCTCTTAAAACAAAGTTCATGTTTATGAACAAAAAATCCAAATCTAAAATCTGGCAAATGACTCTAAAATGAGAAGCCTGACGGCCACTGAAAGGGCTCTTCATAACCTGAAAGATCCTCTTTAAGATATTACCACTCAGCAAAATAAATATAAAGATACAAAAAGACACCAAGCACCTCCCACTGTTCGGTTCACTCTGACTGTGCGACTATGAAAGTCTCAGTCCAATGATCGATTGAACAAACTTGTACGCCCCTACTACTCTGAAATATCACGGCAAGTTCACTGAACGAACAAACTACACACTCTCAACTACTTCAATGAAATGAACTGTAGACACACGGTACATTACATCTTAGTTCACTGACTGAACCACACAGTAGAGCACTATTTACTTATAATTAGTATTTTTATGCAGCGACATTTATAAACATACAATTATAATATGAACAATGAACTGTGTTAGCCTATGTTTTTAGCATATGCTAATAGTTCATTTGGTTGCTTGCTGTTTATATTGTTTGGTGGCTAAAGTTGCTATTGTAATGACACTATTCTAGCTTTAACAAAGCTAGAAATTCAAAGATGATAATCATCTTGGTATACTGTATGAAATGAATAGAGTCACAAACAATCATTTATCACATTATCACATAAGTAAATGGTTTGATTTTAGTGAATTGAGAGTAACGTAAGGATCAAAGCTCATGTTTTTTTTTTTTTTTTACAACTTGGAAGGAATACTATTGATTTCCATTAAAAATCCTAATCTTAAAACACAGTAAAAGGTATATTGATATAAAATGGAGTTGTAATATCCTATAACTCAATCTGAAAATACATTGACACATTTTGCATGAACACCTTTATTAAAAAATAAAATTGGCCTCCTCTGCCAGTAGGTTTTTTTTCCTAAAAAAAAAAAAAAAAAAAAGGTTTCTAGGGACGTAATGAATTTGATGTTCAGCACGACAGTAAGATATGCCAGCCCGCCCACTAGCCATTAATTTTCCAATGCTGCCTTCATGCAATACTATTTAATCACTGTAGAACCCATGGTACAATTCCCTTTATCACGATACAATTCATTGTGCAATACTAGCACTGTACAACCCATTGAGCAATACTATTCATTACTGAATGTCTCACGGTACAATACTATCATTGTACAAGCTGCTACACAATATTATTTATCACCGTACAACCCAAGGTGCAATACTATTACTTCAAAATCCTCTGTGCAAAACTGTGGCGATATTATCGGTAACTGACGATATCAGATAAGCAACCCGTGTGGATATTTGACTAAATGGCAATCGTCGCCATTGTCGGGGAAGCAGGCTACACACAAAAGATGATAACAGAGGAGGATTCAGCCTTCAGTTCAGCCTTCAGGCCGAGGTTTCTGCGGTGGGCAGCTATGATTCCCAAACGCTGCCTGCTGCAGTAAAAGCGTGTTCATCATCCTTGTGAGTTGGGAAGTTTAACAGCCACATCACCAACTTACCTTCCAGTCAGCAGGCAAATGAGCTTCCCGATTTATGCGGATGGCTGTGCAAGACAAGTGCTTACCACAGTTAACTGCCAACCACCCTGATAGCCTGGCTATGAATTTCTGCATTGCCGCTCCTATATTTCGTGGGAGGGAGCTGCCTTCACAGGATGCAGCCAAAACTTGAGATAAAAATAATGAACCATTTACAGTTTTTACATAAATGATGCTATAGGCTGTTAGGTTTAAAAGCTCAGTAGTGTGCAGACTGCATATTTTTTTAGAGTCTCTGCATAACATTTTCAGTTTCTTTCCCTGAACTTGCTTCATACCATGGCTGCGTGAGAATTTACCAATACCCACGTTAAACTGAGCTTACTGACCTAATTTTGCTAATGTCAGTCTGCATATCAAATACACCTCCAGCTGTTCACCTCAGTGAGCTGTCCCTTTAAGAACTAGAACACCCATATGCCATATTTTGCCAATACTGGAGCGTCATGGCTGCGCGACAACCAAATGACTAGTCAATGGCCAACTTCCAACCAGCCAATCACAATCTGAATCCATGTCCCACCAGCCAATAACACCAGTCCAGAGTAGTCCCAATATTACCATTTATCGCAGACGGCTTACTCTACAAAAAGCAAGTTGAAGGAGGCATAAAAAGACAAATTTCCCCACAGGGATCAATGAAAGTATCAATTAAAATTACCAAATTATTTATAATTTTATATATTATTTTATATGTATTTACAATTCAAATACGGTATATTATTTTCCCACGAAGTCCAATGTGTGTCCATGCAGGATATGTAAGCTTGGGAGTCGGCAACACGCCTGGGAACCTGACTGCAGGGAGCATTTATAGATCCTGACACCAAACAGTCCTCTGGGGCCGGGCCGGGCCGCACCTGCACAACCCGACACTGCTGCAGCTTGATCTCCGTGTCGTTCCAGTCGTCCTCCAGCTCAAACCAACCAACAGGCTCGTCCTCTGTGAGCTTCGTGTTCTTGCTGCTGTGGGATCAGAAAGCAGCAGATACAGGGCCAGTCAAGCACAGGGCCAGTCAAGCACAGGGCCAGTCAAGCACAGGGCCAGTCAAGCACAGGGCCAGTCA